>JAWWMP010000081.1:87885360-87938506 GCA_035047865.1 Dendrocincla tyrannina | reverse complement strand
AAAGAAAAAGAAAAAGAAAAAGAAAAAGAAAAAGAAAAAGAAAAAGAAAAAGAAAAAGAAAAAGAAAAAGAAAAAAAAACGACGGATGAGAAAATTCAGATAAAACAAAGCTGAACAAGTCTTAGTCTACTTTGTCGTTTGTGGAAATAGAACTTGGTGATTACTTTGTGATTGGAATTGCTTCACCTAAGTCTATCCCTGCTTCTTTGCTAATCATTGCTTCCCTCATCGGAAGAGCATCTTGCCTGGTTTCAGTTTGGATGCTGCCAAAATCTCTTGAGAATACCTTTTACAATGTAGAGTACTGTTAAATCAGAATTAAAACCTCTATCCAGAATTTGGCCTCAGACCTAGAAAAATCCTACTTTTCTTCCAAATTACTATTCCTCAGAATATTGCTGCTCAGAATTTAGTAACAGTTGAACTAACTGATGCATTTCTAGTGTTAAAAGCTCTAGAAAGACTTCTAGATTTAAGCAGCATAAAATTTATCCCACCAGATATAAAATGCTTCAGTATACTTCAGCAATGCCCAGTCACACAAAGCTTCAGTGAGTCCAATACTTCAACAGTGTCCAGAGTCAGTTAACTATTATTTTTGAAAAAATCATGGGGAAGAAATGCAAGAGTTTAAGAATTAAATTGTCAGCATTTGAATGAAGATACTTTAAGTGAATTTGTTTAAATGAGTAAATAATAATTCTAAATATTTTTTGTATTATTTAATATTACCAGTATTATTACTATTTAATATCATTACACATTTAGTAACTGAAAGTCTAGCTTGATAAACTAGAGCTTTTTACAGTCTTGGAATCATTGACTGATTTCTTTATGTCCTCATCCCCCCCTGATTGCCATATGATGGACTAGTTGGTAAAGGACTAATCCTTTATATCTCAAACAGACAAGACATAATCAAAGCTCAGTCATCAAACCTATCCTACAGATCTTCCAACCGTGATCATCTTTCTTCTGTTTCTCTGCAAGAGAATTGTGCAGAAGATAAATATATATATAATACTGGATTATTTATATAACTTTAAATAATTTCCTTTAATCGCATTAAACTTCAGCGAATGTTGTACATGTGATGGGTTTAAAGCTTTCATCCTAACTTCATAAAAGTTCTTTCAGAGCCTGTACTAGAGAACGATCATTCTGAATTGCTGCTAACTAATGAAAGCATGCAATTATTTTAAATGTTTCTCCAAGGGATTTGCTTGGTAAAGTATTTTAAATTCATTTATAAAAAATTAATGACGATGTAAGTTCAACTTCCTCTGCATCTGGGCTGACTGCAATCATTACATAGAGAAAATTTTTCAGATATCTTTATTAAAAGTATAGCATTGAGATGCACACTTTTCTGTCCATCATAGATTGCTCTTCTGGACTTCATAATATTGCCATACAGTGAAATATACTTTACCCAATACTTGTTTAAATAGTCTGTCTTTAATCACAGCAACATAAATCATTGCTTTCCTTCTGTGCATTCTGCATACTGGTAGATATTAAGATTAGGCAACTTTCAGGCACCTTTAGGGAATAACTATAGTCTAAACAATATATAATAGGCCTAGAAGTATTTTAAGGTACTATTAATGTTTTTAATTCCCTCACTGCTGCATACAGCAAATTATTTTAGGCATTTTGTGGCTTAATTAAAGTATTCATGACATTATCAGAACAGGAAATGTGTAGGTGGGGGGAAGAAGGAGAGAGAGAGCTGAAACTGAATAGGAAACTCTTGTACATGAGTATATGTACATCTGGAAGAAGAAAAGGATCCCCATAGCTCTAAACATGGTTGGATCTGTTCTAAAACCTCATAAATTTCTGCTTAGCAGTCCAGCTGGTCAGAATCTTAAAAGAACATCAAATAGATACTCATCTTGATAAAACAATTATGTTGTCAGTTCCCTTGATCAGCATGAGCTTAACAGAGCATGCTTTAAACTGGTAATTTTAGCCTAGAGCTCACAAAACTTGCAGAGGTGATCTAGGGAAAGGAATGAATTATCTGGAGATATGAGTTTTCATGAATTGTTCCTTATTACCAAATCTTGTCCTACAGTTATTTGAAAGTTGGGCGGCACCAGCCCTGGGGTGGAGAGAGAGAAGAATATTTAGGCAGTGAATATATTTTCACTCCCAGCTGACAGCTCCATACCATAACTGTCAGCCGTAACATCTATCTTAAGAGCGTAGCACTTTTCAAGTTCCTTTGTGTCTGTCGTTCAACTATGGACATGCTGTGTGAAATCCTGGCCTGGCAGGCAAAACTCTTGCTGACTGCCTGGATTTCCTACCCTCTGTGTGTAGTAGGGAGAGGCTCTTTCTGCCATGTGTATTCCTTTCTGCCACTAGCTGCCCCCCAGGGCCTGGAAGGTTAGTGTCTCCAACCACCATGAAAGGAGTGATGCAGTTGCACAGTAAAGAGGAGAAGAAAACTTTGTGTGAGTCTTCCCTTTTGTGTGTGGACTGGGTCTGGGATATGAAACTGTGTAGTCCCCCATGAAAGAGGAACTGTAGGAAAGACTGTGCATGAGGGTTTTTGCAACACAGCAAGAATTTGGGAAGAGTATCCATATACTTGCATAATGCTTAGGATAGGTTATGCATCTCAAAGTATGACAGTTATTGTTGTGGAGGTTTTATTGGTTTCTTTTGTCTTATGTTCCTCCTGGCAATAGAATATAGACCCCTCATAGATTTCAAATTAAATAAACAAACAAGGAAACAAAAAAAAAACAAACCAAAAAAACAAACCCATCTTTCCTATTCCTATGTCCATTTTCTAAGCTGACACAATTGAAATATAAATTTCTAATATTTACTTAAGACTTATTTAAAGATCATGAAGGTAAAATATTTATAGAGCCAATACAGTTGGTTTGAATTTTGTGACACGTGATGTTCTGTTGAACCAATGAAAGATGGCAACTTGACAGAGATACATGTATTAGATCGGAGTAGTACTGAGTGTTTTCCATGAAGTTTTGCTCGTTCACTGCCTGGTGCTTTTTAATTCATGCTCATATATAAATTTGACACATTGAAGTATTGAGTATTCAGCATTAGGTTGCTGATAGAACAAATGCAGTCCCTTGGCTGTCCAAGAGTATAAGTGGTTTGAAACATGATCACAATGCCTGGAGAAATCCTTCTAATAGGCACTAGAGAGAGTCGACATTTTTAAAGGATAAAAGCATATGGTAGTCGTACAAGTAGGCACTCCTCTGAGACAGAATTAACATGAGATATTGATAGTAGTTCTTTCAGATTAACATGTTGCATAGTCATTACTAATTTCGTTTGCATTTACTTAATGCATTTCTTCCCAGGTATGTACTTACTTACTCAGTTGGGACTGCCTTCTAAAAAACACTGTGACCAAGTGATGTGTGCAGTAAGATACGTTCCAGCATATTCTCTGAAAAACATGCTGGGGGGCTGAAGTATCATTGGCTGAAATGAAAGGGGCGAAGTAACCTGTTGAAAGATTAAAAAAGAATTTTTTGCAAAGGCATATTGAAAAACCCACAGTAAAGCAGCATAGATTTGTAAAAGAGATCTTATCTTTTGGCATCCCATCGTTGCAGTAGTTTCTGCATGTTTGTCTGTGCCTTTGCAAGCTTCCTTAGAGCATGCCATTAGAGTGCTCTTTAGCAGAAGGAAATGAGAAATGAAAAAAACAGATTGCAATTTTTTTAAAAAAATAAAAATTTTGTTTTGCAAAATGTTAGTGGTGTTGGTTAAGCAATGAGTTTTGCCTTCATACATCTATTTAAGGAATTTTTTGTTAGCCTGAAAAACATCCTAATGGCTCTATGACAAAATTGAAATGGAAAAGATGTACAAAGGTGAGTTTAAACAGTAGTGGTATAAAGATAAAAACGCTTCTGCAGTGATGGACAGTATTCCAGGTCTATCAAAAAACTAAGTTATGTTTTAGGAATTACATTCACTGGAAAAAAAGAAAATTGCCCAAGAACCTCAAAAATATACCTGCAAAAAATGTGCACTATATTTAGTGGGCTAAATTAAACCAACCCTGCTGACATCTGACATCTAACATGACATCTGACCAGTATTTTAAATCTGAAATTATTCTATAACCTCCTGCTAGTGGAAGGGGTTTATTTGTTTCTTTTTTTGCCTCCTGCTACAGATCCTTTGCAGGTCTATGTCCTGTGTTCCTCTCTCCACCCTGTTTGGAACAATCAGTCCTAAACTCCTGTTAGCACAGAATTCTGAACACTTGTTTCTTCTCACAGGGCAAAAGGAACAGGAATTGCATTCCAGACAGGGAGTATCATGCATTATGCAGGGTAATATGTATTATGGAATGGCAATATTAAAAGCAAACTGGAAAAGCAAACAAACAACAGCCCCTCCCGCCCCAATATTCATAAATCCTCCTAAAACTAATCCAGAAAAAAGCAAGCCTCAAAACAGCCAAATAAAAATTAATAATTAAAAGCAAACAAACAAAAAATTGTAGAAAAAAGGTGATTGCATTTGCCCTTTTTAAGATGTCTGGAGACATCTTAAAAACATTGCATAATAAGTGAAATTTTGGTCAATCACCATCTGTGCTAAACAAGTAGTGTGAAAAACAAATCTAGTGGGATATTTTTTTAGGAGTTCTGACTTGTTTGCTAACTCTGATAGGTCCTGAAAGAGTTTTCTTTCCAATATTGTGCTGAGAACAAGAAAGCTGTTCAGGTTTGCCAGACAACTACATCATCACTTTCTCTATAATTTCCTGCCATAATTTGAAGAATCTACAGGGTGTGATTCTTGCCATAATGTAAGTAATAAAGCTCAGTTGTTTCTTTAGTGTGTGTCTGTATTTACTATTAGGTGTTTTACAAGCGGTGTTGGCAGCATAAGCTATGTTGTACGCTTTCTAGTATATGATGAAACTAATGTTGTTTTTGGTGTTCCTTTTTTTTTTGGGAGGTGTGGGGTGTGGTGGGGGTGGATTTTGTAGGGGAAGTCAGAGGAAAGTGTTAACTGATTAGTCTTGATTTGTAACATTACATTCACTTAGAAAGATTTTATGTAGTCCTACTCTCAGTAAAGTAATCTCAATGCTGATTGCTTTGAGGGGAGTAGAAGTAGGCCATTATATTTTCAGTGTGTTTTCTCTTTAGAGTCACTAGAGAAACAGGAATAGTTTTGAAAGAGGCAAGTGAATTTAGAAATCCCAAAGAGAATATTTACAGCCTTTTCTTAGTATACAGGATTTTTAAATGAATTAGTATGAATGGTGTTGGCTTGCTGAGATGTGGATTACACTAAATTTACTGATTTTATATGTAAGCAGTCTCACTTATGTAGGAAAACAAATGCATATCAATGTGACTAACCTACTCTGAAATTTTTCCATGTCATTCTATAGGAACTATAAATATGAAGCAGAATTACATTAACCTGATTTTTTTAATACCAAAGACAGCAAGTGGGAAAATGTCATAAAATCAGATTTTGTGTGACTGTCACAACTTGTCACCTACGTAATTTATGCTGTAAAAATATGAATACAGCAGGATGCTATACATGATTTATAAAGATATAAATAGTAAACAGTGCTTGAAATGTATATATTTTTTATTGCTAGCTATGCTCTAACCCTATTGTGTAATGCTGAGAATTGAACTTGTTCCACAATTTTTAACTTTTTGTTTGCAGGAAATCAGTCACATTGGAGAGGGAGATGCTGAACTGGCAGGGTACTGTGAGACCAGCTAGATTTCTGTAACCTAACAATCAGAATACATTAAAGAGTCATGTAAATACAGCTTCAGAATATTAGTAGGTGGCATTGTTGTCATATTTTAAACCATAAAAATATAGAAAATGTAGGGGCTTTTTGACAGGTGATATTTTGTCTGTGTTGAAGAACTCTCTGGCTGTCTTTTTGAGCAGCATGAATTTCTTAAGTCTTGGGAGGAGATAGAAAAAGGTGTAATTTGGCAATGAGGGTGTAGGGAAAGAAAACTATCCTAATTTTCAATGCTGCAAAACTTTGTTTACAACCTGATGAAGGTCATCAGTGAGTTGTGAGTGAGTGTGCTTTTCCTGGATATTAATTGAGAATGTATTGGTATTTATAATACTAGATTCGGTCTCTGTAGATTGATATACAGCTACTGATACGGTATTGATCATGAGATCTTTCATATTAGGAGTAAGTAGGCATGCCAGTAGGTAAAGTTCACTCACTATGGTTTCCAAATCATTACTGATTTCTACCCAGTCCATATGTGGCTTTGTTAGGCATTAAGACCAGATCTTGCTCTTAGACATAGGGTCATTTCACTAGCTTTTTTCCCATGGTTTTCTTTAACCATTCTTTAACCAGGTGGTCTGTGCTGCCTCCCAAGCCAGTCTGAATTACTATTGTTATATTATTGTTATTATTATTATTATTATTATTATTATTATTATTATTATTATTTGAGTACATTTCTTGAGCTACAGTATCAAATGCTATATGTCTTGGGGAATATTTTAATGTCACATTATTTCTATCTCTGGGTAATCATCTGTCACTTTAAATACCAGTGTCAAGTAAAGATTCCAAGTCCCTCAGGCCAAAAAGCTCATGGTTTTCTCCACTATAAATTAGGGCATATTAGGACTTACTTTCTCTTACAGTTTGTATTTCATCCCATACTTGCTGCTGATGACCACCTGAACAGAAGTTCTTCCTTGAGGTACCTACTATTTCATCATTATCTAATTTCTAGAGGAGCAAAAGGAGTCTTGGATGGTATCCTGAAATTTGGAAGAGGTGTTAAGAAAACCTCTTGTTGTCTGTCCCACAGCTGCCTCTGAAGTCTCAGGTCACTGCATTATTACACTCTGGATTGCTTGTTCCTTTCTAAGGAGCCTCCTAATGCAGATGAGATTATTGCCAGGTGTCAGAAGAGAGGTGATACTACTAAGAGGATTGCTCATTTGAGTAGAGGACAGTATGAGGAGGATCCCAATGGCTTTCTTTTAAGACTTTCATTTACATATCTCATGTTGAGAGACCATACAAGGATCACTGTGAAGACAGACTGGAGCTGTTACTGGATAATCAGTGTTAGGATTGCTTGGTTATTGCAGTTTAGGAGTGAATACATTGCTCAGGGAGGGGTGCACAGCCATGTAGGAACTGTGAAGGTTGTACTAATTATGGATCTTTGATGTGTGGATGAAGAGCTGAGATGCTTCATGCAGGTAGTAATTAGTCAGGTAGCTGGGATTTGGTAAGAAGTTGTAAGTTCTATACAACATGTTAGTCAACAGAAGCTTCTAAAGCAGGGGCCAGGTTTATCTTTGTATGCCAGTCAGAGCTGGCACAGTGAGTTGCATGTGTCTTCCTTAATGGCAGGTCAGAAGACTTGCCAAATATATAATAGAAAACAGGTTATTTTCAATGGGATTTTGGCATCAAAGGCATGAGGTTTTTTTTTAATTTTGTTTGATTCATCTAAACGTTAGAGACTGATAAAAGCAGGAGAGAAATGCTAAGGCCTCAAAATTTAAGAGGCTTCCTCACATCTCGAGGGGAGTTAAAACAATACACCAATTATGCAGAGGATATTCTTTAGCTGCACATCTCATTTTTTACAATAACAGAGGAGAACTGAATACTATTAGAAGGTTTGGGACATGAACTAAAACATCTGGTTGATTTTTCAGGTTTTCAACTGTTGAACCACTTTGTGGCCAGGGTTCTTCCTTTTATGAATGCGTATGGTGAGAGGTCTCCTTTACTGCCTTTCTCCAGTTGGATATTTAAAGTGCTAACATTGGTTTTAGGCTTTGTGACATACTTCTGTTCTGAAGCAAAATGCACTGCTCTAGTAAATATGATCGAGAACTTCACAGTTGACTAAGCCAAACATCTGGTTATGAGGAATCAGAAAACCTGAATTCATCCTTGCTCACTTCCCTGCTTTAATTTTTGGCTGCTCTGTAGGAAAATACTGAGTCCAGAGTTCCTGAAATGCTGGGTGAATATAAACACAGGATGTGTTGTAAAGATCAGCATTGTTGAAGTAAATTATTTATGCTACTAGTCAAGATTAACTGGTGTTTAAGAGGAGGTTTACATCACTCCATTAAGAAAGAAGAATTAAGAATGAGAGCTACTTCTGTGGTGACTGAATACAACGTATAGCTATTTAATCTACCTTCCCACACAATTACACAGCAACATACTGCACGTGCATGAATGAGTTTGTTGTTGCATAAGTATGCTAATATGTTTGTCTTGAAGGGCCACAATTTTCTCAACATGGTGCTGAGTGTATGGCAACCTTCTTTCATGCTGTCTTTCCCTGACCTCTGACTTTTCCATGGAATTTCTCACAGGTCTGAATCTCAGACCTCCAGGGTTTTCATTAATGCTGCCAGAAGACAAGTCAAGACAAATAGAGAGATAACATACTTGCATTGTCTCCAGAGAGTGTTAGTATCTTGTTTTTGTGATCTGGAGAGGTATACTTTCAAAGGTGTTGCTGATGTCAAAACCAAGTTATTGTCATTGCAGTTTATTAACTGTTCTTCTCCTGTGTCTTCAATGAAGTCATTGGAAGTGATTGGTACAAATTTCCTTTTCATGAATTTTTTTTCAACACACTGAGTCACTATTCAAATCTTAGAACCACCATCTAGAAGTGTATTGGCATGGCAGAGATACATACTCCATCATTGGAAGCAGCAGTGGAAGCACTGCAACCAGGATGAGGAGGTTCTGAATTGGTATGGTTTTGATCCCATATAGGCAAGTTGTTTCCTCCACTGTTGGTGTGTATAGTAAGGAAGACCAATTTAACAATTCCAGATGAGCTGATGAACAATAATTTCATTCCTGGATTCAGTTTTTCAGCTGTCACCAGATGGATTGGTTCTGTGGTCCATGACTTACCTGAACAGGCCAGTTGGATGAGGTGAAAACTTGCCTCCAGCTAGACAAGTTGTGTCCATATAGATAAGCTGAAGACTGCTGTGTTTGCAGCATGGGGATAGGAGGCACTATATATGCAGATTGCAAGTACCATACTTTCGTACATTGCCTCTTCTAGGGCTTATAATACAGACCACTTATACTCTAATAAAAATGAGCTTTGTCTTCTAGAATGGATATAAGCTTGGGAAGCCATGAAAGTGGTCAGAATTCAATTTTTCCATGTATGTTTAGTCCCATATTTTGAATTATTATATAAACAGCATACTACTTAAAAAAATGTTTAATATAGATTAAGAATTGAAGACTTTTTGAGCTCTTCTGGAGTAAATATTAAATATATATTCAAATGATTTTCCCCCTAGATCTATGTGTGTTTTAGAGAGTTGGTTTTCTTTAGTAGATGATTATAAGTCAGTTTGAATTTTTCCCTCCGGGGGTTTAAAAATGCTAACACCTACTGAAATTGTATTAAGAGCCATTGTCTTCATTGTCTGAATATTTTGTAATCTGTCTGAGCCAATCTTCAACTTAAAGGTGGTTTATTTTGTACATCTAACATCAAAAGAGTTTTCTTTAGTAATATTTAAAATATGTGCTTTGCTTTTTATGTGTCTCTCTTTTTTTTTTCTTTCCCACTGGCACAGTGTTTTGTATACTGAAATTATTTCAAGGGAAGATCTTTGCTCTAGAAACTCTTCATACATGTGCCTGAAGTCAAGAAAAGCACACTACTGTTTATTGCATAAGATCACACAGCCAATTAATCAAGATTTGAATGAGTATCAAGTTGTAGCCTTCATTCTGTCTGCTTATTAACTTTCATTATGTGTAAATCTAAGTTGTAATTGTTAACAGGATGGATTATGCTCTAATTTTTTTTTCCTATAACAGCATTCCTTCACCAGTCCCCTTATTAAAGTGCACCCAGGGTGATATATTATGTTAAGGAGGTTTAAAACATAAGGTGACAATGACCTTCCCTTTAATTAACTATGATGGAAATAAAGGTGAGAACAATGATGATGAAACTCTGCTGGAGACCATAAATCATGTGCTGCACTGGTTAGACAGGATACAGCTACAAAAATAACCTTGCAATTCACAGGTTAAATGGCTCTTCCGTTGTGCTGCAGTCCCTATTGTTTTTATTTACATACATACAGATAACTTTTATAGCAGTGTTAAAAAATGTCTTTTATCAAATAATGAGTTATTTCCTGAATACACTTGAAAACATTTGAATATTTTGCTTGTTAAAATACTACTCAATATTTCAGCTTTTAAACAGCCAAGTGCCATATGCAACAATGGAAATTTGGAATACTTCTCTGCTTTCCTCCATAAACCTGTACTGTAAAGGACAGAAGGTGGTATTTTATTGTAAAAGACTTCTCTGTTTGTCCTAAGGATTCTGGACTTGCACCATGTGAGATGAACTTACCAATTATATATTTCAAGATCTGACAATGTTTTTTAGCTTAAATAGGTTTAAGAGCATATTACATGTTCTTGGCAACGACTACTTCTTTCTTTACATATATCCGTTTGTCTGAGAGTTGTAGTCCTCTACCATTTAGTGTACAAACAGTTTTGCAATATAATGGGAACACTTAAATTTGAGTTACAGTTCAACAGAAGTCATAAATATATTGACTAGGGTGAACTACTACACAATAAATGAAGCAAGACTTCTGACTATCAACATTACAGGGAGGAAGTTAAGGGCTTCCTGTTCAAATTTTGTTGAATAATCCTATAACATTGAAATAGACCTTCCTCTAGATGAAAAATAAAACTCCAAAACAGGCTAGTGAAAGTATACAGGACTATTTTTTACTTGTTTTATGTTTTATGTCTCTTGATTTCTCCATGAAGATGTGCTTTCAGTCTTTGAGACTGGTAAATCTAAATGTGGAAACCAGAAAGTCTGGTGGAAAAAAAACGACATCATAGTTCAAAGTGGATGTTAACAGGCATTAAGCAAGAATTTTGTGATATTTTTGCAACTGATAATGAAGAGGTAGGTCTTGTAGAATTGAAAACACCTGAATGAAATTAGTACAACAACAGCAAGTCCAAAATTAGTGGTCCATTTTTTTCTGTGTTGTAATGCCAGCAGTCATTGCTGGGTTAAGTTTTGGGAGGTAATTTTTTTGTTTTCTAATTTCAGGATAAGAGCATGGATTTTTATCTTATGCTGTTTCCCAAGTGCTTCAATTTAGCATTTTAAGATAAATCATCAGAGGCATTTTGGCTTTTTGAAGTGCAGAAACAGAGATGAAGGGATCATGGATGGAGAGCTAGGTGTCTGGGAGTTACTTTTGAGTAGACTGACTTCTTAAGGAAGTGAAATGTTTTATAGTTAAGTGACATTGGTTTAGTTGTTTGTCCCTTTATGTCATTAAACAGAATGTTTAAGAAGGAGAATTATAATTCTGATTGCTTCAGAATGTCTTGTGCATTACTCTTCAGCAAAAGAACTTTTTTTTAAAGTATGCAGTCTGCATTAGCCCTTCCTCTATGCTGGCATGTGGGTGGCAATGTGCACAGGTTTCGAGACACAGAAAATGTTACTCAGGTTGAAATGAAGTTTCTTTGTGTGCTGACAAATGTGCAAGTGATGCACACAGCATTCTGAAATAATTTTTCCCTGGGTATCCAGTCCACAACACATTGGGAACATTACTACAATATTGGTTTCTCTGGTGCTTTCCTGCACCTCTTGAGCAAGTAACAGGAGTGATTGGTGCATCATCAATTCCAAATGCCTTGGCGATATTAGGGAACTGACGAGGCAAATAACCTCTGAACAATCACAGTGTCATTCTGTATTAGGTTGTTCTGTAGGTCAGACAACAGTGGTTACTTCTCAACAAGCCCTTAATTCTTGATGTGATGCTTGCTGTTTGATGAAGAAATATTACAGATGTGGGCTATGATGCTCAGCACTCACTGCACCTCACGCTCTTTCACACTTCTTCATACCCTGCCTTGGGCAGCAGGTGGTGTCTGATGCTTCTAACCTGTCCTGACCTCAACACAGGCAATAAAAGGGGAGAAAAATCCTTACCAGCTCTACAGGCAGATGACCCTTGAACAGAAGACTCATTTTTATGCCTTAATGTAGCACGAAACAACAAATATTCAGAGCATCTCCTGGATAGAGAAATAATACAAGAGCATATATTTAAGTTAGGCAGAAAGGTCCTAACAGACTAACCTCATTCTAACATTTGCATCCCATGCAACACCTTTGGCTGTCATTAATCTCCTTGAAACTCTGCATTTTTTTTTTAACAAGTTACTCAAACATTTCTATAAGAACTTCAGTCTCAATCTGCTTCTCAGTATTTGGGTTTTATTTTCTATCTTAATGTTTTCAATGAAGAATATTTTTGCTATAAAAAATGTATACCAAGGTTTCTAAAGAATGATTTTCTGGTGCTGGTGCAACGCACTTACATCTTTTACCAAAATGACAATTTTTGAGTCACTGGAGAAAAATGGAGAGAACAGTGGAGAAGAAATGGTCATAACACTAGAGAGTTGGTGATGGGGTAAAGTGCTGTAATGGTATACCAGAAGTGTCAAGCACTAAGGGCAGAGCTGGTTAGAGACAGAGACAGACCTTAGCTTGGTGTCTTCCTGCAAGAATGGTAACAGATTCTACAGTTTCAGGCCAGAATGATTAATTTCCTTAGTTTAATTTTCTCTGAAGTAGCTGGTCAATAGTCAGTCTTCCATAAATAATAGTAAGAGAAAGTATTTGAAGGAAAATGAGGAATTATCTTGCTTCTTCGGTCACCAATTCTCTGGGTCTGTAAAGGTTTTTAGGAAAGAAAAAGTTTTTTTTTACCATTGGTATTAATTCATGAGAGTGCTTACGTGTGATTCCCTCCTACTACTTTATTGCCTTTTTTGTTGGCTTTTCTCTTAGAACAGATAGCTTTCTACAAGTTGCTTTAATTACCTGTTTTTAATAATTTTGAATTCATGCCCTGATGTAATTAAGTGGAGAAATTCCACATTTGCTTGGTATTTCACAGGCCTCCCACAATTCCTTGCTAATTTTTTGGTTTTGGTCTGTCCATTGTGTTCATCTGGCCAGCAAGTTTTTCTCAGTATTACATTTTCTCTTTTGTATCAGAATAAGAAGTACTCCAAGACTCATGACCGCATTTGGAGCCAAAAATAATTTGTAATTAAGGTGGTGAAGCTGAAAAGTGTTTTTTACTCAGCACTTTTTTTGACTTCCATGTTTTTAGTACAGAGACAGATTGTTGTTAGCTTCTCTTTTAAGACAGAAGAGAAGGACACAGGGATAGTACTGAACAAATTGCAAGTAAGATAAAGAAGAGACATAAACAAGTGACAAAGATCAGAAATGAAACTACTTTTTAAAATATCAGGTTAGCTTAACATGGAGAGGGTAAGGAAAGAGAAATTGCTGCAGGTTTGCTTGTGTAATGACTGCCAGCAACTCAGGAAAAGCTTCCATGAAGATGCATAGCTATACATTTAAGAAATATGGTTAGACTTGTTAAATATAAAATAAACATTGCTTATTTATTGTCTGTCAAAAGAGAAATGTTTCTTTTTGATGACTGGGGTTTTGCTTGTTTGCCTTCTGATTTTTTTTATTTTAATTTTTTTTTTAAATGCAGTTGAATGGAATGCTCTTGTCTTACACTGGATTCCCAACTTATTTTAGTTTTGGGCAGCCAAAGTGAATATTTAAGGGCACATTTAATGTCTAGGAGGTTTTAAGGAAAAACAACTTGTCTGAGAATATGATTTGCATCATGTCATGATTTCTTCCCATGGAAACTGTAAAAGGACATGAGCATTATATACAGTTCAGTGGCAGAAATTTGTTTTTTTGTAGTAGTTTTAATGAAAGCAGTAAAACCTTTTGCATTATTCCTAGAAGGGTATAGAAAGTGAAAACAAACTTCTCAATGCTATGTATCGGGCAGTGGCAAAATGTTGTTGAGCAAATCTCTGTAAAGGGGGTCTCAGCCAATTACATGCTTGATCTGCACATCTGTGGGGGACAATGCATTTCATACCAATTAAGAGTAGATTCTTGGTATATGATATGCATATACTGTATCTATACCCTCCTGATTAGTTAAGATGAATTAGATGCAACCACTCTTAATGCTGGACTATGTTCAAGTACATTTTTTTCGGGTAAGATGCTACTGTCTGAGAAATGCCATTCACCTTACAGAATTCTGTGATGTAGAGACATATTTAGGATTCATAATATAATGAAGAGTTGGGTTTTAATATTGTGGAGGAAGGGAGGTAACTATGAAGGTTTGATACTACAGGGTTTTTTTGGCTTCTGTTGAGTCCTATTTAGAACAGAGGGAGAAAGGAGTTAGTTTCACAATTTAAATTCTAGATATTATTGTAAGAGATCTTATTAGTAAATGGTGAAGTTTTAACACAACTTTTGTCAGGCTGCACTTAATAACAGCAAAAAAAGAGGTTTAGTATATAAATCAACTGGTGCACCCTATACCCTTGAGCTTTCTGAAATACAATTGAGTTTGGTTGTAACTTTTTCTTTCATTCCACAGTACTATGAGAAAAAAGATTTATAGATTGTTAATAAAATCAAAGACTACTGAAATCACTGACTTTTGATCAGTTTCAGATTTTGAAATCAGGAATTTTGGGGGTTTGTTAACATCTTTAGCTAAGGAAGTGAGGAAAATGGCAAAGTTGCACTGACTATTATAGTCTCGGGAAAGGTTACTTTTACAGGACCCCTAGTGTCAAAGTTTCATAAGGTTTCCTGACTTTGGGATGAAAAATGTTGTTCTGGCCTCTCTAGAAGAGTTTGCAGGAGTCTGGGGGTTTTCCAGGGAATTTTGATATTTTGTTTAAAATGTGGTCAGCAAGCCTAGTTGTGACCTAGTATAATTGCTGAAAAATTTTGGTTTATATGTTCTTTTTTCAATCAAGGGTTGGTAGGAGATTCAGTCAAGTGGCTTCAAATGAGAGATGCAGAAAGTAAAATAACAGCATGGTTAGAGTTCAGTGAATCAAAACCTCCCACCTAAACACTCAGTAAAATTATCTGCACTATAGAATTAATGTATGTCATGATACCAGTAGGATGTTAAGAAATTCTATTCTGAATCACTAATTAAAACAAAACAAAACAAATAAAAACCCAAATGAAAACAAAGCTGTGAGTAACTAGAATTTGTATATGAACAAGTGAAAGTCAAACCAATTTGACTGGATCTTTTTAAAAACAGATTTTGCTTGGTTTGTTACCATTTTAATTTTTTCCTATCCTTGGTGGCAATCAGGCATGACAAATAGGCTCACCTTTGAACACACTTTTCACTAATAATGTCATAAAGTAACTCCCTTTAATTGGTACCTCAGGCCACTCTCATCAAACAAGCTCATAAAAAGAAACAAGTGACAGCTTTCACTCCTGCTAGATTTATGAAAGACTTCTCATCTGTGCTCAGACTGTGTTTACATTGCTACTCTAGGCCTGACCTTTGATGAAAGAAGCAATATATTTTTTGTTCCACAACAAACTTATGGTATCACTTCAATTCAGGCACTTATTCTTGCAGTGCCCAGCTACTGTGAAAACTTTGCACTTAGAAATGCAAAGGATAGTTGCTATACAGTCAGGGTTACTGTTCACTGTAATGTAGCAAATATTTTTTGGACCTAGATGCATAATTTTAAGTTAATAATTTATTCTACAATTGATATTTTTTCTTCACAGATTATACAAGTAAAGACTTATACAATATATGTATGCACTTATATGTGCTCATTATTCAAAACTTTTCACCTGATAACTTCTGTGAATAATTCTTGGTCTTGGTCTGTAGCTCATTCTCAAGGATCTCATTGTGAATATTTGATCACTGAAATTCCAGCTCAGTGACTCATCACCTAAATCATATGGTATGCTTCTGCAAGGATGGAGGAACACAGCCCTTAATTTTCTACTTAATGATTCAGAAAGTGGCGAGTGCTTGTCCTCTGAAAGTCAAGGCCCTTTATCAAATACCAGAACTTGAGGTCTTATCTTAGTCACAGGTTTTAGCAGATGTTGGAGGTAATAACCTGTAAATGCAGATCCAAAATTCTTTTTTGCAACTATTGAATTTTAAATTAGATACTTTGATGGATGCACCTACTTTTATGTTCTCCCTTTCCTGCAAGTGTTCCAGGCAACTAACAGATAAGAGTGAAATTATTCAAAGTGTGTTTCTGCAAAACATAGTAGCAGAAATTCCTGCTCATGTCCATTATGCTTACTTTCATACTTATTATGAAAGTAAGGGTTTATTTTCAGCTTTACAGTAAGTAACTGTGCAGTCTATATTCAGGTGGATCACAGTGGAATTTCTAGTTTTGACTCATATAAAATTTCAGAGAATATCTTTTTTTCAATTTCTAGATTCTATATGTACACACTTGTCATGATTAAAGAATACTAATTCCTCCAATGATGATTTAGGTTATAATGCAAATTTTATATGCACTGTATTTTGCCTGCACAAGTGCTTTCTCTTAGTAATGAATATTTTTAAACCAGAAATAGATTTTTTAGATTTAAATGGAGATGGTTTATTTGATCTGTCCATAATGTCTTGATATTGGGTTAATTTGCCCTTTCTCAAACAGTTTTAAATCAGAGGGGTTCAGTACAGCATAGCATTTAGAATGAATCATTCATTCATTCATTATTTCATTCAGCAATCCGTGATATTTATGGTTCATAGAAATGTGCTGTAAGAGTTAAAAGTGTGTTTGGAGTATAACTGGGCATCCATTTACAATTTGCCCTATACCCAGGTCTTTATAGGTGAGTTTCCTATATTTTAGGCTCTCTGATTGATAGGGACCTAAGTTAGTACACTATGAGTGATATCAGAAAGGAGTTAATGATTATCAGTGTCCTAGTTCTTCCTCTTTTCCCTCTTGTTATAGCAGTGAGGAAGCTATTTCAGTATTTTCTAACTTACGTATCCATCTGCCCTTGTCTTGACAGTCTGTATAGATCAGTTCAACTTCAGTGGTACATAAGTTGTGACTCTATTAACCTCTTTAGGAAAAGACACTCCCTGTCAAATGCATAAATGCACTATCAAAATGACAGGTTGAGTACTGTTCTGAATGTTCTTTATAGCATTTTGTTTACCACTGGTGGCTTCTGTTTTATAAACTACCTGGAACTGCTGTATACTCTCATTTACTATATGAGTAAACTGTAGATCCAATGAACTTGGACCTAGTTTTAAGCAGAATACATGTCTATCATTAAACTATGCTAATGAATTAAGGCATTTTAGACATGGTTTGCAATCATGTAAAAAACACCTATTCTTTGTGAGGAACATGCATATTTGAACAGCTATATTTGGAACATTCTGCAGCCCACAATGTTCAGGAAGAATAATATTAAAAGATGTTGCTTCAATTTGAAACATTTCTGGTTGGATTTTAATAATGTTTGGAGAAAAGGTGACATAGTGACTTTAAAATAATGTAAAAATATCTTGTAAGTTACTAGATATCCAGCATTAATATACACTTTATTATTATTTCTTTCCCTGTGGGTAAAATTATGCTATCACTTTCCTAGTTTATGCTTGATAAAAGTTTCAAGCAATACTTCTCTATTTTTGGACTATGTGCAAAAATTTGCAAAACAGTCAGGTACTGATACTAGATATGGCAGTAGACACATTTGGGAAAAAACCAAAACCCTCTCAATAATGCCACAAAATATTATTTCCCACTGTGCTCTGAGGTTTCAAAATTCAGCCATCCAAATATGTGAAAAGTCAGTATGGAATAGAAATATCTAGTTTTCCATACTGAAAAATTCAAAATATGCAGTTAAATAACAGTTGCCTTTAGCTAGATGAATTAATTTGAATAAGTTCTTTTTCAGATCCAGTAATTCTCAAGCAGGGTTTTTGGTCTGTTTGAATTGATAGATTTAGTGAAAAGACTGGAATAGCGTAAGAAATTCTGTCTCTCTTTCCCTAATAATTTCCTTACTCAGATGAGACTATTTTCCATCGACCAGGACTGTTTTCAAACCTGGGCCTGTCTTCACCTTCTAGTGAATAGATGAGAGCCAGTGAGGGGAGGATAGTGCAAAGCCTCTGCTTTGGGTCAGGGGTGAAGAAGATTAGAATAAAGAAAATTTAGGTTTAAATTCTCATCACAGGAAGCAGTAACTGTACCTATTAAATTAGAAAGTATATGACAAGCAGCCTGAAAGTGACCTAAGTGATTACTTACATTTACAAATTTCATTTGCCTTGCAGGGCTTCCTTTTAAAAAGAAAGGATGGGAAAGGACTGCTAAACATGAAGAAAACTTCCTGCAAAATCACCAGACTGGAAAAGAGGTAATTTTGCCTGGATCTATCCTGCTTCGCTAAGCCAAATGTTTTGAAAAGGTACATTGTACTCTGACATTTTCCTGTTCTAATTTATTCCGTTGACATCGGAAATGTGATAAAGAAACCAGTCAAGGATGCCTTGCTTTGTAAACAATGCAGTAGTAAAGTGCCATTAAGGATTTAGAATTAGAAGGTAGTGCATTAGTTTCTTGTCTCAATTAACAGGAACAGCTCATACAGTCAAATCTTAGTCTTTTTTAGATACATGAAAAACTAAATTTGTGCTAATTTGAAGAGTTTCTCTAAACTGCTCCAGGTGAAAAGGCATGCTCTAAGTTAATATATCAGAAACCTGTTTTTCAGATATAATTCAGTAGAGATTTATCATGTATGTAGGATATTTGGGAGGTGAAGTTAAATCAAGGTAAAATCTCTCATTGAATCCTTACAGAATCAGCTTTTCTGCTGGGGCAGATGGCTCCTTAACTGCAGGGCTGATGCTGCTTCAGGTCACCAGGGGAAAGGTTTTTGGAGGAAAAAAACACCAAACAGATGGTGAGCATTAAAAAAAGATGTTTTCAAACATCCTGATGTGTCTGCAGGACAGCAATGGAGAAAGAGGTTGATATGGTTGGGGCTGGCCTTATTCCTTCTACTAGGAAGAAAGAACTCCGTGCAATATTTCATGGATTTCCATCCCTTCCTCTTTTATAGCAGTATGCAACTGCAGGTGTGAATTGTGCAGCATTAGTAGCTGCAAAAACTATCTGAAGGAGAAATTCTTTTTGTCCAAAGCTAATGTGATCTAGTTTTCAGGTAGTGTCCAGAAAAAGAATATTTGCCTTTTGATATTTTTAATTACATATACTTAAATTAATGTTTCAAACTCTTTAATTGTAAGAATTCTTGCCTTACGTATCAAAATATTACTTGCCTTTGATGAATGCAAATATGATAAAATGCTATAACAGGTATTTTAGTATTTTATCATATGGTCTTCACATAATCATTTAGCACATTCTGTATCCCTACACTTGTTCATACAAGTGAGAGAATTTACACAATTAAATCCATTTATTTCAATGCAGTACAATGAGACTTCTGTATCAAGACTACTCCTTCATATCAATTATTTATAACTACTTTTGCCTTTTCTGTATTTGTGCTATGTCATAAAGAAACTCAAAATACAGCTCCAAGTGTGCCTAATTGCACACGGAAATAAAATCTCATTGCTAAAAATGTTCTGGTTTTCCTTCCCTCTTCTACCCCCTTCTGCTAATGGCAGATACTTTGAATTGGTTTTCTTGTTTTCCATCTCTGGTTGCCTACCAATGTGCCTTTGCTCCAAATTTAACTCTTTTTCTGAATATGTTTCTAGGTTTATGAAAAATACATGTTTAAAAAAAACCAAAATACACAAAACCCCCAGAGTAAGCAAAATAATTGCCAGTAACTTGTCAGGATTCTTTTTTTTAAACCTGAAACCCCAATACTCAGTATGAAGGAACAGGTTTTCCTGCATTTCATATTTTTTACTCGAAGCTTGTAGAAATTAAAACCTTCGTCTTTGCAAATGTCAAAACATTAATTTGTGTCAAGAACATATGCTTTCAGTACTTAAAACAAGCTTGTTTTTGTGCTGTTGCTCTGCCTTGTTAGCTCTTACACTTCGATTGTCTGGAAAGGTTGCCCCTCTCTACTCTACAGAAAAAGGGCCAGGCATAATTTCGCCATGGATTGAATGCATGTAGTGAACAGTCATTCCTGGCAGAGAAAGGCTGAGCCTCCTGCCATTGTTCTCATGACAAATAGTGAGTGTCCTCCTTTTCCACTGTCTGACCTTGACTAATTGTGTAGAATTGGTGCAGCTGTCCCTGGCTTATTCTGCACTGAAACACAAGGGCATGTAAGAAACTTTAAGCTGCCATCATAAAACTCCAGTTTGAGGACTTCATCACAATGCATGGTGCTCTTTTTTTTTGTTTAGCGCTGTTTAGTTTGTTGCTGTTTACTTCCTCTGATAGTGTATTTTATAGTCATGCTGTGTTTTCTTCTCACTTGCTTTTGTATGTATTTCAGAAAACTGTAAAGGGTGGTAAGAAGGTATTTCTAAAATAGTGAGATGAAATCACATGCAAAAATACTTATAAAAAACATCAATTAAAAATGATACAGGATGTGAAACTTATCTAGAAAGTGAGTGGAAAGACATGTTTGTACTTTTGCCTTATTAATGTAGCAATCTATTGTTGTAAATTCTTTTGGTAGAAAGCTTCAGTATATTAACTTGCAGACTGAAGAATATAATCAGAAAAAGAAGTACCGTGTGCATATTAATACAGGGATAAAATGTTCTGGTGCTGCTTTTAAATATTAAGCCTAACTGAATATTTTAATTACTGTGGGTACCAAAGCAAGCAAAGTGCTTTCCCTGCATAGGTAATTTTCCATAATACAGAGAGTGGTTAAATATATATTAATGACAATATGATATACAGTTAATGTAACTTGAAATTTTACTAGAAATATCTTGAAAAATTTATTATTTTATTTGCTTAATTAGGGTGAAAATTTGCCTGGTGAAGAGGGGACATTCAGTGTATCTACAGTATTTCTAAAGTCACACAGCTTTTAATGTTAGGGGTAAATGGACTTGTGTTTGAATGATAAATAGGTCTTGCATTTGGGAAAATTTCATTCATATAGAAAGAATTATTGGCTCACTTTATTTAAAGTTAGACCTAGTTCAATAGAGTTCTATTTGTCAGCTACTGTGCCTTTTTCAGTCACACTGTTTATCAGTGGCAGATTCTTTTTATAGAATAACCACATTTCTCTTTATAAAAAAAAAAACAACAACAAAACAAATGTGCAAAAGTGAGGAACATTATTTTCTGCCTAACATATAAGTCTCTGCAGAATAAAAAGAACTTCTGGGTCCTAGGACTGTGTTCCTGCCAACAGGATGACGGTTCAAATTAGGCATGCAAAATAAATTAAGAAAACTAAATAACACTTCCACAAGAAATATGTGCAGAAACACAAATTTCAGTTTAGGTGGCAAAATACTTATTGGAAGAATGCAAGTAGTAGATGAATATTCAGAAGTCATGAGTATTTGATGGCTTACATTTATCTGGGCATATCTAAGTCAGACAAGGCTGGCAATATAACACTTCACACCATGGACTGTTTTCCTGGATCTGGTCCAAGAAGTGTGATTTGCCACAATGAGTGGAAGGACTGACAAAATTTTGTTCATGAGATCTTTCTTCCCCAAACACCCTGCCATTGTTAGCTGTGCTGACAGGCAATTCAAGTGTTCTCCTTGGCATGTTGCAAAAACCACCCGTGTCCCTATTACTCAGACCTGTACTGAGAAAGCATTTAGTGACCTTGTGACCTGTTTGAAAGATTTCCAGTGAAAATAAAATTTAGGAAAAGTGCTAGTTGACTAAACAGTCCAGCCTGGACCAAAGCTTTGTTTAGTTTGTATAACAGCTACAAAATAAAATGCATATAAAAAAACAGTGGTTATTAATGACTCTGTATGGTATCCCTCAAGAGCAGTCACTCACCACGGCTGTGTACCCATGCTGCTGGAGGTGAATTGACCACCTAGGGACACTCTGAGATGACTGTGTAGCCAAGGCCACACAGTCCTTCAGCAGCAATGCCAGTTTAAGAGGACAGGGTTCTTGTTTTGCATGGCAGTGTGCTGCCTTCCTGCTTGTGTCAGTACAGATGTTGCAGGCAGTGAGCTGGCTCAGGGAGTTATTCTCCCATTTTATAGAGAGTTAAAAAAAAGAAAAGGCTGGAATATGTTCAAAGATGAGGGATATTTTCAACCCTGTTTGCACTGACAGTCTAGCAGTTGCAAAGGCACTGCTGAGGCATGTGGGTGTGTTGCACGTGGATAGTAATTGGAAGGTGTTTTAAAGAAGAAATCTTTTATCTGACTTTGTGGCCAAGCCCTTTATTCTGTGGAAATGCACACACTGGATGGTTTTAACTGCCAGTGATTTAGATTTCTACGGTGTGTAGATTACAATATTATTAGTAAGACATCATCCTTTTGCTGCTTGTCTTCAAGTCCTGTTTGGATCTTGATTTCAGGCACAGAGAAACAAGCTGATTCTCTGGAGTGAGTGTGAAGGGATGAAACAGAGAACTTGCCAGTTTTTTTGGCTTTTCCCCTTCTGTCTGCCCAGCAGAGAACTGATATGTGGGAGAAACAAGGGAATAGAGTGATAGTATTTCAGTGTTGCATTTAGCTATGCCCTTCCACACTTCTCAGTTGTGCTCATCAGTGTAGTGCTGACTGAATGGTGTCTGATTCAGGCTCTCGTACTTTCCCAGCAGTCTTAGAGATGTAAACCTTCAAATGGGGTTTGCTGGCTTGTGTCTAGAAAACAGGACTTATTGAGATGCTTATGTCTTTTTTTTTCTCCACAGAGGATATGGAAACTTAAGTAGTGCTTCCAAGAAGACTTGCAAGTCAAAATAAGTGGAGCAACAATGCAGAGAAAGAGACAAGGTAGCCATGTTATTCAAGAGAAGATGGAATAGGGATGGCTTTTGAACAGGTGGAGGTAGGATCTTTCTTTCTCCAGTGTCTCTTCTGCTCCTTTTCCCCTGGGTATATATTCACTAGTTCTTTTCATTCCTTCCTTTTCTAAAATCCCCTCATTGCTCCAGTCAGAGAGATCAGCGAGTGTTTTTTTCAGCCTTTTTAAACTCTCCCTGCCAGCAGAGGGAAAAAAGAATCAGTGGAGAAAGAAACCAGGGTCACAATGAATGCAGGTTGAGGGCAATGGTGGAACAGCTACAATGTTTCACAACTTAGTACAATGAAAATAAAAATGCAATGCTTTTAAAAATTGAAACCGATTTAAATACAGGTTTTCTATGGCCTGACTCATAAAATCTTGTTTAATATACTAGTAAATTGCTTGCTTCTGTTCTGAGTGCCTGGCTTTATTCATTAGGAGTATGAAGCAGGGCTGCAATCTTTCCATCACAGGACTTCAGATGGGCTCCCCAAATCCTCTAGTTATAAAGTATTGGTGGATGGTATTCCATGGCTGAATTCTGATTTTTGGGTTGAATAACCCTCCTGAACGTTGACTGTCTACTGTACATGCATGTGTTCTTTATGTTTGAAAGGAAACACAAGCAGAATGGCTTTCAGAACATGGCACAGAAGTTGCAAACTGAAGAGCTTCATTTTTTATTTCGGAATGAACATTGACATTAATTAGTTAGACCCTGAATAAAATAACAGCTTTTGTGAGCTTATTGTGCAGCTGGGCACATCTAAACTTTCCTATTCTAAGTGTTTTGGAGCAGTTTTATTTATTTGTCAAGAAGAAGTAAAAATCAGGAAGATCACATTTTTTCTTGGCATTACACTGACTGCAGTGTTTATGGCATCCCATGCACAAAGACAGATATGCATACAAAAGTAGGGATAACATGCAAAGGATTACAGAAGAGCTAGCTAAACTATTTAATTTTCATATGTACAGGCACATGACAAGACATGACTTTAGCACAATGAATCTGTTCCTTAAAATCCTATGCACCATATTAACTAGAAATTCAAATAAAGTCTTGCCTTTGCTCTCAAATAGAAGAGGGATTGGCATATTTAGATTTAATGCCTCTAAGTTGTCTTCAGGAAAACAAAGCATCAAACAGAGTTGGAGTGCAATTTTTCTGAGTAGGAAGACTGCTGCTCAGGGACGGAAGACAAATTATTATGTGTCTGATTTCTGTAAATCTTGCTTCACAGAAATTGTAAAAGCCAAGTGCTGAGGAAGACATGCAAGGGTTAATATAATTTCCATTCCAGTGAGTTTTGCTTGCCATTATTTTCTTTTTCTTTTCTCCCTTTTAACTGATTCATAGCATAAAATCTTCCTGGACACCTAATTATCAAGCCAGCTCACAGTCACAGCTGTCTGCTTGGAGAACCCATTAGATGCAGCAGTTGAAGCCTCCATAATTCCCCAAACTTCCCGGTTGTGAATATTAAGAAAAGATTTTTACATGTCATATGCAATTCGGAGGTGGTGTGAATGGCGTTGGAAATGACGAGCTCTGAATGCTTGTCCATCACTCCATTCACTGGTTACAGGTGGTCTCAT
Source organism: Dendrocincla tyrannina (assembly GCA_035047865.1). Lineage (NCBI taxonomy): Eukaryota > Metazoa > Chordata > Aves > Passeriformes > Dendrocolaptidae > Dendrocincla > Dendrocincla tyrannina. The sequence goes on along the minus strand of JAWWMP010000081.1, from coordinate 87,913,965 downwards.
TTTCCACTTTCAGATATCGGCTAGCTATGACAGCAGGCACTTAATTTGCATGTTCGACAGACAACAAACGGCCCTGTGCATGTCAAAATAGGTGGTGATGCGTGACAGTTCCTGCACAATACTGTCTCCTCTTTGCTTGACCTTTGACCTCCCTGCATGTCTTCTTTCACAATCAGGAAAAAATGCACTTTTCGGCTTTGGAATAAATTTGATACTAAATTGATTATTTTCCTTTCTTCTTTTTATTCTTCTTTTTCCTTCTCCTCCACTTTTCAAGTATGCATGCATCCAGGCTTTCATCTTAACGGCTACAAAACTCTGCCAGAAGAGTCTCATAAAATTTAAAAATACGTAAGCAGTGAGAACAGGAAGCGCCTTGTTAAAATTCATTGTAGTTAAATTGCTTGAAAGTTCTTTGTAAATGCAAATGTAACCTTTAAAAGAGACCTTAAGTTGGGTTAATATTTGTTAAAAAAAAGGTTTTTTTTAAAATCACAGAGTGCTTTATGTTCATTTTTCCTCAGGCTGTATATCCATCTTTATATGTGCAAGTTGAGTAGTTTAGTACACATTTCATCAAGACATTCCTTCAGTGTTTTTATGACTGCTGTGACTTGTACTAACATTAAGTAACAAGAATCAATCTTTTAGCATCGTGAGAAGTACACTTAGAGTTTACAGTTTTATTTAAGTCAAAATGCTAAGAAGTAATTAAAGTGCAAAAATGTTTGAATGATGGCAGCTCTGTGCACTTTATTGGGTTATTCAGTGTTTGGTTCCTGGGGATTTACAGTTTTTTGTATGTGTGCTACCTCCTGGTTAAATTACATCAAAGGGAAAGCTAAGATGAGCCAGATTCACGCACAGCTCAGCATTGCAGAGTTCATCCAAGCACCTGAATTTTAATTCCAAAGGTACACGTTCCTCCTTGTCTAATCAAGAATGACCATAATCCTCTCACAGATCTTATCTGAGCTTCAACTCTTGTTTTAATTAAGAATTAAAGCATGACAGCAGATAATCACACCTCTGGGGTGTTATAAGATTTGAGATGTGGTTGTGTACCCAATACCCGAGGGTGTGATTATTCTGTGATAACCCCACCCCTAACAAGTCATCCTGTCCAGGCCTCAGTAATGGGCAAAGCACATTACTCTTGGCTTCAGACATGGAGCTGCAGCAATGCACAGTGGGCTGATCATAGGTGATAATGGACTAGCAAGTCTTTTCTTTTGTTTTTTTTAATATGTCTCACCTTTTTCTTTAGGGTTTTTAAACCATGAGAAGACTTGGCAAGTTATAAGCATTTCCCCCACACACACCCCCCACCCCAGAGTAAAATCGCTTTCATGATTGCACCTGGTGAAATTTGACAGATATGGAACTTCAGTGTAAATTTAAGAAATAAGATGATCTCTTTGATATGTAACTGGAGCTCTTAAGCATTACCTTGGTGAGTTTGTTCTGACTTTCCTGTTGTTCCACAACAACTTACTGTCAATTTGGATGGTTGCTGAAGGCATCAGACCAGATTGTTCTCACAAGCATTGAAATACTTGAACATAATTGATCAGTTAAGAACTCAAATTCATAAGGGCAATTTACATATGAAGATAGTTAAGCATACAGCAGGGCCATTCTCATACCAAAATCTATTTCTACCACTGATGGTAATCATGCTATTGACAGGTAGACTCAGAACCACAATTTTGGTATCAGCTTGCCTAAACCCTAATTGGGAAAGAAAGGAACTGCAGCTGAGAGATGAGGCAGTCCCAGCTTTTAGCTCCAAGTGGTGCAGGGACAGAGCTGCAACAGAGCAGCTGCTCTATGTGGTCCAGTTGGTGTGTGTAAACACTGGTTTCCTTTAAACAGGAAAGTTTGTCAGGAAGATCAAAATAGAAGGAAAGGTAGGTTGGCCATGTTTCCTGTCAGTCAGATTGTCTGCTGACAACTCAGGAAGGCATTTTAGTCTTTACCTTTAGACTTTACCTCTGTTCACTTGCATTAGCAAAGACGCTGACTGAGGGAACAACTGTTTTGCTCAGAGGGAAACAGTTGTTCAAGCTGGGCTGCTCTTCAATGACATTAATGAGTTGACTGAACTGCCAGCTGTACTCTAGTGCAGGAAGACACTTATTTCTGAGGTTAAATCTTAGACTTTGGGGCCAGATGACCAGTGAGGCTGCAGGAATTCATGGTGGGGGAAGTTTAGTGGTGGAACCAGGTCTGAGTTACCTGAAGTAGCTTGCTCTACGGGTCACTGAAAGAATAGAAAGGCTTGAATTACTGTAGAATTGAATGTAAGTCTCACTTTCAAATCTTTTATATAAATTTTATTCCTCATATGTTAAGGAACATATGAGGAATTATTTAAAACTAATCTGGTGTATTTGCTCTTGATCATGGATTTCTGCATGGACTTTTCATAGGTGCCAGTATCAGCTTAACAGGTTGTACAAGTGCAGCTGATGCATGGGATATTGTAGATTGAGGTGGAGCTGAAGTATGTGCCTGGGTAGATACAAACCAGCAGCCATTAGTCTCAGTGGGGCTTACCAGTGAGGCTCAGTGGCTAATGGCTATCCAGCTTCTGTATCTGACTTGTTTGTGTCCAGTCAGCTCAGAGTACAGGCAAACGGGGCAGACAAGCATGTGCTGTGCAGTGGTTCCTTCAAAGGGGATAGATTAGAGAATTGTATATTTGGACAGGGCGAGGCATATTCAGAGAAATAAGAAAGGGAAGAAGTATGGAAGATAGTTTATTTTAGTCCTCCCTCCTCTCCCATTCTGTAGTAACCAAACCAAAGGTGAACTATGTACAGCATCAGAGATGAAGCAAAATCAATTGGGACATGCAAGAGCCCCTGCTCTGTCAGCTATGTTTTCTTATGCAATTGCTTTGGCATACATCCTGGACTGCTCTGGATGGTTACTCTGCTTTGCCATTAGAAATTCACGTCTGTGTTTGTAAGAATTCATAACGAAAAGTCAGAGGCTAAGTGAAGTCCCAAAGAAGATTGCTTTTCCAGAATTGCTTTTCCAGAAATTCACTTCAACATGGTTTGATGATCAGCTTCTTTGTTTATGAAATTATATTTCTTCCTTGATTTCTGTAAATAGGGATGAAGGCCCAGCACTCAGCTATCCAACCCTTACTTGGGTGACCATTGCTTGAAGATCTGCCTGTATGTATAATTTCCAGGCTTTTAATTTCTCATCCTCATTTGGAAATATCTCTCTCCTGAAGGCACACGTTTTTTAAACTTTTTAGCATTGGAGCTCTGATGAGTTGTCCAAAACTTTCTGGATGTCTGAGGGTGTAAGGTAATGAATTTTCCAAAATTATGAGTGACTTATCACTTTAAATGGAAACCAAGCTGAGGTGAAAAACTTTCTGTTGTTAATTCAGTTAGTAGAAAATGATATATTAAAGCAATAGGAACTAGGAGGAGTGTAGTTTGTCTTCTCTGATCTCAGGAGTGTGGATATAAGGCTTAAGAGTTATTGGTAATCTTTCTCTTACAAAAAGACACCCTTACAGCAATGCTGTATTTGTTACCACCTAGTGCACTGAAATACAATGTTTAGTAGCATTCCATTGTTCCTGAATATATTTGTATGTGATTGCTTTTCGTTGTGCAGTTTTGATGCTCATTAAAAGAGGGTAAATTTTATGGTCTGCTTACTACAATTTTTTTTTCCTTTTTTTTTTTTTTTTTTCTTTCTAGTGTAACCTTTATGGATAAATTAAGAGGAAAAGAAAACAGCGTGAAAATTGCTGTTGTTGTTGTCCATGGATGACATAGTTCCATCTACCTGCCTTGCTTTTTTCAAGTGTGCTTATGAATTAATGATTAATTGCTAAAAGCTCATTAAATGTCTTTTGCCATAAGTTTGACATATTTCTTTTTGATTTCTCTTTAATTATAATTGAATAATAAATGTAAATTAATAAATAGGAAATTTGCAGTATACTTACATACTAAATGAATTTACAGTGCACAGATTCTTCAACATGAAAGAGGACTAAAGCAAGAGAGGAAACAACCATAGCATCCAAAAAGAATTAAAAAAAGGTTTTGTTTTTATTCTGTTTTGTGAGAGCTGGTAAAACAGAAGTGTAACACAAATGCATCATCCTGTTTGAGGTTAGACTCTATGTTCCCTTTTCAGACATCTGGAGTAGGCAGAGTCTGTCCAGCATCTAGCTCACTGGAGCCTAAGATTTTGGAAAGCATTTCATCAGTGAGAACAATCTCAAAAGTTTCAACTTGCCCTCAAAAACTGGCCTACAGCATATTGCTGTATCAAAAGGAAATATTGGGGTTCTTTTAGTTGCTCTAGCATAGCTGAGGTTTGTTTTCACTTGCTAAAATGATAAGATCGTCTGTCCTTGTCTTTATTTGTATATATGGTGTGAATTAAGGAAGTACTTTTGTTCCTCTTTTTTCTCCTCTCAAAGTGTTTGACATAGAAGCCTTGAAGCATCATGCTCAGTGTACCAAATCCACTGTGCAAAAGCTTTGGGAAACTGAACAAGATCCAGAATTTGAGTAAGAAGATTGTACTGTGCATAGGTGGGACTCATCTAGCACATTTTAAATTCTTATGTCAAATTTAAGTTCATTAAACTCCTTTTGTAACCAGGAGACAGAGTGTGATTTGTTCCAGGAAAGCATCAAAGATACCTGAGATAAATCTACAACTGTCTTGTAAGAGAGTGCAGGACACTGTCTCAGACTAGATGCAAAGGTTCAGAAGGATGTTAAGTCATGCAAGTTCTCTTGCACATACTTATTTTCAGCATACACAGAGGGTATTCTGCTGTAATAAGGAAGACCCAAACAGAGTATGTGAGAGAGTTTGTGATTATGGAATCACAATAATTTGTTGGTCTCCTGTGGCTCAGGTTGGAGACTTACATGAGGGGCATGAGAGATGGAATCAGAAAATGGTTAGGAAAAGGTAAGCAAATGTTTTGCAGGTTGCTCTTCCCAGCCTGACACATGACTTTATCACTGTTTTACTTGAAACACTGTGCCTAACTCACTGAATTAGCATATGCAATTATAAGAGCCTTTCATGAGGACAATGGTTCATATACATGAGCAATAAATTCAGCTCTCAGATCAGCCCACTTCAGTGGAACATTTCTGAACCTTCATGTAAAAAGCAACTTGAGTATCATCTTTGGTCTTGTAATTTTTTGATTTCAGTTTGTTTGTTTGTTTGTTTGTTTGTTGAAGCAGGGTATCCCATACCCTCTTGACAGTATATTTAAGTTATGGCAGCTTTAGAACTGGTCCAAACTTACTTGTAGATATTCTGCTTTTTCTTTGTTTACCGTTTTTTGACTGTTGATGTTTCAGCTGTCAGCATGCACATAGCATGAATATATTTTTGGTTTTAAAAATTTGAAAAGGAGGTAGAAGCCTACTTCTGATTTCATTTATTTTTTTCTTAAGTGTGATATGTGATGACAAGTAGATCATGTAAAAGTCAATATGTGGTCATCCACATCTTAAATTGAAAACCTTACAGGTTCTCTTTGCAGGTGACTGTGATAATCTTACTGAAATAAACTTTAAAATGTATACTCTGTGTATGAACTTGCAGGAGTTCTCTTTTGTGAGTATATATACACTGCAGTATATTTTTCATTTGCATGTGACCCTAGAATAGTAGAAAATTGCTGTATATAAACATATGCACTGCGGCACTCTTAAGCTTTTTGCAGGACACATACAGCCCTTGTGCTTTAGGGAGAGCAGTGGTTCTAGTTGTGCTGTCTTGCTGTATTGTCTTAAAAGGGAATCAGAGAAGAGGACTCGGCCTAGAGAACTGTCCCCTTTGCTCCAGCTAGTATCATGGGTTGGAACTCTGACATTATGACTGAAAAGGAAGCATGACACTTCTTTATATTTCCTTTACACCTTAATATCATTCTCTAAAGGAGAGAGAAAAAAAATCATCTGACTTTGTAAACACCCTGTACTCATTGAATTTGTACTTTTTGTACTAATTTATATCACATCAACCCTGTTGGTTTTGGTAGAGTCACAATGTGTTTCAACCAAGGTGTGTTCTACAGGGAAGTGGAAATAATTCAAATTTGTTCTTTAGCACATGGATATTAGTAACTCTGTGCTACTAGTAGTGACTCTAATATTCCTACTGCTATGCTACTGGTGACTATACTTGTGATATGAACATAGTGACTCTACTCCCCAGATTTGGTCACCTGTTTGATAAACTTTCCATGAAAATTGAGAGCAAATTTTAGAAAAGGTCTCTTTCTCGTACTCAATGGTCTAAAATGTACAATTGTAAATTACGGCCAGTTTTTAATCTTGCTCTTATTATCTTGCCTGATACATTTCATTGTGTTATGTTATTCAATTCATTTAAACTTAAAAATGCTAGTGTGCTGGTTTTGGCTGGGGTATAATTAATTGTCTTCATAGTGACTAGTGTGGGGCTGTGACAGCTGAACACAGGGTATAATATAGATAATATAGAGATGTTTTTGTTATTGCTGAGCAGGGCTTACACAGCCAAGTACTTTTCTGCATTTTGTATTGCCAAGTTGGCAGGGAAGTTGGGGATGCACAGGAGGTTGGGAGGAGACACAGCTGGGACAGGTGACTCAAACTGACCAAAGGGATCACAGAATGACAGAATATGCAGAGCTGGAAGGGACACACAGGGAGTATCGAGTCCAGCTTCTGGCCCTGCACAAGACAGCCCCAAGAATCACACCACGTGCCTGAAAGCATTGTTCAAATGCTCCTTTAACTCTGTCGGGCTTGGTGCTGAGACCACTTTCCTGGGGAGCCTGTTCCAGTGCCCAAATACCCTCTGGGTGAAGAACCTCTTTCTAATATCCAACCTAAGCCCCCCACTGACACAACTTCAGGCCATTCCCTCGGGTCCTGTCACTGGTCACCACAGAGAAGAGATCAGTGTCTGTCCCTCATCATCCCCTCATGAGAAAGTTGTAGACTTGCAAGAAGGTCTCCCCTCAGCCTTCTCTTCTCTGGACTGAACAGACCAATTCCCCTTAACAGCTCCTCACACAGCTTCCTCTCAAGGACTTTCACTATCCTCGTTGCCCTGCTTTGGACCCTCTTCAAAGGCTCAATATCTTTCTTACATTGGGGTGCCCAAAACTGCACACAATATTCAAAGTGAGGTCACCCCAGTGTAGAGCAGAGCAGCACAATCGCCTCCCTCAAGCAGCTGGCAATGCTTTGCCTGATGGCCCCTCCAGGACACAGTTGGCCCTCCTGGCTGCCAGGGCACTGCTGACTCATTCAACTTACTATTGGCCAGCACCCCAGGTCCCTTTCCATGGCCCTGCTTTCCAGGATCTCATTCCCCAGTCTGTACAAATGTCCAGGGTTGCTCCGTCCCAGACGCAGAATCTGGCACCTTCCCTTGTTGAACTTCCTGTGGTTGGTGATTGTTCCTCCTCTAATTTGTCCAGGTCTCTCTGCAGGGCCTCCTTGCCTTTGAGGGAGTCAACAACTCTTTTGAGTTTTGTGTCACCTGCAAACTTGTTTATTATCCCTTCCAGTCATGCATCCTAGTAATTTTTGAAAATATAGAAGAGCACTGGGCTGAGGATGGAGCCCTGCCTTGGTGGGGATGCCCGCCATCACCTGTGAGCCAGCTGACCCTTGAGGATGCAGCCACTGCTAGGGAAGTCTGGGCATTCCAGGGGTCACTGAGACAACTCCATGGGGGACACCTGGGTAATTTGGGTGTTTGCACATGGAGGCTTATTTTCTCTTTTCTCTCTCTCTCGGGTTTTTCCCTGTTTACTTGGCCACTTTTGGTAATAAAACTACTGTTTGGGTTAAGTTTTCTGCGGTGTCTCAGTTTCAGTTTCCACATCCTTTCGGACCACCTTTTCTCCCTGGGACAGCTGGACATCCTGTCCAGAAGGATCCTATAAGAGACAGTACCAAAACCTTTACTGAAATCCAAAAAGATGACATCAACTGGCTTCCCTTGATACTCCATACCATATGACATCATGCTCAGTATATAAAGTCGGGGGGAAGAAGGAGGAAGAGGAGGGATGTTTGGAGTGATAGTGTTTGTCTTCCTGAGTAACCATTACATGTGATGGGGCCCTGCTCTCCTGGAGATGGCTGAACACCTGCCTGCCCATGGGAAGCAGTGTATTAATTCCTTGTTTTGCATTGCCTGCATAGCTTTTTCTTTTCTATTAAGCTGTCTTTATCTCAACCCATGAGTTTTCTAGCTTTTAACTTTCCAATTCTCTCCCCATTCCTACTGGTGGGGAATTGAGCAAGCATTTGAGTGGTACTTGGTTGCTGTCTGGGTTAAACAATGATAACTACCTAAAAAGAGAAAGTATTTTTTTATACAAAAGCTTTTTTGATAATTTGACACTGTGATATGTGATATGTGTTTGTTTGTTTCAAACTGTAAAAATTCAGTGTTTTAGTGGAATAAAATGAAGAAATTTGGAATAGTAAAGGGTTTTTGTTTCTTTCTTTTTGTCCATTGCTTTTTTTTCCTTTGCAGAGAGATCTTTTTGCATTTTTATGAACTACTTTGAATAAACCAAAGCCTATTTTTCTACTGACTGTGGTAGAACAAAACCTTATTTCTTATATTTTACTTCATATTTTCAGTCTAGCCCAGAATCAGTGAGAGCAAACAAGCTCCCTAAAAGCTGTTTATCCTCTAGCTTGTAATGGAAAATGAACAAGTGAAGATTTTTCCAAAATGAATAGGTTTATTTAAAATCTACTTCCTTATTTGCAAACTTGATCAGGTAGAACAAAGGTGCTGATGAGATTTTTTTTCCCAAAGACTATTCCTAACCACTTCCTTCAATGTCAAGTTCAGTCAGAAATTCAGTCTTTCAGAGTTAATTTCTAGCTTGGTGATTTCAGGTAATCACCCAACCTTTTTGCTTCATTTAGAAAGTATACTGCAATACAGTTTGTCATAGCAGGTCCTGATTTACCACTTCAAAGACTATTAGAGTCAATCCTCCTTTTCAAAGACAGTGCTATATAATTAACTTCTTTACACTAAAACATGGAATCTTAGGTCTCCAAAAGACACTTTTTTAGCGCTGACCATTTTACATTGGTGTAAATTTTAATATGAAATAGAAGTTGCCTCCTTACTTTACATCATCCAAGTTGTGAATTTCCTTTTTTCCATGACATGTCAGACTTTACATATATGACCCAGGGCAGAATTTGAGCATCTGAGATTGGCTCTATACACAAACTGTCTGTGGCACCATGTCACCTCAGATTTAGGTTTCCTCCGCTACACGTCCACTTCTGTACAGCGTGAACTTCTTGACATTGCCAGTAAACTCTTACTGGCAGAGATGGGGCCTAAATTAGATTCCTGAATCTCTGAGGTGACCATATGGCTGATGAAAAAAATCATTTACTATTTAATGATCTTACTCATATAGCCTCTAATTATAGGAAATCTGATAAGAAGAAAGTAATCAAACTAATTGTTTAAGAGTCAAACAATATCAGAGGAAAATAAAAAAAATCCTATAGCTATCCTCTAGAATTTCTAATGGGACTTACTGCAGCTCCCCTGAGCAGTAAAACTGTGTCACCAAAAATAAATAGTTCTCCCATTCCTGTTTCCACCTTCTACTGCAATTCCAGGATTAATCTGAACTTTCAGAAGCTATGGTGATACAAAATGATTTTTAGTTGTATTTAATTTTAAAAAGCGTAAGTGATTTCCAAGGGGAAAGTTGAAATCTCGTACTACCATGCAATATAAATATAAAGCAGAGATCTTAAAGCACCAGCTATTTCATACTGCTGATAGCTAATTCCTGTATTTTATTTGAAGCAGAAAGAAATGCTTTTCCTGATTGTCAGGTTTTACTTCTTTGTGTCTTTTTTATTTTCATATCAAGGTCTGCTTTTTCTATCAGAAATTTGATGCCTTGTCTTATGGAATGAATGTAATCAATAAATATCATTATGTCTCCCTTCCCCACCCCTGCCTCTAGCCTCCTTTCTCCAAACCTAAAGGACTAATTTTTCTTGGAAAATATCAGTTGCAAATGCTGATTTTAAAGTAATAAAGAAAACTGTCTAATTTTCACTAAAAGTATTAATGAAATACACAGAAGATCTAAGTAGGGTTAAAGTGTTCAAGACATTTTTAATAATTAATTGTTGCGTGATAACACAGACAGTAGTGTTACAGACATCCCCACGATCTCTGCTTATAAAAGTATTTTCTGTAACAATCTTGATTTATTGTTATGTTGAACTGCTGGAACGACTATAGAAATTTTTATAACATATCAAATGTAGAAAAAGAAAGGTGAATGAAAAATTTAAAGGCAGCATAAAATTGGACAAAGGTTGTTGTGTTGAATAAAAACAAAAGAAGTAATAAGCTGTTAAAATGCCCAAAATATCATAAATATTAGTAGGTTACACACACCTCATGCATATTACAGGATAGCTTTGTAGTCATACTTTTGTGGTTTCGTTGGTTTCATTTGTGTTTTGTGCTTTTAATTTTTCTTAGACCATGCTGGACCTTTTGTGTCTCCTCTTAGCAAAATTCAGACAGAGAATGTATTGGAATTTTTGGGATGGAGAACCTTGACTTAGGCAGAGGTGACAAGTGAGACCACTTGCAGAATTTCCTTGAAAGGAAAATGCCAAAAACACCAGAAAGGACAAAATTCAACTGCTTTTGTTTTGCTACAACACAAATTGAAAAATTACCTTTGACATAGAAGAATTCACAGCTGTAGAAGGGGTATGGACCAGATAAAATCCCAAACCATGTCCAAAATTAGATTTTGGTGAAAAGAACAATGGAAATCTTTGGGTTTATCCTTTTCTTTTCTGAATTTACCATCTGCAGCTTTTCCAAAGTCTTACACTTTTAGTTTAGGCCTTACACTTCAGACTGAGATTGTGCTGATTGCACTTAAAAGCATAAATTAAAGCAAGACCATAAACTTAACTAATTACAGGTCCTTAAATTATTCAGTCTACAAAAATGTAAGGACAGGCTTATTTTTTTGTTTAGCACTAACTTTGTTAAACCTTGATTGTAGCTACAGAGTATTCAAAATGGAAGAAAATTGCAGTGCATGCACTTAAAGCTATGAAATGGTTTTAAAATGTTTTGTACTAAATCAGGTGTAAAAATGGCAGCATTATTTGTTACATATACTTCAATAAATTTAGTCCTTCTGTTCATCAATTGTGGTATTTAACTGAATTATATATATAACATTATGCACACTAAAATAATTTTGAACATAGTTTTGTCTGGAAGCTAAGCAGCTATAAGTTTTTAAATGACAGAATTGAAGACTAAAACTCAAAATTAGCAGCTAAACGAACATGTGTTTAGATGTGCCTAAATATGTGTGTAACAATACATTGGAAGAGCTTGCTGTAAAGCCATGCAAAAAGATCACTTTACAGCTAGAATGATTTCGCCTGAGATCACCAAAAATGCTAGGACTTGCCAGCTGAATCAATCAGCAGTTGGAGATGTGTGTAAACTTTTATCTGTAATGTTTTGTACTATTCCTGGGCAATGCAGTGTATATGTGTATATGCAGCATAGTATATGAAATGGTGGGATTAAGTGTAGAATTTAGCACACACTGAGATCTCTTCAGCAATACTCATGACCTGTAACTGGGGAGGTAGGCTGAAGGGGTTTTATCCATGAAAAAAAAATATTTTTTTCATACAAGTGGAGCATCACCTGGGGAGGGTGCACGTGTGGAATGCCAGGAGGGGGTGGGAGAGGAGTTCAAGTAGTTACAGTGATGCGAAAACAAGAAATTACCAAGTATTTGCAGCCTTGACTCCAGCAGGTACTTCCAGGCACCAGGTGGGAGCCTGAGCTAATATGTTTGTCTTGTTTGCTCCTGGAATGAAAGAAGGCCAGGTAAGTTCTGGAGGCCAAATAGTTCTCAGCAATTAACATGGCAACTCCTATGTCTTAAGTGGAATTAACCTCAGGCTTGCTTTCTGTTTCTGTGTCATGTTGTTACCTGCATTTTGATTATAGTAAACCATGACAAGGTTGAAATCTGAAGTATCACAAGATACAATACTTCAAGGCTTTGCTCTTCCCAAAAACTTTTTATAAAGTGATCTGTATCATCTTTCTCATCTCCAACCGCTCCCTTGCTGGAGCTGGTTACCTGCTGCTGTTTCCTGGTGGTAGTTGTGGTTTTCATTACCTTTTGTTGGATATGTCAAAACTACATAATCTTAATTTGTTTGTGCAGCTCACCTTTTAATACACCCTTTCATAAACCCAGTTAAACAAATATAATTTCAACCTTTTGATCTTTTATCTTCTCTGATCCTAAATACTTTGTCGTCATATAAATTTGGGAAGGATTTTTTCAACGCCTTAGCCTTGAATATCCTTTGCTGCTGCTGTCATTTGCAGTGATTTTTCTTTTCTACTTTTTTTTTTTCTTCATTAATGGCTATTTCATGACCACCCTGTTCTTACTTTTTTCTTTTTGTACTTTTGTGTGCACAAATATTCAGTATTTTGTTCTGAGATATCACTACCTGTTAGGAACCTGTTTTTCACATTATGCCATTTCTCCTGCACTTGAAACTCTGCAATGCGGCGCCCTGAAGGAGGGATTGTTTTCTTGTCTGCCTAGGCTCAGTGATATGCTTTTAGCAGAGAAGGTGTAGTATTATATAAGACACACATTTATTTCCCATATCTTGTATGGGATCGGGGTAGCAGATAACAAATGTGTACATAGTCTCTCCAGAATGCTTTGTAAGAAGCATATTCCTCATTTACTGTAAATTATGTGAATGGGTTATCTTCATACTAAATGAAAAATGAAGTTAACACAACACTTTAAAGGTGATTCCTAGAAACAGAAGAAAAAGGTTCTTTTAAATTTGTGGTGATTGTCACTTACTTGGCAATATTTGGCTAGATGAAAAAATTATCAGGGAATTGGGCATCTGTTTTCAGATGCCCTGCAGCACACAAATCTTGACTTACCTTTTCTTTACCTTTCCTGCTAATTAAGATGTTGCTGAAAAAAATCTAGAGAAATAACTCTTTTTAATAAATTATATTACTAATTCATTATTCTAACCCAAAAGTTTCTTTATATACATTGTATCTGCAGAAAAAAGCAATGAAATAAAGGGAGTGCCACCTAAAAAAAATAGATGGAGAAAACCCAGAAAAGTATATAAACAAAAAAAGGCTAGGTACAGCTTACTTTCCAAGGAGAAAAGAATCCTAAAAAGGAGAAGTATTGTAAAATGAGATTTTGTGACAACTAGCCCTTCACCATTGTTTATGCAGATAAGAAGAATTTCAGAAGATTGTGTGTAGTTAGATTTGGAAGTACTACATGAATCAGGGTTTTTTACTTTTTCTTTAAAATTATGATTTTTTATTTTTTTTTTCAGATTCCATAATGGCAGCAATGTAAGAGTTGTGTAAAATGTAGGAAATATTTCAGGGGAAAAAAAAAGTGCAGGGATATGTTTCTAATTCTTGTAGGAGATAAAAATTAACTTAGACACTAAAAGTTGGCAGCTAAAATATTGTTGTCTGCTTTCTATCCACTTGTGCTGAGAGCGAATATGAAGAAATGAAACTGTGGAACATCTCTCCCCTGCCCCCCTTCCCCCCATTTCAAATGAAGCACTACATTACCATAAGTCAAAGATGGTATAAGGAAATTTTGGTTGAAGATGAGGTCTTGGGAGTTGTTTGCTTGGAGATAACAAGTGCCTACTGTTGATCTGACTGTTTTTATATCGATGTTGCACCATGAGTCATGCTTTAAACTTCTGTAGTTGTGGTTCTGCACAAGAAAATTATTTGATCCTCATTTGCCATTAATTAACAGTTGTGCATATATTCCTTGAAAATATAATTTTGTATTAATGTATATTTTATGCCTTTTCATTCTTTGATATTTTGTAGACTGTCAGTCTTCATTTTATCAAGCCTTAGTAGTTGCTTTGTGATGGAATTTTAGTTTTTAAAGCCCCTTTTAATAGTAGATTTGCCGCATTTTTTTAATGCTTTTCCTTAAATGTTTACACTTCTAAAAGTATTTTGGAAGCAACTCCAGAAATCTTCCTAGAAAATGGTTAGAACACAGTGCTATTCAGATACTTTTATTCCTTTGTGCTCACTTAACAGTCTTGTATGCATGCATAACTGGTATGCTTACTAAAGTTTGGCTGTTTCCATCTCAGACCTGAAGAAGGGCTTGTGTGTTTGAAAACTTGTTTTTCCAGCTGCATAGGGAAAGGTAACAAAAGATGTTAAAAACCAGCTGGTAACGACTATATCTTTTACTGAAGATGATAGGAAAGTGGTGAAAACTGCAGGATAACTTATTTAAAAGTAAAGTAATAAGACAAACCTACTGAATGTACTTCCAGCTTATTTTCATAGTGGGTCACAGTGGGAATGATGAAGAGGTCAAAATTATGTAAAGCATCAGTATTTATTCCATAAGAAAAGCAATTGTACTTTAGAAAGAGAGTCTGTAAGGCATTTCAAAAATAAAGCCAAAAATTAAGGGCTTTTCCTGACTATGTTTATTTAGGAAGGGTTCTTTATAAAATTTGAGACTACCTTTTAAACTTTACCCTTTTTAGAGAGCCAGATCCTGAACTATCTGCATGAGACATTTTCTGTATGCGCAACCATTGAATTAACAACTGTTTTAATTAAAGCAGAAAACAAGAATTACTAGTGAGATGTCTTTGGATACAAGTTCTCACTGTTCACAGACTCACACACAATGTGTTTTTCTTAGCAATACCTGTAAATATGATGCATATGTACATCTCTTACAGCATCAAATTATCATCAAATAGATAGATTTACATGTGTATAAGGGATATCAGAAACAAATCAGTAGTAACACAAGGGAACACATTAGGTGATTCAGAACTGTTCTTGAAAACAAAGTACTTAGAACTTTTAAATCCTCAAGGCAAGTGATTTTGCCTAGCTCTATATGGACAACTTCCCAATCTCAACTTGAAGTTTCTCAGGGGTCCAAACAAATAATATCCATAATCTCTCAAAGAAAGATGTAGATTCCACATTGAAAATATATACAGTGGGTTACAGATGTTACAGAAAGGCAGATTTTCTGCAGATTCTAGTGTACAGAAGTCCGGATTTTAGTTTTCAATGAACTGGACCTTTAGCTAGTAAAGAAAAGCAGTTTAAAATGTACTTTGGCAGCTTTAGTATGCTCAAAATATACACTTATTGCCATATCTTATCAAACACATTCGTAGCCTCTTTCACGCTAAACTTTCCTTAATGTGCTTTACAGAAACAGATCAACATATTAAAGGGACACTGTCAAGGCTGTTAGTCCTAAAAATTGACCTACTTTGACACTGGTCCCATACTGAAGCTTTTACTTCTGAGATTTGTTCTGTGTACTTCTTCCTTGATAACTGTTCTACACACAGGCTAGACAAAAGAAAATACATTCAAATTATTTTTTTATTAAAAGGAGAATTTTAGAAAAGATGATGTTATGGCTAAAGATTAATTTGGGGATCTTCAGCAGTGGCTTTTCTTAAGGTTCAGACGTAACTGCTGTCTCTATCAAGATGAGTTTTCTGAGGAGATCCCAGTGCAAATATAATTTGTGACTGTTTATGTGTTGGCAGGTTGATAAATACAAAAGGGACTAACATCTATTTAATTTCTGCCTGTAGTAAGAAGTCCATTCAGCCAAAAAGCTTTTTCTGGCTTCTTAAACTTAATAGTCATCTTCCAGAAGATGACTTACTTGCATTTGTTGGAGCAGGTATTCTCGGCTTTCCCACAGGTTAGGCACTATATTAAAATCAGGTACTAATTAATCACTTAAAAGCTTGGGTGTGCCAGCAGCTTTACGTGCACTGATTCAATAAAGCATTCATATAACTCATTGCATGCCAGGTTGGTAAAAATAATATCACAGTGGCTATCTTTTTCAAATCATAACTTTTGTCTAATGATTTATAGTCTTAGGAAATATTAATTAAAAAAAATCCATAACTTTGATACAAATTCCTCTAAAGATAGCCCAGCAGTTCTTGTTCGCGTGGAATGCACATGAGTACCTAGCTCATACTGTTTGCTGTTTTTCTCCTAATTGTCAGTTATTTCATAATGACAGACATTCTGAAGTACAGGAAAGACACACTTTTAAATACAACATGTACTGATCCAAGATGTGGACATCCATTTCAAATTCCAAAATTCATATTTCTATTCTGGGCAATTGTGTTATAAAAATCCAATCCTGAGTGCTTCCTTGGCTGAACATGACTGACATCTCATCCCCTCTCTATTTGTATTGGCTAGTAATATTAAGAAAAGAAATTACTCATAACTGATGTTTTCATGACAACAGACCTGATGTTTTTACAGGAAAGCTGACATTTGTAGTCTTGTGCCAAATCCCATGCCAAGTCCCACATTTCCCAGGAGGTGTGATCTGGCAGTGCTTTTGCTGGATGTATACCAAAGAGAGAATTTAGCATCCTCTTGCAAGTAATTTGCAAGCCAATGCTACTGGAATTCGAGTGAGCAATACCTATTCTTCTGCTTTAACTTATTTAGTGTATTTGTTAGAAAAACATTTTATTCCATTATTCAGTCATACTGCTTCTCTGTCACACCTGTGTAGCTAGTAGAAAGACTCATACTTTGTTTCAAAAATCTTGTTCAAAGAAATAGAACAGCATCGCTATTTATTCTGCTACTGTATTTCTTCAGTGGTTCAATATCTAATAATGCTTCATGGTACTAATATTTGGGGATTTGGCTGTCATCAGAAATGAAGCATTTATTTTAACAGAGATAGTCTATTGAGAAGGTTATAGACTTGCACTTCATTTTGTAATGTCAGAAAAATTTGCTATGTTTGATTTTTTTTCCTTTGCTCTCTTCTTTGGGGAATTAATTTCTACAACAAATGGACATTGCTGTTGGATTTCAGAATGGATTCTGTGCAGTTTTCATGGACGCCTCTGGCTAGCTGAAGGCTGCCATAGTATAACTTGCTACCAGGCAGGCTACTTGGTTGGTCTTAACTCTCATTTTCCACCTTCCCCTCAGGAATTTTCACCGAAGTTTGTATCCCTCCTGGCTAACCCCGTAGCTGTCTTAATAACCTGAAGCCTGTCCCCAGGCTAGCTGTCTTGGTGCTATCTCATCTTCTGTCGTGTAAACCCAAAAGTAGTTAATGTGACTTCAGCAGAGGGTCAGGATTATCCACTGTCAATTCTCTTCTGAGCTTCTAAGCTTCTTTTGGTCCTAACAGAGGCCTCCAGGGAGAGATGTGCCTAATCTCTACATGGCATTTCTGACAGCTCTTCTGTGTCCACCTGGAGTGTGAATGTTTGCTTATCACAGGGAAAGGGGAGAGTGATCACTGTGGGGTTCAGATATAGTTACAGACCAAATATTTAATGCAAACTCAGCACTTCACTTGGTGTATCTCAGGATGAACAGAATTGTGTGGCAATGTTTATGGCACAGATGACGGTCAACATGCTATTTAGCTCTCATTACCCCTTCTTTGAAGGCCCTGGTGTAAAGTCTTCATGATTTTCAGCACTTTATAATAAACTAGTAACTGAACAAATATTATTTGAAACCCGAACATAAATACATTGAAGGGTTTGTTTCCTGGGATCTGTTTTCAGTTTGTTCCATTTATCATCCTTAATTTTTGTAACTCTGTACAAATGCTATGGCTATAATCTTTTCTATCTATACTCTGATTTCCCTGACTTTTTTTAAAATTTGCCAGAAAGAAACCTCTTCAAAACAACTTGTTCATGAACATATGTAAAGTGTTTTGAAGCTCCAATAATGCATAACAAAATTTTATGTATGCCACATTTGTATTATATTCCTCCATAGGTTTGCATCATATCTGCAATTTATAGTTCTGCACTTCTTTTTTTTTTATGCTTTTTGGCTTTTTTTTTCTATAATAATTGCAAAAGCTAATAATCATGTAAAATATTACATCTAAGGATCTATAGTAGGGCAGAAGGCAGTATGGATTCAAGCTTTGACTGCTGGGTCTTGGGAATATCATTACTGCTATCAGCCCCAACTGTAAGACCACGTGGGACTCTGTTGCACAAACTTCTCTCAGCTACTGGCTCCCAAAGCTGATATCTAGTGGTGAACCACAAGGATCTTCACAAGGTGAGATATTTGCTTGTAATTTATAGAAAAAAAAATACCATAAAACCAGTTGAAAAGTTGTAAAGGAACTTAGGAAATTGTCTGGTGTAATCTTCTGTTCAGGACACAGGTAACTTCAAGATTACTTTTCTCTTATTCTTCATATTTCTTATTTATATAGTGTTTTGTATATATAACGTTTATCATACAGGCCCATGCTCCAGAAAGATATAAGAATGTAATAGTACATTTTCAGTGTACCTTGGCACACCTTGCAAATTGTGGTGTATCCCTGTGAAACTGTAAAATACAATTTAGTCTAAATAAATGATTGGTTTATTAGGACTGTGAAAAATTATTGCAATAATCCTGGATGTTACTGCTTTAACTAAGACTTTTCAGCTTATTTAGGCAACTTGCTTTCTAATTTCATGGCCTTAATTGATGAGGTCAGTGGCCTCCACCTAAAAGGATTTCCAAAATGTAGGGAACTGCATTTAATTACTTGCATGTAATTTTTTCATAATTCTTTCTGAAGTTCCTCAGTTATTAATCATATTTCTCTTCTGTTTACTAATTTCATTTTTAAGTTTTATTTTTCAGTTCCAGATGGACCTCTGCCTTGCTGGTAGACCTGTCACTTCTAAAATGAGAGCATATCTTATTTGTCTCTATTATTTTTGGCTTATGGAATGTCTGATTTCCCTCTGGGGTTTTGTCCTATTGCAGAACACTTTATGGATTTAGTTTCTTTTTTCGCTTTCTAACATATTAAATTATTCACTTGTTTCAGTTTTAATGATCTTTTTTACAGCTGGACTGGAATTTGTGCTCTCCTGAAGGGGTCAGACTGCAGTGTTGTGTCTTTACTACAGACATATCTGGAGGGATTCCTAGGAAAAAGCAAAACAGTCTCAGTAGTAAGACAGAAAGAAATGGTGATATATTTGCAGTGATTCTAGCTATGTATGCTTGCTTCTCTTCCTGTATTTCTAGTAGGGAGAATTTTTGTTGATGTTCCAATGGAAAGACGAGATGTTGTTCCGAGTATGACATTCAAAGGCAGGTGTTTCTCCTTCAGTAAAAGGATTCTGGTGGCCTTCTGTGACAGTGATGATATAAAAATGCTATTTACTTGATTTTTGAGGAAAGCATCAACTACTTATTTCACATGCACTCCAAAAGAAGAGCTGTTGTAGTTTTTTAATCCCGTGTATTCACAAGGAAATACAACTGCATTGTTCTGAGGTCTGACTCTGCACTTTCACGTAATCAGAGCAATTTTCCTGCTTGTCATGCATAACATTACTACACCTTTAAGCAATTAATTGAATAGTTCTGTACTAAGATATCCACAAACTGAAGCCTTGTGGAGCATGATAGATGAGCTGTCTGCATCAGAACTGCAGTCTTAAAGATGACAACCTGCAACGTCCTGCAAAATTTCTCTCTTGAGTGGCAGTCCTTATTGCTGACATACATTTGATGCATGCTAAGCATATCCATTGCTTGTCAGTTTATAGACGTTTAATTCTGCAGACTTTTCAAATTTGTTACGAAATTCTCAGTATGAGTTTTAGGATAAAGCCTCATATACTGAGGTCTTGCACATCTCTGCTTGCAGATTACAACCTGTTATAAATCTTGTTTTGTAAAAAAGTAGAATCTGTGTGTCTTTGACCACGTTTTCTTGACTTATCATGAAATGTGCTGTTCACTGACTGGCTGTCATTCTTACTTTGAAGGAGCTGAGTTTGTTTAAAGCATGCTGTAATGGTTTTGGTAGGGAGGGGTAACAGATGGCACATGAGTAATGAGGAAAAGTGTAATATAAAATGATCCAAGGTGTAAGGTTTAATTTCTACAGTAGCTTAGAGTTTCTGTGTAAGAATCTTGTGTCAAAAAAAATTTGTCTAAAGATTTCTACAGCAACTGAATAGAGTAGAATACTGATGGTCCATCACTGTAGTATGTGTTTATATATCACCGGCCTTTGCATCACAGACGAAAAGGAAAAACCATCAGAAAATAAGAGCAACTGAACCAAGCAATCTTGGTATAAAACCTCTTATTCCAAAAATACCAAAACCAAGTGCTGTTCTCCCACATGGCACTTTATCTGGATAGCAAAATTACTCATCCAGATTATGCACAATTATCATTATTTGAATAATCTTTGTTATTAAAACTTCTCTTTTGAAGGCCAGCTAGCCTTATTAAAGTCTTGAGAAAAATGCACATTCTGGAGATAGTAAAGAGGTGCAATGACTAACTTAGAGATAAAGGAAGGCCAAAATTATGGATCTATTTGTATGCATTACTTGTTCGTCATTATTTAAATTAGATTACGTGGATTAAGATCCTGTATTTCCGTTAAAATGTGTGGTAGCTTTCTCTGTGGGTTCTTGTTTTACAAAAGTTTTACAAAATCTGCTTTCAGGTTTAGATGTCTATATATGCTTGGTTGCATCCATGTTCTCCCACTAACTTTTTTTGGTCAGAATATCATGTTTGTTTGTTTGTTTGTTTTAATTTATTTTAAACCATTTATACGATAAGTGTTGTGAACTTAGTTATTTCAACTTTAACAGTTAAATACCAATGAATATATTTTGGATGCCTATAGTAGGAATTTTCCCTTTAATTCTTAGATCTGTGGTGTGTCATCCAGTTGCTGACTACTGTGAACTTTCTGTCCACATGCTTCACATATTCAATTCAAATCATGTTCAGGAGAGACTAAAGCAATTTAAAGAGCAACATGAACTTAGAGCAGTTAGCTCACTATTTTATCCCCTTTTGTCTGGACTGTATATGGCTGCTCCTGTATAAATGGGATTGGGTTGTGGCCAAGTAGATGCTGAGAGTGTAGAAAAGACTCTAGCTTGACTGCTGAAGTCCTGCCAGAGAACTTAGAGCTTGCCAACATCCTGCTGTAATTTCTGAGTCAGGTAATATCCTTTCCACAACAACAATTTAAGAACACAAAATCTTTTGAAACTCTTGATTGAGGGTAGCTATTGTCACATTAAGTCAAGTAATTAACAAATTGACTGGTTTCAGTAGCTCCAGGTTCTTACAGTCCTTTTTTTTCTAGAAATTACAAGGGTGTTTGCTGTCAGCCAGGAGGAGCAAAAATAAAAAAGTGTTAAGAAAAATTGCTTTTTCTTTGTTTCATGAATTAGATGAGTGATTAAACAAAAATAAAATGGTTAAAAAAAGTAAAACCAGCAAAGCAAAGTTAAAAATAATAAAAAAGTGAAATTTTTATTAATTTTTTTAATTAAGTCCAGAGACTGTGGGGAGAATGTCCATCCAAAATAGTGAAATTGAAAATAGTGAATAGTGAATAATGAAAATAGTGACATGTAATTAACCTTATTGCACATTTTAATGGACAATAACAACACTTTCACTTTACATATATGGCATTTCTTTCTACAAGCTTCAGATTTCTGTGACTGAAAAAACCTTTATGCTTGCCAGACTCAGCTTAGGCCTACATTGCCATCTCTTTTATTTTCAGGCTTGTTCTGCACAGTTGCTGTTTCTCTTTCAGAAAGAATTTAATTTGCAATGTTAGTGTGTGTCTGTTTTCTCCTGTCCACAAGTGAATGGGAGAAAGTAATGGCAGAAAATGAACAGAGACATTTGCTTAGTGTTTAGCTAAACTAGGCCATAAATGAACTTTCCTGCTTGTATTTGCTCCTTGTTCAGATCAGCAAGAAAGTTGAGACAATCTAGAGAGGTGTCAAGTTAGTGGCATTACCAAACATTTTAAGAACTGGAGGAAAAATGTCAGTACAGCATCTCTTGCAGCGTACAAGAGATTTAATTTGATAAAAGGGGTAAATGTGTGGTACTGACATCGAGTAGTACACAAAAAAATTCACAGAATCTCAGAATTACAGAGTATTCTAAGTTGGAAGAGACCTACAAGGATCACTGAGTGCAACTCCTGGCCCTGCACAAGACAGCCCCAAGAATTACACCATGTGCCTGAGAGCATTGTCCAAATGCTTCTTGAACTCTGTCAGACTTGGTGCTGTGACCACTGCCCTGGGGAACCTGTTCCAGGGCCCAACCATCCCCTGGGTGAAGAACTTTTTTCTAATATCCAACCTAAACCTTCCCTGACACAACTGCAGGCCATTCCCTCGGGTCCTGTCACTGGTCACCACAGAGAAGAGATCAGTGCCTGCGCCTTCTCTTCCCCTCACTAGGAGGTTGTAGCTGCAGTGAGATCTCTCCTCAGTCTACTCTTCTCCAGACTGAACAGACCGAGTGCCCTCAGCCGCTCCTCACATGGCTTCCCCTCAAAGTCCTTCACCATACTCATTGCCCTCCTTTGAACACTAAGAACTTAATATCTTATACTGTGGTGCCTAGAACTGCACGCAGTATTCAAGGTGAACCTGCACCAGCAGCAGAGTGGGACAATCCCCTACCTTGACCGGCTGGCAGTGCTGACAATTCTAGTAAGATTCTGAATATTATCAATTCTAGGAAAAAACAACAACACTAAAATGCCATATAAAATAACTATGAGGTATTCTAAAATAGGGATCTTAATTACTGTTTACTGTAAAATATGTGTTAATGAATTTTCAAACTGAGTAATTTTTTAAGAGCAGAAGGACAATAGACTCTTTACAGGTGCACTAAGAAGTCAGAACACGTGAATGCAAAGTTGTTTCTTTGCTTTCAGCCTTTTAATTATATATTATTATTATATCATTATACACATATTATTATATATTAGTTCCATCAAAATAACCTCTAAAATTACTGGATACAGTAATGGAGGACTTCTTCTCAGGTCTGATGTGCTGAAGGTGACGTAGGCAATTCAGAAGACTTGGACTTCCTGTGGCACTTGCAGTTGCTTCACATGCCCATGGGCAGTCAAATTATATTACAAATCTTTGTCTTTCTGTGTTTTTTTATGCAGAAATTAAGATGAAAATCATTAAAATATCCTCTAGTGATGAAAAATCTGATTTTCAATCTCACTTTTTCTAAATGGTGTGTTTCAGTATTTAATGTTAGAAACTATTAGTGCCTAAAAACTAAGTGTCAAATGATAACCAAATTCTGCCTTGCATAAGGGACTATGCTTCATTCATTGTGCTTTAGTATTTTCAAAATACTCAATGAAATAATAGATGTTTGACCTGTTAATAGACTCTGTTAATAAAGGAGTGAATATTCATTCATTAATTGGCACAAATATTTTAAATGAGTCAACAGGCTAACAGGTTCATCAACAGGCTAACAATTTGTGAAACAGAATAGAAGAAAACTGTAAAGCCTACACACAAGGACATATTTTTGTGAGGGGAAGAGATGTGGACAACGTCGTTATTTGAGGGAATTTGCTGGCATGAATTTTAAGAGAAAAGCTAGGAAAGGGAAAATAAACACCTTGTCAGGTTTTGCTAGTAAAATAATAAGCAGCATTTGTTGCCATTACTGCAAATGTATGTAGCTAATATGCAGTTAGTAGTAAAGAAGAAGCTTCCCATGGCAGTATTAAATTGTAGAACAAGTACTTCTTTGGGGGGATGACCTTTCCTTTGCTGATGCCACCTAATCTTTTGCCTTCACACATTGTCATAAACTACATTTTTCTCCTCCTGCTTTGCTCTGGCAGTATTTGTCATGTATCATTTCTTTCTGCCCATGCTTCATAGGAACAGGTCTTCAATCAATCTGCTATTTTTATTTGTGCACATTGTCCTCGTCCAGTCACTCTGTAGCTCCTGACACTTTGCTTTTCCCCTTCCCCTTTTCCATCTCTCATTTGTAAAGGATTGAATTGTGTTCTATACCCTAATCCTTTCAAAATGCTGTGTACCTTTCTAAATGATGGCAAACTTCTGACAAGGCAAGAAGATGAGAAAGCTGGAAGTCACATCAGGAGGACCTGCTATGTCTGCTGTGACAACAGGGGAGGAACACATTGACTTTCCCTATTTGGTCTGAAAGCACCTGCACTGTGTTTCTGACAGAAAGGAAGGGAAGGTGAAGACCCAAACTGCTGGTCATTTTCTGTACTGCCACTCAGCCCAGCCTACAGCACTCTCCTTCCATCCCCTCCTTCTCCTCCGTCTCTTCCTCCTCTCTTCCTAATAGCTGAAGAAATCGTAAAATAGCAAAAGGCTTTGCTGAAAATTATGCAACTCATATCAAAATAGGAGAACTGCCCTTTTCTGACTGAGAAAGCAGATAGAGTACGAGGAGCTAATTTGTGTCCATGCATCACAGGCACTGTGTTCCTGAGTTCCAGGATGGAATATTTGTTATTTTACTCTTAAATTCACCTTAAAGAAGAAACATAAATATTTTCCTTTTTTTTTTTTTTTTCCCTAGTGAGGTCCTTATTTACATGAAGCTGTCAAGTATTATGACATTTAATGTTAATAATGCCATTTTCATTATTTTACTGTGGGTCTGCTGCACTTTTATAAGAACCATTCTTATGAAATATAAATGCGTCTGGTGGTACTGTCTTAACCAGGGACATGGAAAGAAGCTCAGCTAAGATGCCTGTTACAGGAACAACAAGAAGAGCAGATAATTTGTTGTCTCTGTCACTCCATTCTTGTGGGGTGATACTCCAACTGTTTATACTTGCATTGCAATAATATTCTATAATGCTATTCTCAAAATCATACTTTCACCAACAGTGATAGCTATAGAAAAGAAAGCTTAAACTGAAGTGCTCAGCTGATCTATAGATGTTACTGCTGAGGACCAGGAGACCAGCTCCAAGACTAAAAAGCGAAATCATAATCTCAAGGATTTTACTCAACCTACAAAGTCATAAAGGGAAATTTGAATATAGTTTTATGATGCCAGAACTTAAATTATAAGACAGTGAAATATATGAAGTATATGCAAACTTAAATACCTTTTTTCCTAATATTATCATAAGAAAAAAAAAGTCTTATTTTTGTTTGTTTGTTTGTTTGTTTGTTTTAATGCACTGTCTGGTCTGAACCCTCTGGTACTGAAATGCATTAAGAGGTAACAACATATTGTATTCCTTCTGAATAGTATGCATATGCAATGGCTTACGAATTAAAAACTCTGCCACCTTTCTTGTGATGGCTACGTAATTTAATCTGTTTCATCTTTCAGAAAGAGAAGATGAGACGGGAGGATGTTCAACAAAGTTTTCAAAAAACAGTAGTAAATCCAGGATTATAAATCAGTGTTTTTCTCTTCTTATTTCTGTGTTCACTCTAGTATATGTACTAAACCTTGAGGGAGAGGGAGAGATTGTCCTCATAAAACTTTAGGTCAGGTTTGAAAGTCCAGGTGTCCTGAATAAGCATAAAATTTTGTGTGCTCCCTTCTAAGGAAAAAGTTCAAAAGACTTAGAGGTTTTGTGTAATTGGGAAAAGCAACAAGATTTCATGCTTATCCAAAGAGTGCTAAACCTCTCAGTCTTTGAACTTTTCTTTAGAAGGAAGCACTAGCTACAGAGATGGGAAGGAATCTATATAAAGGGAAAGAGAAAGTACAGAGAAAAAAGAAGGGCCAACTAAGTGGGTCTGTGTGTCTGTGTTTGTCAGTGTGTGAATGTAGAGGTGTCTTTTGCAGTGGTAGGGAAGATTTACTTTGAAGGTAGCAGAGAAGAAAAAGGTCATGGAAATATTGCATGTATAGTCCGGCATTGTACAGGATTAAGTGTTTAATTTAGGTCCAACCTTTCAAAGGAACTAAATTTGTATTTCAGCACATACATATACATGGTAAGTTTATCAAAGTATTTGAAAATCAGTCCACATGTAGTACAATAGATTGGGATCCAACTTCAAAATCTGCTATGAAAATAGATACAATAATTATGAAGTGATAACCTAATTTTCTTCCTTGCATTGAAAACAACAAAGCAATTGTGCTAAGATGTGCTACTAAAATAACTGCAGCTATGGTTTGCCTGTCCTTTGCCATGTTTCTCACAAATGCGGATTGTTTTAATGAAATAGGGATTTGATTACTAATCAGAACAGAATTTATAGTAAAGTGGTTATATACTCATGTTTACAGTGTCAAAAGGAATGATTTCAAGACATGATGTTACAAGAAATAATAAAGTAATAGAGTCAAAATTACTATAGAAAGGCAAATATATCCAAATCCTATACCAATATGAACCATGACTGCTTTTCTGAGCTCTTTATTAACTTGCCAGTCAAACTGGAAGGTCTAATGGAAACACTGTGTCTGATACTGGCTGAATGAAAGTAATCCGCCTAATACAGAAGTTTGGAAGTATCATTTAACTGAATACTCATTTAACTGAGTTGAAAACTGTTTTCCCACGTACTGTTTGTTCACAACTACCCCTATTAGTGCCATCCATTAAGTATTCACTAAGAATCTGATTCTGATTTCCTTTATGTGGATAACAAGGTTTTTATTGAACTCAAGGATGAGAAACTTACATACTTTTAATATTCAAAGAAGTTTATAACACATTTTTTAGTTTAGTTTAGGCCTAAAAAAGGCCTCTGTTGTCATTTCAGACAAGCTGATCTACCTCAACCTGATTTTTGCTGCTGTCTCAAAGATTTAACTTTCCCATAGGATCTGGACCATATATGTCTTATAAATAGATAGCCCAAACAGCTCTAGATGCCTGTGTTTAGACAACTGACTTGAGACATAGGTCTCCACTGACAGATCAGATGCCAGTCTCACTTATAGACTCCTAAATGTAGTTTCCTAAATTTAAACTTTCAAAAGAATCACACCCAAAATCTCACAGCAATGATTGCTTAAGCTGCTAAATGGTTAATGAAAGTCTGAGACAGATGATCAACAAACTTGCTGTCTTACAGAAATGAGTGGCATATTGAATGCATACACTGAAAAACTTTGAAGGCAAATTAAAACAGGTCTTGGTCAACAGGTCAAATGTCAGCCCTGTTGAACCAAGGTTCAGGCATCAATGTCTCAAATTCTGTACTGCTTCACAAATCACAAACTAAGACCAACAAGAATCTGCAGATACTTTATATGTATGAGAAAGCTTACCTTTTGGATACATCTTTCATTTAAATTGCTGACATTTTCAGAGCAAAGCAGGATGTCAATTATTGCAGGATTTGGGGTAAGATTATTTTGTGGATTTATCTGTTTCCTGAATTTTTTCTTAGAAAAAATTGTTCTACTTTAGATGATCTTCTGGGTAGAGGGTAAAAATTCTTGACCAGGTCTTCCTTCAGGTCATTTAGATAGTCCAAGTACACAGTAAATAACTGTGCACATAGGGGTGAGGGGGGAATCGTACCAGATCTTTCACCTTCTCTTAGTTGTTCCTCCCGAACTGTACTGGGTGAAGACAAACCTTTCAACTGAAAGAATTTCAGTGTGTTGCTTCACAATGCTATTTATCAGTCAGGTGTTGTTTCTAGTTGTTAGTTTGTTGTTTGATATAGTAAGGGGAACCAGACAGGGTAAGGGGAACCAACCAGTCAGGTTGTTCTAGACACCCTGGAATGAATATCGTTCCCTACCTAAAGAAGGCATGATCTCAGTACAGAAGATCAGACAAATAATGGCAGGAAGGACAGGTCATCCACTTGGTGGTAGTATTTGAGGATCATTACAACTGCATGAAGAAAAAGCCTTATTTTCTTTTGTTTCATTTTTCAGGGCTGATTAGGTGAAGGGAAGACCTAAGAAAAAGGGTGTGAGAAAGGAGGCAGGGAGTAGGTTAGAAGAGAAGAGGGAAGGGATGTTTTATCCCAGTTCCCTTCAGGCTACTTGGCAGTCTGTTTTTTGTTTGGTGGGGTTTTTCTGTTGGGTTTGTTTGTTTGTTTGTTTGTTTGGTTTTGGTTTTGGGGGGTTGTTTTGTTTTGGGTTTTTTTCAGACTTGACACTAAAACAAAAAAGGATTTTGCAGGAGTTTGCTGCCGCGTGCTGTAGGGAGAACAGAGAGATGGTCCTCAGCCGATAAGGGGGTGAAGGCTGGAACGACTTTATTCGGGGTACATGAGACTCTTATAGGGTTTGGGGGAGGGATTTGGAAACTGGGAGGAGTTGGGGCGGGACGTGGAAAATATGGGGAAGGAGGGGAGGGAAGAAGAGGAGGGGGAAATACAATTATGGGAAGAGGGGGAGTGGCTAGCTTTACATGGTGACGCAGGGTTTGCATCACTGGCCAGCCAATGAAAAAATAGGGAATAAACAACAAATAGGGACAGGTTACCGGGTAGCCACAGCCAATGGGGGTAAACCACACAAATACAGGAGAAATAACTATCTTTCTAATACAATAAGTCACTATCTATGCTATAGAGAACCTTTTAAAATGTAAACTTCTGAGGTTTGAGGTAGTTGTCC
>JAWWMP010000081.1:87853234-87885260 GCA_035047865.1 Dendrocincla tyrannina | reverse complement strand
TGATAGCTAGCTCTATCCACTCGTGAAACTGTCCATCCTGGTTGTTTTGGCAGTCCCTGAAGCAGGGTTCCCCGACAGTTTGCCTTTTTCATAACAGTATCAGAGAACTTCGAAATCTCTGTCCCTCATCTTGCCATTGAATCCTAATACTTCCCTGCAGTTGTTTATGTAAGCATCAAAGAAAATGTTGCAGCATTTCTTTTACTTTTCTCCATAGTGCTCTAGTGAGAAGTTGTCTGGCTTTCTCCCTATCTCATTTTGGAAAGAACTGTGCAACTGAAACAAGAGTTATTAGCAGTAACAGTGTAGTGATCCATTTTGCTAAGGGTATCTTTGTCTCCACCTTGTTGGGTTTTTTCCCCCAAAAGCTTAAAGACTCTGGGAAGTTCCTGCCATTATCACTGAAGGTCTGACAGCTGTGAACTGGATCCTCTCTGTGTTTCAGTGTTGGGCTCCCCTCTCACAAGACTGTGCTTGCATGGAAAGCTGTTATGAGGCACCTACTGTGATACAGATAATGCATCAAAATAATATAGATACAGATATTTCCAATTAACCAGGAATACTTTACTTATATGGTTAATTTGCACATCTACTAAATGAGAAAGCCATGTTAAATTGCACTACACTGCTGAAAATTTATCCTTTGAGGCATAGCAGGTCTTTGTACTTGTAATAGTAGATACTTATTTAATTGAATTTCACACTTTGGTGGGGTTTACAGACAACAGTGTTAGTCACAATGTATTCAGAGGACAAAATTATATAGAGGATGATAAACTGTAAGAAGGGTAAATTTATAGTCAGATTAGGGTATCTGAGACTTTACACTAGTCTAGTCCATTGAGAAACAAAGATTTACTTCTTTGTTATTAAGATGTGTTTGACTGCCATACTTTTGTTTCACTTATATATTTAATCCATTTTTCTTTCTGGATGTGTGAAAGAACTTATGATGAGATGATAAATACAATAATGATCCACTTATCTCCTATCATTGCTTGTCTTCTGTGAATTTTGCAAATAATTGACTTTTTTTCTTCAGTGAAATGAGACTGAACTATAATGTGTTTTGCCGAGATGAGGCTGTATCATATGTACTGACAGAAGGGGTAATATCTAGCTGGATGAGAACATTCAGGGTGTAAATGTGAATGTTCTGAATATAGGTTCTATGAACATATAAAACTGCCTCATGTTCTCCTTCAGCCACATGATTGTTCTAATGAACAATCATTTCATTATTTTAACAAACATTATTTTACACTGTGTGCAGTATATATTTCAACTCATCTCATATTTTTCAATATTTTCCAGATTAATGCTTTCTACTTTACTGAATAAAGATGAACTGTATTCTATGCAAGCTAATACTTATATATCCTATGAAAAGGATTGAGCCCTTCTCTGCTTGCTCGAAGTCCAGTAGATGTAGCAAGAAGCTGAACCATTTTATGACTTCTGCAGGTTGATAGTGGGAATTTCAGATGTGCAAGTGGTTGTCAAGAGATCTGCAAAGTTTGTAAGAACTTGCAAGAGTTTACACTCTTAATAATGCCTAATTTTTTCTTATTTGTTTGATCGTTTTTATTAACTTTCCAGCGTCCTGTGTCCCAAGTATGAAGCTGATTAGTGACCTGGCCTGACAAGTTTATGCCCTTAAGACAGCACTTCCAGAAACACAGATCTTCTAGTACTTTCTAGCAAGCCTTACAGTTAGATTGATGTTCATTTTAATAGTGTCTAAAGCCACAAATCCAAAATTCTTCTATTTTATTTTAGATCTGAATCTCCTTTGCTGCCATTGGCAGATGAGCTAATATCCCTTCGAAGCAAGCAAAGCACATAATTACTTACATGAAAAGCAAGCTCTTTGGGAGAATTCTCAGCTAAACCCATCCCTTAGAGGAAAATAGGAAGAGCATTGGCAATTAGATAAGCTGCACTTCAGACATGAACAAACGCATTTATCAGATAATTATTAGAATCTTTCCTAGGTATTTCTGGCACCAACATCCAAAAGCAGTGCTACAGCAGGTAAGCTCATCTGATGAGAAAAGCCCTGTGGCTGCAACAGACTGCTAACTTGAGGGGGAGAAATGCCCTGTATTGTAAATCCTTGCATGCTTCAGACATCCAGTGTTCTTTGTTTTGAATCTTCAGCCAGTGTTACGTATTTTCCATAAACTGGAAGGCAGCAACTGTCACATTCAGAGAAAGACTAGCCTCCTGTGAACTGTCTGCCTCTTGAAGGGGAGAAATCCCACTTTAAAGAACCAGAGAGAGGTATTTCGGTCAGAGTGAGATGTTGTAGTAGTCACACTGTACAAAATTATCCAGAAAGAACTTCTAGTTCACATTTCTTCATGGAAATGGGAACTGGCTATACTATGCCACAAAGAGTTTTGTTAGAAGTTGGCGTATCAGCAAATATACTACTGAGATGGATGGCTCCAAACTGTTGGCAGTGATCTCTGGAAGTCCCTAGATTTCTCTCTGGATCAGAGGGAACCTTTAGAAGCAAGTCTTGTAATGCTTTTCTAAGGAAAGAAGACAGTTAATTTGTTTCTAATGATGGGAATGTTCTGACAGTGAGAGTAGGTAATGAATATCTTGTCTAGTCTTTAAGAATAATTAAGGGAATAAAATATACTGCAAAGTTATTGCAATTTCTGTGCTCATATATGTGTATCGATGTATGTATAGATGTACTTTTACATATATAAAAAATATGTATGAAAGAATTTAGTCATCTACTTTTATAAATTAGAGAATGATCCTTTAATGAACAAAAATGTTAAAGGATCGAACCACAAAGTTCAGAACCATCTGATGCTTTCATTTAATAAATTGATCATTTCAGCCTAGTCAATATTACTGTGAATAAATTTATTTTTCAAAATACAAAGCGCTAGTGATACTTCAAGGAACAAATTTATAAAAAAGTCTTAGTTCCTCCACATGTGAGCTATATGCTTGTAGAAATTTATTTAAAACATTTATAATTTATTAAGAAATATGAATGTTGTTCTCTAATGTTACTTTTTCCTCTGAATCTCTCTGCATCTGTGTATTTGTACACATGCACATTTTATAATGTATGGAAAACATGCTTGTTCAACAGCATACCACTATAAGGGATTTTTGGACACATGAAATTAAGCAGTTTTTACATGAGTACAGATACAATACTTACAGAGAGATTTCAAGGCTAATTTTAATTTTTATTCTAATTCTGAATAAATGTGTTTAAAGGGTAAGCATTTCAAAAATAATGGTGGTATCTGTTTCCCAGCTAGTCTTACGATAGACACTTGCCTCAGTATGCATAGTGTATTATGATGGAAAAGACAATGTAATATATCAAGTTGCAAACTTTCCTCCAAACTGCCTTAAAATATATTTATTCATTTGACAAGATTTTAAAGTATCTCAGCATGTCTGATTTTAATCTTCTGCTATATGAAAATTGCCAATCACAGGTTGCACAAAAATGAGGGACGGTTGTAATTTTGGCACTGCTGCCAAGAATAATTTCCTCCAAAAAGCAACTTTCAAAAGTCTTTGTTTTATTGGGAGAACATTAAATGAAACTTTGTAGTTCTCAAGCGCTAGAATCTCTCCCATGTGTTCTGCTGTGGTTTCAACAGCTATATAGGAAACACAATAATATTATTTTGCTCACAGGGAAGTTAAATTTGTTAATGTTTGTAAGATGTTCTGAGAGTCACAAACAGAAGGTTGTTTGTAAGTGTCTGTATGAAGGCAATGAATATTACTCTAGCTGTATAGATAATGTAACATAGAAATACTTTATTCAGACTGACCAAACAAATCAGGATTATCTAGCACGTTAAGTTAATGGTGTTGGTGGGGACCCATTGACTTCTTTGCATGCATCTATACAGCAGTTTTAATACATAATTTGTTTATTCTACATTTTTGTTTTAATTTTTGAAGTGAGATCACAAGACTTTATAAAATACCTACCTCTAAATATCTATTCAGGGTGGTATTTGTTTAATGTAAAGTTAGCTATCTGAAAGCTAGACATCTAAATGCCCTAGTCATTTATATTTTCTCTATAGTCAGCAGAGAAAAACATGCATCTCCTGAGGGCAGTTCTACCTTGGTATACATCAAAACTAGGTGGGATGAAACACTCTCTCAAGATGTCTATCTGCACCATTAACTATAGAGGGAGCCTATTTTGGATTAACTTTCTCTATCTAGAAATTAAAGATCTAATGGAGCCAAGACTCTCCCTTACTGCTCCATTAATGAGAGATGCTTCCAACCACTCCAATAATTAAAAAAAAAAAAAAGGAAATGAGACCCTGGCCCTACTAAAATCAGTGACTACACAAACTTCAGCAAACCCAGCACTTCTGCTTCCAGCTTCAAGTCTGTTTACATGTGTGCAAAATATCCAACTTCAATCTAGTCTTTCTTCCCCTTGCAAAATGTGATTGTGTAAAGCTATTTTATGAGCACGGCAAGCTTCTGCAGCTGCAGCATAGTGATTCTAGGAAAAGCTCTAATCTATGTAATGTTTGTGCTTTACTAAAGTGAGTGTTTACTTACTGCATTTAATTCTTTGGTTATACAGTTCAAGCAAATGCCTAAATATTTCATGCCTTTGTTCAGGTATTTAAAATACTGATAGTTTGCAAATGGAAGCAAGAGTAGAAATGGTAGACAAATAGAGATAAATGCAGCTGTATTTAAGCAGAGTCTGAGCATGAGTAGATGATGGCACCTGCTTTGCTGCAGCAAAGAAAAGAATGTTACCACTCTGTGTATGAGAACAAAGTAGGTTATTTGTTCCTTATCTTAAAGCTGACAAATTCAGTTGTGCCTATGCTACTGAGAAACTTTAGGCAGGTCCGCAAACCAACAAACGTTGGTTTGGTTTTCTAAAAACTTCTGCATCTGTGAAAGGTGTTGGTGACTGTGAGCAGGAGCAGACAATGTTGACTGATTTAAGGATGTCACAGACAACAGCCAGACTTGTGGCAAACAAATGGAAGGAAATGAAGGAGATAATGGACTTCTACAGTAGTGGCATCTCTGTCTGATTTCTAGGGAAATATTTATACCTTTACACACTTAGCCAGCATACACTACCTATATCAAAGCATATATCTAAAAGGGAAAACATTCTTAAAACTTGGACGATAACAATGTCAGATGAAACCAGAATTAATAAGAAGTTTAGAGAAGGAATTCACAGAAGGACTTGAGCAGGCAGCAAATACCAACCTCTACAAAAAAATTGTCACAGGAAGTACACCCAGTATTTCTGAAGAAAGAAATTATCCAGTAATGTGCACTGATATTTCATTAGCTGTGCAATAGGTATGTTGAAGATATGTTCAGTTTTGAACACAGACAAATGCAGACTTCATTTACTTCCATGCTATTCTCTCAAATAGAAATAAAGGAACAGTCAAAAAGTAGGCAATAAACTCTTAGTTCTGGAGCCTGGCTCCACTCTTTCTTCCTGGCTACTCATTCCCTTTCCTCAGCCCCAGGAATGACTCAATTAAAATCTTTGGAAAATGCATCTGTCTTACTCTAACACATCAATTATGCAGTATGCAGTTATGTTTAGTACAATTTAGTACAGTTTAGCGTTTTCCTTAGTCAGCTAATGCAACCTTTATTCAGTGTTTTAGAAGTTTCTTCAACCAGCTGCTTTGGTGAGTTTTTGAATAGATTGCATGTCATAGAAGCCAGGCAAGCCTTGATGAAATTACAGGTAGCTGCTCATAAAAGGTATGCATGTGTTCATGACCTAAGCCTCTAGTCTTACAAGAAGAAGTACGGGATGACTCTACAAGTGGTGTTACCAGTTCTATCAATTCTTAAGCAGGTTGAAGCTCATAAGAACCACTCTGTAAGTTTTAGATTTATACTTACCAAAACAATACAGACTCTTACTACCTTAATGTGGCAAACACCTTAAGAACAAACATAGTGCCTAGCAAAAAACATAGTATTTTTGTTTTCATAATAATTAATAATAAATAATATAAATAATAATAATTATTAATAATTAATAATAAACAGTTATTTGGGGGTTTATGTAGGAAAAGCTCACATTTTAGTATCTGCAACTTCTGGGAGATCTCAATAGCAGGGAGTTCATATCAGGTTTTTTGAGCTGATATTCCCTATTTTTTTTTTTTTTCTTGAAGTGGACCTGTCTTGTCTTTGAACAATACCAATGATAACTCTCAGTTTTGGTGGTGGTATTTACTCTCCATCCTCCTCCTAAGCTGGATGATCTGAGAAATCCAGAGTAATTATAAGAGTCCCTGTTTGCTTCTTTTGTGTGGACCTTGCAAGGCTCTTTAATAGCCTATGCTCCTCACCAGCAGATTGCATGGGGTCAGGAAGGTCAGGATGATTTGCGAGCTCTTCCTTGTGTGACAAGTTAGTTTTAGCCGCAAGTACACCCAAATACCGTAATATGCGTTGATGGCTTTCTAAAGTTGTTCTGCCCCTACACCCTGAAGAAGATGGATTGTTCATGATCTGTGTGTAGGATGCCGCTGCTGTAGTCTGTCTTCAGCTCCAGCTCACATATCTCACCTCTGGGCAACAGCACTGTGTAATTGATGTTCAGTATGCCTCAAGGGGTTAAAAGATTAATGTACCACAAAGGTATCCTGTAAGCTGCAGTTTTAAGGAGCTAGACTGTGATCTGCAGTATTTGGTTTCATTGAGAGGTTAAAAAAGAAGTTGCACCTGAATGTATAATCAGCCAGCAGTTGTAAATAGTTGAATGGAGTCTTACCTTTCTGAAAGTTTTTGTTGTTTGGGTATATGATTTAACCATAAATACTGAGTAGGATTATATTTGACAACAATATTTTCTTCAATACAGGTAGTGAATCAATTTACAACAATGGTTATTATTTTAAGAATTTCAAAATAATGTATGTAATTAAAATAATTTATAGACATAACTGAATCCAGAAACCCTGATTTCCCCACTCAGATTATACTGACTTATACGTAGCCTTATGACTTTCAGTAAGAAGTTGCAAATATCCAGAGCACAAAAAAAAATCAGCTCCAAGAGCATACCTACTTGCATACACACACACACATATAAAAATATGTACATATCCTCTCATCCTCGATTCTAATTTTTTTCTGTAAATGATTAGCTCTGCGAACATTCTGTCAAGGACACGCATAATAGGCAGATAAAATGTTATTGCAGTGATTGTATGGAGAGCTGAGTAACATTAAACTTTGAATGTGAATGGATTTTTTTTCCCAGTAACAAGCTTAGGTTTCATATCTGATTCGGGCTTAACAATAGCAGTATAAGGCAAAAGAGAAAAAAACCTTTTATGTATATTCTGTTTAAATTAAGTGTTCTACTTTTTAAATTAGATGTGTAGAAGTTATTCCACTGAAGCTGGAAATTAAGTTCACTGAAAGTATTTGGGCATTAGCATAAATATCATAGAGGGTGATACAAAAAAAATTTAGAAATGGCATGACCTGATTAAGCCATTAATATTAAAGCTGCAGTTTGGCAGATATTTAAACAATAGTGAACATCACCCTTCTGGTCTGTCTCACTGGAGAAGCCTTCAATAGAAAAAGTGGTTTTGGTCTCATCTGAATCCAGATTCAATTCTGTTTATATATAACAATATAATATAACAATAATGTTCTTGCATCTAGTCTACTTTGTTCAGTATTTTCAGGGAAGTTCAAAAGGCCAGTTTAGAATAACTATCTCAGATCTTCAGATTAAGAAACTGAAGCAAAGAGTTTGTCACATGCTGGATTAAACCTCAAAGTTGATTAACTCCCAGATAGCCCAAATGGTCTGTCCTGCCTCTGCATCTGCTACTGATCTGAGAACATAATCAACATTTATGTCAATGTTTGGTCTCATTGTAGACTATTAAATACTTGTACAATCCAAGGATGTAGGGAAAATTAGTCAGTTTGAACTGCAAGGAATTCCTGATCCCTTTCAGTATTTATCAAAACTGAACAGAGATGGAATAAAATTGAGCAATTAATCTGTGCATAAGAAGAACAATAAACACTGTTGTCAGAATAATAATTGGTGTTTGAAAGGTGCCATGTTTGGAGTGAATCACTGGGGACTCTTTTTTTCCTCCTGGTTTTTGTACCAGAGTGTGGGATGAGAAGCCTCTTCTTGAGCTGGCTTGAAAATTCTGTTTAAAAGTTCTTCTGAATCAGTGAATGGAACACAATGGCTTAGAAAAATGAAGTAGAAATCTTAAGAAAAAATAAATGTGTTGAAAACAGAAGCAAAACACAGAAAAAAGTGAAAAAGTATGGAGAGTGTAGTATATAGAAGAGACACCTAGAAAAATAAAAAACCCCTAGCATACTGAGGCATATGCAGTGCTTAGTGTATTTATTTGTGTTGAAATATTCCTAACTGATAGAAGTTTCCATGTATCCACAATATAATTATTTTTGAGAATGTATAAGTTATTCACAGAAATATTCTGGTTAGGAGGTTAGATAGATTGCCATTATCCATATAAGTATGGTGGTCCCCCTTAAGCTGGCTCAGCTCCCATACCTGAGCTATGACAAACTAGCTTTCAAATCCTCTAGACATCACAAAGTTCACAAGTCTTCAAACGCCACATGGTCTGACCATGTCAAAACCAAGATGTGCTGCTTTGTGTTTACAAGGTGGGAATCATATAACAAGTTGCTGGAATCCATGGTAATTACACAGTAAGTTAATTATACAATTATCAGGAGATAACCTGACAGTGGTAATGCGGGTAGTGTCACCATTATAATACTAAGGGTTATTGCAATCTGAAGTCAACTGGTGTTAACGTTAAAAAAGCATGAGGATACAAAATTCTGAGAGGGCAAACTGGATATACCTCAAAAAGGTGAGGACCACAGCATCAAGACAAAGGGTTAGCTCTGTGAGATCACAAATCTCTTTAAATCTTATCACACTGTTTGCAAAACAGATTTGAAGGCATCATTTGGTTTGAATGGCAGGGTACAAATTACACAGACAATGCAAAAATGAACCTCAATATTACCCAATGGTTAGTGCCTTTTCAAGCTTGATTTATTATTATTTTATTTTCCCAATTTAATTTTCTTTGTTCTTATTCTAAGAATCCATTCTAGCTTTCACATAAAATTGTACGTTCATATGAAATCACCCAAGGGATTAAAAGCAGTCCTTAGTTGGTTTAAAGAAACTAAACTGAACTTTACCACAGAATTTGTTTAATGAAATGTTGGAGAACCCCTTAACAGACCCTTTGTTAGTTCTTAAGGCACTAGTGCTTAAATAAATAGACTAATTCTATGAAACACATAAAGCTGTTGCAAAAAAAACTCCAACCAACCAACCAACCAAAAAAACCAAAAACCTCAAAACAAAACAAAACAAAAACAAAAAAAACCCCAAACAAAACCAAAGCTAACAAAAAGCAAAAAGGCCCTCCAAACCCCAGAAAATGATGCAAACTCCATTCAGTATACACAGCATCAAGTTGTTAGTACAGCTTGAACACTTTCACTGCAGTTGCCAAAGGTTTTGCAGGAAGTCATCTCTACCTCTCTGTGAAATAGTATAATAATACCTGCTTCCCTCACCTTTGGTCTTATTAAGTTTATATGGCAAACTTCATTGAGGGCTGTCTATTACTATGGGTAGTGTTGGAGTCCAATCTCATCTGGGGCCTTTTCATCTGGCCATGATTTAAAGCAAGCTGTAATTTCAAGCAAATAAAAACCTACTGTAAAAAATTCAAATGCAATCAGGTGATTT
Source organism: Dendrocincla tyrannina (assembly GCA_035047865.1). Lineage (NCBI taxonomy): Eukaryota > Metazoa > Chordata > Aves > Passeriformes > Dendrocolaptidae > Dendrocincla > Dendrocincla tyrannina. Next base: position 87,875,443 of record JAWWMP010000081.1, on the reverse strand, counting down.
GGTATGATTTTATGGGAGTTCCTTCTGAGAACTGGCAAACCTTTCACATCCATTGTTGCAGAACAGGGGGAAAGAGGGTCAGTTTTCAGAGAAAGCATCCCTCTGAAGGCTCTGTAATTTGAAGTGGAGGATGAATGCATGCAGAAAGACCTGGAAGAGATGAAAGGGAGACCAACGTGTGCAGCAAGGCAGCTCAAGGATTGAAAACATCACCATGTCTTTTAGCAACATCGGGAATGAGGCAGGAAAAGCTAGAGGAAGTTGGAAGGTGTTGAGAAGTTCAGTTTGAGAAAGCAGAGGCATTGCAGGAAAACAAATTCCCTGTAAGGTGAGGAGAGCATACCAGCCTATTTATTCTTCAACCAGTGATGAATACAGTGGTACTGCTGTCACTGATCCTTTTGGCGCCAAAATGTTACAGTAGCAATGGGAGCCAAACTAGCTGTCAAACTAGAAACAAAACACAGGACAAAACAATATCTTTCATTCCTATCCCCAGAGTTGCCACCAAGCAAAATTATTCTGTTAATATTTTATTGCTATTAGTCATAAGTGCAGCAAGGGAGCTATTACAAGTGGAACACTAGAACAGACTGGGCTGACAGTAAGCTGAAACATGCCTAGGGCAACCAAGTTCTTTTTTTAGTGTTGTGACTTTCTGCTTCTGATGAATAATGTGTCAAAAGAATCCCTAAACTCCTTTACTGATTACTAAGATTACTGAACAAATGATCTGAAAAAAGTCCAATTTGGGGCTAACTGTTTGAAAATCACTATTTTTGGGTTTTTTTAAAACATCCATGTTAACCTGCTCTTTCAAATCCTTAATTCTGCTACTGCCTATACATTTACTTTTCCAAATGAGGCTGAGGTTCCAACAAGAAGGATGCCTGTATTTGGAAAACTCAGTCCTGTGAATGTCAATAAACCCTGTTTCCCACCCCCACTCATTTTATACTCTACTAAACGTTGAGTAAACCTCAGATTCTCACTCCTAATGGGGAAAGAATGGTGCTGACAGTTCTCCAGTTTAGGCATTGGTGGGAAATCTGTATAAATAGCTGGGCTTGCTTAATAAAAAAAGGCTGAGAGAGTTGAAGTTGTCCAGCCTGGAGAAGAGAGGACTCTGGGAAGACCTGGCTGTGGCCTTTCAATACTTAGAAGGCGCTTATAAGAGAGATGCAGACAAGCATTTTGTTAGGGCCTCTTGCAAAAGTACAGGTGGTAATGGCTTTAAACTGAAAGAGGATAGATTTAAATTGAACATAAGGAAGAAATTCTCTACTGTGGAGGTGCCAAACACTGGAACAGGTTGCTTACAGATGTGGATTCCCCATCCCTGGAAGTGTTCAAGGCCAGGCTGGGTAAGGCTTTGAGCAACCTTGTCTTGTGAAAGGTGTCCCTGCACATGTCAGGGGGTTGGAACTAGATGACCTTTAGAGGTCACTTCCAACCCAAACTATTCTCTGATTCTGTAGACAGTGCTTATACATTAAACTGCTCTGGGAGTGCTAATCTGAGGCTCATCCTGATGACTGAAGGCCAGGTATCTGAAGCCAAAAGCAAGTCAAAACTTTTTCAGGCTGTGTCTGAGTATGTTGTGAGCTTTAGCTCATTTGTCTACATGAGCTGTAAAGTTTCAGCTTTTGTATGTTGTTACTTTCATTTTTAGATCCTTGAGTTGGTTATGAGTGGAGTTATATGCACTAAAACATTTTTGGAAACCAAGAGCTCCTGCATTTTATTGGATGAAGGGCTTCAGAAACTTATTTGTATTTTCTAGTTATCCTGGCTGACCTCATAAAAGATAGTCTTTCTCCTTACAGAGATTGCCTTACTAATTTCTTTTGCCATGATACACAGTCTTAAACCAATTATGTAAACTCCTTATAAAGTCTTATTTAACATCTTTATTTTACTGTTATGAGAATAGCAACTTACAGGCCATAGCTCCTGCATTCTTCTGATGTTACTGCATGTAGAGGAAGATTATTTTGGAACATGAAACTTTCATACTTCACTACAGTTACTCCTCTCTTCTGAATGTTGTGTCTGGAAGGAGCAAGCAGGTTGACAGTAGTGGGCATAAGTGACTTTTAAAAATGAATAAGCAGCACGGGCTTGATGTTTCCTTGATAAAGAAAGGACATATATTTTTCCAGTTGGAGGAGCTTCTATTCTCAGTTTTAGCCATCACCTTCTATGAGTTTTTAGGGGAAAATAGAACTGGATATATTCCTGTGTTTCCACTGCTGTGAATGTTATTGCACAGTGGAGTTCTTGTGGGGACTCAAAAAGACCTTTCTGTGCAGAACGAAACTTGCTTTCTGCATCAAACAGCAGTGTGATTGCAAGAGAAATTAAATTGTTCTCCAGAAACTGAAGACACTTGAAGAAGAATAATTTTCTTATTTTACTGCAAACAGTGAGCTATTTTCATAAAATTAAAAAAGGAAACCATGAATTGTTAACTTTACAAAGTAAAAAAATGAAATGCCTGTTAAGCTCATTTTTACACTGTATAATTTGTCAAAGGAAATTAGCAAATAAATTTATGTTGTTGTTTTTCTGGTTGAATTGTTATGAAAGCCATTTTAAAATTTTATGAAAAATGCAAATTCTAAATCACTCCTATCCAAGAAGAAACTGCTGATGAAAATTTCTTCCAAGTAAGGTAGCTTTTACTCATTCATTTTAATTACCCAAATATACAGAAAAATTCATAGTTTTATAAAATACTCAGATTTTATTGTCCAGTTAATTAAAAAAAGAGAGAAGGAGGGAAACCTTCAGTGAACAAAATCAGATAGGCATAGCAATTTTAAACCCATTCCATGTGATTCAGCATTGAAACAGGTATAGGCAGCTGCTTTTTCTGCTAGCTCTCTCACTGTGTTAGCAGCCACTCACAAATGAGTCAACAAATTAGTCAGTATTTACCATTTAAAAACGTATTGCTCATCACTTCTGTGTTAGGAAAGGTTTGGTTACATTTAATCCTTCTAATCTCTTGATTGTACAGAATTATTCTGAGGCACGTTACCTTCCTCCCCACTGAACTCAGACTACATGACACTATCTTGTTTTTCCCGTAATCAGAAACTAATGGGGACTATACAAACTGCTCCCTTCCCTCTACCCCATTCTTCTCCACCTCCCTCTGAGGCAATCAAACTGTGTAATCATTAGAAAGACTAATCAAGACAACAGGATTAAGATCCAGAAACTCACTGTAAGCCTCCACTGAATAGTTATCTCTAAATAGGCCAAGAATAGAAGCATGAGTAAGTCAGAAGTTCTCTAAGAAAATCATAGGTCATTTGTGAAAGAAGGATGTGAACTTAGTTTTGGATGATTACATTAGACTGTGTGTGAGGCTTCTACTACAGTACAGACAGCATGTTCACTTCCTTTTTTAAAAGATACGTGTTCTTCTAAAAATGCTCTTATAACTTATATTTGGTAGTTGTTTGCCCTGTCTTTCTTGGCTGTTTCATGGCATTCCTTTTATGTGCATGTAGTGATGTCTGGCAGTAAGCGTTCAGGTATATGAGTGCTTACTCAGCAGAAGATGCCTCAGACCTGAAGCATAAAGTATATTAGAAATATCCAAAAGCTTTGTGACATGTAGGAAGTAAGGTATATAGTGCACAACTTGAAAAGAAAAGGAGAATCAGCTCCTAGTTCTCTGTGTCTGAGAGAGCATATCCATGTAGGAATGCTAGTCTTTGTAAAAAGATTCTTTAAATATGAAGAGATAAACTGTGCAAAAGAATTGAAAGAATAAAAAAGAAAAAAAAAAGAATCCACTGAGGCTGGGGGAAAACAGCTTTCAGCTGTTTATTGCCAAAGATATGAGAACTAAATAGCAGGCTGGGTAGCCAGAAAATCCTTATAAGTTTATTTATTTATTTATTTGCTTTAAAGACATGTTTATAGTTGGTGACACTTCTAAAACAAAATAAATGTGCAGCAATCTTTAAGAGAAACCAAAGACATAGTGTTGATCTTTATTCTTCTTTTAGTAGGCCATAGTTGCATGCACATACACATTTATATATAAGTAGTTATTCTAGAGAGAGGGAGAAAAGCATGGCAGGCTTATGTGTGCCTGTGTGAAATATGAATGCATGTTATCTGAATGGAAGGTGGATTGATTGTGTACACAGTAATGGACAGTCATAGATGTACTGACCAGACATCAATTAAAAATGCAGAGTTGTTTGGTTTTTATTACAGTAACTAACTGGTAATTTATTAAAAAAAAAAACCCTGTCCTTGTAATTCAATAAATGTGCTAATTTAGTGTTAGGGTCTTTATTTGTAAAAGTCAAATATTTTACTGTCCAGATCTGTATCATGGATAATTTTGCCAATATGCCATTTTTTCACTCATTTCAATAGATTTGTTACATAAATAACAAGAGGAAAGGGTGCTGGGATGTTAGGAAACTATAGTTGCTGTACTAACATGCATAGACACGAGAGAGTATTATAGGCTCTGCTGAGCATTCCTCAGAGGTGTTAAAGACTTTAAACCTGTCAAGAATGTCTCCAGCTTATACAGCAAAGACAATTCAACAATTTAATAAAAAGGTGTAACATTTCCTACAGGTAAGCTCAAGTGATCAAAGGCTATAATAGGGCTTTTGTTACTTCATTCAAAGAATGCATTCTGGAGTTTAACCTTTGCTTTTGATGTAATGTCATCTTTGAATGCTAACAGCCTTTTCTAGGAAGGATTAAGTTGTTTGAAGTGTTTTTTGGTCTTTATTTAGGACCTGGCTTTGAAAACTAAAGAAAGTGTGGAGTAACATGCTATAAATTATGAAAAGGCTTCAAACAGTAATATCTAGAAGAATAACTAAAACTTATGCAGAAGAAGGTCAGGACCAGATGGTTGAATTTGATCATACTACCTTTATGTTCAGCATAGATGTCTAAAGTTTACTCATATGAGAGAACCCTTTTGGATGAGAATATTCATGAAATGTCATCAACTGGTCCATTTTTGTGGATAGTCTTTGCATTTCCATCCTGGGATAAAACTTACAGCACAGGAATTGGATAAACACCTAAGAGTTGTTTCAGCAAAGCTGAAACTATACAGGATTAATTTCTCCTCTTGTTGAAATATATTTCTGTTCTTGAGGCAAAGAAATAATATTTTCTCCTAAACACTCAATATTTAAGTTAATATTACAAAGCCAAAGACTGTGGCTGCTGATGGCCTATGTAAAATTTATTTGCTTTTGGGGTGGTGAATATGTCATGGCTGGCAAGGAGAGGTGACTTTTGCCATCTTATTTTAGTCCTACTTCAACTATGTGTTAGAGTCCATGATCACACTTTCAGCATAACAGCACACCCAAAGGCAGAAGCCATAGTCTCACTGGATCCAGCACAGCAAGCACTTCTACTTCCTTTCTCTCCTCATGAAAATGCAGTCCAGAAAGCAGAACACCCTATTTTCTTATGCTGTGTTGTTACAGGGCAAAGCAGAGATACTGAAAAGTAATATGAAACATGACTTTTAAATAAATTCAGGTTAAGCAAAATATATAGGAAAAATGAACAGAGGTGGCAGCAGGAAAGACATGCTGATGCTTTGCTTCTGGAGTAATGAAGCTGGCTAGGCAAGGTTGATTAATTCTAGTAATTATTACCAATTAATTGATTGTCTTGGCCTGGAAGTACTAATATATCTCTATCCTCTGGCAGAAGGTAGTTCAGGTTGTCTTTATGAGCAGCTGCCTTGATAAAGAAACCAGGTTAGTGAGGGTTACAGAATACTTTTAGGCAAAGGTGAAAATTGTGGGAAAATTCAGAAATGGTTTTCATATTTTGAAGCAACAATTTGGACTTGAGGCAGGCAATAATAGTCCCAGATTACTGGAGCATGTTATACTTTTAAAATCTGAAATAGAAGGCCTTAGGGATCGGTACCTTTTAATAAAGCCTTCTTGCCTGAGTTTTGGTTCTCCACCCCTCCCCTCCACTGCAACTGTCCAACACTAGAGGACAGATGTTGAGCCTAGGAAAACAACTGTAAGACAGTAATTTCAGATTGCCAGAAACAACAGCACTGTGGCATGGTTTTAAAGTTTACAGTGAGGTGCCCCCTCTCAAGTCATCACCTTCAGTGAGCATCTCAGTTTTGCAACAAAGCCAGCACTGGAACTTCAGTTCAAACTAATAAGTTCCTGGTTGTACATCTGTACTGTCCATTGCCACAATTCCAAAGTGTTTCATAAATAAGCAGTGGCATTTATTTGTGCCTTTGAAGATTTTGCAGACAAATGGAACACAGATACTAGACTCTATTTACCACTGCTGATTTGGGAGGCTGTAGGATGCTGGGTCAGAACAACACAAAAGTCTGCTCAAGCACTGCCATGGTTGGAAGGTACACCATGGAGATGTTCTAAGTGAAGGTCACAAGTAAGTGCAGCCCTGAACAGGTAACAGAACTCTTCAGAAATGTGACTTTTAAGTCTTCATTTCTTACTTGGCTTCTTTTTCCAGTCTGCAGCTTTCCTTTGGGGAAAGGCTCTCTTTCGTCGCGATGATGATCTTCAAGGAAGACCTTCAGGCTCTGGCTTTTTCAGACAACACAGACTAGAAACAAGGAGGACTGGAAGAGAGAAGCAAGGGCAGTCCTCTGACTGGTGCCAGAATTATAATGCTGCTTGGATACATGTATTTCATCTCTTGGGGTAGACATAAAAGACAGATGAGGTAAAAGGATCCAAAAAAATTATGCTGTGCATCCAAATGTTCTAAATTTCTTACCCCATTTTCTCTGAGTGATAACATGAAAACTTTCTGCCTTGACTTGCCTTAAATCAGAACAATATCACATCTTTTGTGAAATATTTTTAATGAATGACATCAGAAGAAAACATTACAAGAATAAAATGTGGGGCTTTTCCACCGACTTGGAAATTTTGATATGATGGACATATTGCAACTGAATATAGTCATTATGTATGCTGTTTAAAACATGCCTATGCACCTATAGAAGAGCATAAAACATTGAACAATCTGTTAGATAAATCTTTAAGCAACAAATGTTGTTGGATTTTTTAATAATGCATTTAATTTTATTTTTTTATTTAAATTCTATGAATTCATTTCAGTTTGTTGAGCATTTAAATTGAAAATGGCCATCCTCAGTTTAGACATTGAATATGTCTTGAGTCCACTGATTCAGACAAGAGCAGTGGAATTTTGGAAGGGAAGACTGTTACATTTAAGTTAAAAAATCCCCAGTTTAAGGTATGGGCATATGTAGACAGATATTAACATGTGAAATAAATTTGTAGCATCTCTGTCTTCAGAAACAAAATTTTCATAATAGATGGGAAAGGAAGGAAAATTCTCTCTCTGAAGCCAGAGGTTGCAGGATATCACTCTAAAAGACTTCTCCATACCTCTTTTGTCAATGCCAGATTAAGTGCTTGGCAGTATAGATATGCTAAATACCAAAGAATAAACACAATACCTACATAAACACATATGAAGGAACATGCGAAGGATCAAGGGAAGGAATCCTAGTTCTGCAATTCTTAAAAAGTGTCAAATGTTTGATTTAGAAGGTCTTATCCAGTGTATTATTGTATTGTCTTTAGGATGTTTATTTTTTATGTCCCAAATACATCATGTAAAAAACATGTTGGACAACTTATCCAAAAGTACTCAGTTGAAATTCTTGGTCTTTGAAGAAGAAAAATAAGTATTTTCATTTTAGACACCACTTCATTTCCATTTCCGTAACTATTAGAGAAAATAGACTTCTACAGGATTAGAAATAAATTAACATTTACATTGCTGTTAGCTATGATTCTAGTTTTTGGGTAGTGCATGCTAACATGTGAGTTTTTTGACGAGATATTAAAATTTGTTTGCTTTCTTCTGGTAATACTAACAAATTCATACAAATACTTCTCAGGTGAAACAAATGATTTATGCTACACAACTTTCAGGATTTATGTTGTTTTAAATTGAGACCTTTTTAACCAGCATATGTAGTGATTCATTTTTATGAGCGCTGTGTGTTTCATCACCAGTATAATTTCCTCCCCCCCCCCACATTTTATTGAGTGGTTGTTTTTTTATGGGAAGAGACTGGTGATCCTGTGAAACTACTTGAGGGAATAAAACAAAAGCGTATCTTGAGTGAATGTGTTCTTTATTTTATGAATAAATCCATGTTAAAATTTTATTTATAGAAGCATCTGTGAATACTGACCAATATTCTTCTTTACATCCTTTCTCATAGAGAAGTGGATACTGTTTCTGACCAGACAATGAAAAACCATGACAAATAACTGTAAAAGCTTCCTTGCTGAACTATTTGCTGCTTTTACTCCTGCTGATGAGAGAAATGGCGGTGGTTTATATTTATATGTATATTTCATATGCATTATGAAAATGAATGTTTTACTGTAGTTTAGTTGACCTTAAACCATGCCACAGGGATGGGGTTTTTTTCATAAATTCCTACTCAGTGGAAGAGTAAATGGTTTTATATTATGGAACTTCAGATAGCTACGCTTCCTGTAGAAAAGCAAATTAACTAACTGGAATGTCCTAACTTTTACACCAAATGATCATTTTATTGTACTTTTTGCTAGTTCTGCTCGTCACACATTCCTTTTCATTCTATAATAGAAATAAACTGTAAATAATAAAATATGCTTGGTTACCAGACAAATCTGCATACCTCCAACTGTATAATCCAAGAATAATACTTAAAAAACTTAATATCATCCAGTGCCTTATGAAATTTCTAAGGCAGAGGGAGGCTACTGACTTTATTAAAAACAAGAGCTGTGGGGTTTGTTTTGTTTTACTTACAAATTGCAAAAAAAAAATGTGTAAAAACATTTTTTTCTTTGAATGAGATTCTAAAGAAACATAATGGTAAAACGTGTTTTGTTAGGGAAGAGAACTGGTAAGAGTAGCAATATATTTTCATAGGAAAAGAAAAACTTAAAATTTAGGTGCAAATATAAAATAAAAAAAAAATTAGAGTTCGTTCTTAAACTTTTTGTAGCTATTAGTCAAAATAGTTCTCTACACACTTGGAAAGGTAGAAACTTTTGGACAGGTATATAAGGTACATACAAGGTGTGCAGAATCATATATGAAATATTTTCTCATTGCTGTAATTCTGGCTTTTCATGGACTTCTCAGTTGGATCCATTTGAATGTGAAGAGAAAACATGAAAAAAACCTTGACTCATCTTTTAGATTTTTAAAGTCCATGCTGTACAGGTAACAACTGTTTTCCTATTGTAAGAATTTTTTCTATATCCTAACCCTTTTCCAAATCACCATCTTACATGGGAAGTTTAGCTCAATTTTACAAAATGAAATCCACTGGAATTTTTTCTGGACATTGAATGGGAAAAAAAAATTAGCACCTTCAGATTTTGTTTTCTAGTTTATTTTGTGATTAAAGATTCAAAATTTGACAATATGTGAAATGTAGTGGTCTGCTTGAGACAAGAAACATGCACATGCATCTGGCATTGTGCAGTGCTTATGTGTGATGAATAACAGTTATGTATCTGTTTCCAAAACTTTCCTTTTCATTAGAGTCAAACTTATGTCAGCTCGCGCTTCAGTTATGGCCTGAGGTTCTGTGTTAAAAGAAGCGTGGTGGAAGAAATAAATGATATTTCCATATGACTTTCTTGGTTCTCTTACATGCACCTTTGAGCATGAATTAAAACTGATCAAATTATCAGAGATTTCTAGCAGCATTAAATTCTCTATCTTATGTGTTCTGTTTTTGATGAACACGTGATTGATGTTCGTCTTTCTATGCTTGTTTTTCTTGTTGCCATTCTGCTGGGCCTCATTAATGCTCAATTTGCAGCAGAAAAACATTCATTCCCATGCACTATCAAAATTGCATTTAGGAATGCAAACATTTAATCACTTATTAAATGTTAACACATTAATTAAACATTAATGTGTTAGAAAATGAACTTTAAGATGAATTTTAACACTTTTTTTGTAAATCGGGTATCTCAACTCATCTCTCTGATGTTGCTGTAAGGGGAAGGAAAAAACTTTCCAAGACAACTTTATGTGGGTAGAGAAAAGTTCTTTTACTTATAGGGTTTTAGGGATACAGAATATAAAGGAATATAAAAGAGTATATAAAGTATAAAAAGAGTATAAAGGTATAAAGAGTATAAGAGTACAACACGTGTTGACAAGTAACAGATAGAAAAGACCAGTGCTAGGATGAACTCACAGCCTCAGGAATACCATGAGAGCTCTTTTCCAAGCACCACCGCTTCAAAACATGCAGAGCAAATTAATCCGATAGGCGTCACTTTCATTTCCGCCTGTACACATACCCAGCCAACCCCTGAGCCACACTGCCATGTCTTATCGAAGCAAACAAGCAGCAACAACCTGCCCCTCCCAGGGAAAAGACCCTTTCACCCACAGGCTGGGAACATGACTCTTGCAACATCTCGGCCCAAGTCAGATCACCTCCCAACCCACTATAAACAAGGGAGAAACTCCTTTTGCAGCTGCTTCCCTGCAGCTCAGCTACCCCAGCAACTCATGCTGGCACCCAGTTCCCATTATCAGTCTTGTCTTCCTTCAAGCAGAACTTGAGGTTCTTGAGATCCAGCCCGGGAGAACATGGGAGGGGAAACATCTCCTCCCCACACCTTAGGAGAGCAAGGGAGGGAGAACCCCCCTTTGCAAGCAGAGCTTTTCTGAGCTCTCCCCCCACCTTTCGGGAGGGGAACACAGGGCTGGACAGCAGGAGCAAGGTAGGCACACAGAGTGTGTGTGTGTGTGTGTGTGTGTGTGTGTGTGTGTGTGTGTGTGTGTGTGTGTGTGTTTGAGAGAGAGAGAGAGAGAGAGAAATGTCAACAAGGTGTAAGAGCTGAGAAAGCTCTCTACCTACGTGGCAGCATACCAATTTTATAACACTACTCAATTATCATATCTAAAGGTTGCATCCAGTCTAAGACATGTCCATACCCAGAACTTACCTTGGGACCACCCCATTGCACACCTCTCCTAGAATTGAGTTGGAGGTCTTAAGACTCTTACTTCATCCTTTATCATCATCTTCATGCCACTTTTCCCTTATTGGAGCTTCTCCAAAGTTGCTGGGCTTTGCTTTCTTGTTTTAACTAACATGGTATCTAATTGTCTTAGCTCTGGTACATATTTCCCAGGCATGGTGTTCCAGCTATTATCTGACCCTTAAGACAGGTAGCACAGGGTTAGAGGTTGCTAGCTGCTCTAAATGTAAGAAACTACCTAGAAGTACAAAAATCTACAAATTCATGAAAACCCTAAGGCATCACTGAGAAGAGTGACATAAAAAAAGGTACTTTTTCAGTCTTGCTAAGGAATCTCATAGGTTCAGAGGAGAGAGTACAGGCTGAGTAAGTGTACTTAATAGGTTATCCTTTTCTACCTAAAGCTTACTTAATTAATGAGGTATCATAGGATGGCTCATACTCCCCTTGACTAGCACTCTTACTATACAAATTCTGTAGTTAAATTTCAGTTTAGATTTAGTGTTTCACACATCTTGGACAAGAAATATCTATTTCTTGGACAAGAAATAGATTTTCTTTCTCTTGCCCACTTCTGGAATTAAAGATATTAGTCATTCAGTTGCTTTTAAATCGTGATGTTATCTCACTATGGTTTGTATAAAAATGTAATTTCTTTTCAGTCAAACTACTCCACTATAAAACTAAATAACAAGGTGGGAATTAGACCACATTCTGCCAAGTACCAGAGAAGAAAATCATGATAGTAATGAAGCATATATCTATATTTATATCTATATCTGTGTGTGTGTGCTCACAGCATGTAATGGTGTACAGCAGAAGAAATATTAGGACAACAGCTTTACTGGCATAATGTCCTGGGAGAAAACTTTACCTAAAGAAGTTAAATGAGAAACACTCTAATTGGAAAAGCATTTAACTCTTGACAAATGCTGTAACAGTTATTAAACAGACACTGCATATGCATCTAATTCTGAGGTTGCATATATGAATGAACAGGTTTCTCCAATAAAGGTGGAAAGAAAAACAGTTTTCTTAGCTCTTGGAAATTCAAGGCCATGGCATTTTTTTGTCCCTTTGCCACTTTTTCTACGATAGAAAATTAAGGAAGAAAAAAACGGAATTTAAATCTTGAAGTTTAACAGTGCTGTTAAGACCTTTTTTTTTACTGATGTCATTTTTCTCCCATTGTTAATTCTGGAGAGTCTGTAGCAGGTTTCAAGTTGATTTTAACCTGATTTATTTCATCACTGTACTCTTTTCCAAAAAAACCCACAGTATTTTGGAAGACATAATTGTATGGCAACATCAGTACTTTTCCAATTGCCAAAGGGGAAAAAAACGTATAGGAGCCTGATCTGTGTTATGTCCCATGTTACATTAACTGCCGTGGAAATAATACCTCTAAATTTTAAGGATAGGCTCTGCCAGACCTTCTTTTCCTGATGTAGAGCTGACTTTTTTCATTAGAAATGCCAGTAGCAGAGTTCAAAATACGGGTGAAGGACCTTGATCTTAAGGGAACACCACATATTCTTTTGTCAGAATGGTGGCTTAGGGTTTACTGATTGGTATTCAGTAAAGTGCATTTACCCTCTTCTATCAGACAGATTCAGTAACAAACCCTGGTTAAAAAAAAATGGTATTAGCAACTGTTTTGTACTATAGCTACAGTCTTCTAACCTAGTTACAAAACCAGAGGTGTTGCTAATGTTCATACTGTGAGAGAAGTCAAATCCTACTACAGTAAATGCTTAGCGCATTATGCTCATTTCACCTGATAAACAAGGAGGTCTGCAGTGCCTGAGAAGCTGGCTCTTCTATGAAATTCCCTGTCCTGTGATGCATGGTCTCTCTAAATACCAGTACAGAATCCTTTTTGAGGAGAACTGCTGGCTGATTACAGTCAGATGTTTCAGATTTCAGAAAATCTAATATTCTGACTTAAGCCTATTTTCAGTCATTGGGACAATATGACATGAAGGCCAAATAATGTGACCATTTATTTGTTGTCTTAAATCACAGAATCAATTCATCTGGAAAAGACCTCTGAGACCATCAAGTCCAACTTATGACCAAACACCACCGTGTCAACCAGATCATGGCACCAAATGCCACATCCAGTCTTTCTTAAACACCTCCAGGGATGTTGATTCCACTACCTCCCTGGGCAGCCCATTCCAGTATCTGGCCCTCTGCAGGCTAATTCACGCTGATGTCCTTAACCTAGAATTCCTCTACTTCACCAACTGATAATGCTAATCAAAATCCTGGTAGCATTAACAGGACAGCTGATAAAGTTTGGAACATGCTTGGAATCTTCTGGGTTAAAAATTAAATGTTGAAACTCAAAGTTTAAGCAGTGGTTTACAAATTCACAAATCATTTGAGGTCTGTGCTTTTGCTCAACTGTAACATTTTTTTCTAACCAGTGTTAGTGCACCCTTGGAAAAACAATAATTTGAAGGTAGATGCCTATATACTCTTTCATCTCCTAGAGAAATTAAAGAAGGCGTTCCTTCAAGTTGGGTCATTCTAAGGAGCTTTGCATCATATCTTCTCTCTGACAAAGTAAGGCAATTCTGGGCGATGTGAGGATAAGGGAAGATGCAACAGACTATAAAGGTTTTTGTGTGAAGCAGAGGGTTTTTTTTCCTCCCAGAGTTGCGTCAAAATATGTTTTCAGCTTTTGTGATTTTTCCTAATCCTGTATGTTCCTTTCAGCTGTTTCAGCATGCAGAGCTTGTTTACTGACAAGATAATGTGGGCAGGATCACTAGCTGGTTATAAGAGTTATTTAAAGCTCTGTGCATAAGTAAGGATAAATAGAAGAGTTTATTTTCTTGACAAGATTCATTATGTTGTAGTTAGACGGAGTTGGTTTAGTCTGTTGTCCTAATCCAGCTCATACAAACAAGATATTTATTCAGCAAATCCCTCACAGTGGATTAAAATCTTAACCTTCTGAGTCCCTTAGCATGAAGATAAAATCACAAACAGAGGGAGTCTTGAAAGTATTTCTTGGTGGTATATAAACCTCTGAAAGGATGTTTATATATGTAAAAGCAAGATAAAAAAAATCCTATAGTATAAAAAATTTAACATGATGACAGAAAACATTTATTTGAGTGAAAAAAAGCAATAAAAATAGATATTAACAAATTGTTCTCATACATGGGTTATAAATGGAGCCTTTCCAATTGAGATCTACAAAATAATACTCAGGACTTTTAACAGGTCAAGAAAAGCTACTGACAACTCAGGGTAGCACTTCCTTGTACAGACAAACGATTAAAATAACATTTGATCAAACTCATCTTTCTACATCAAATTCAGAGTCATCTCTGCTTTTACAATGTCTCTGTCAATGTTATCTCCTGATGAAGTTTCTTCTTGTCTTCTTTTTCCTTTTGGGGAGGTGTTCTGTCATTCTGCATGCTAGAGATACATTATTACTTTACAATGAAAATTTTGTCTATAGGAGCTTGACACAATAATTAGTTTACGAGAGTTGTTTTGAGACATATTTTTAAAAGTTTCATCTGTAATAAAAATGAGTTTGTCTCTCAGAATAAGTGATTTTTTTTTTTCTGTAAATACCAATCTTAGTTATGCTTACACAATGAAAAGTGAAGTTTATGATGATGAGGTGTAACTATAAGTATCTATTCAGGTTTGGAGACAAAAGTCTGAGATGCCTAAGCCATATAGTAGACCGCAGCAAAGATGCCTTTGCCAAAGAATTGTCCTACTATACATCACAATGAGAGACTATTGTATTTCAGGAAATAATCCATAATTCCAGAAATTATTTAAATATTGCTGGGTGCTAAGAGAATATGCAACTAAGTTCCCAATGAAGCCAGTGGTGAAACACGATATCACAAAGCCTGACCAGTTTTTTTCGTGCATCAGAAAATCCTTCTTTCCAAAGCTAAATGAGACTTGCTTACATTTTAACCTTGTGCATATTGGTTACAAAAGGTCTTGCTTTCCTTTTGCAAATTATACACTAACAGATTTGACTCTTTTCTGTTTTCTGTCTGTTGGTCTCTTATTCTCTTGTCCAACAACTGAAAAATCTCTTGATGTGCAGTCAGCAGTCTGGTATGTGATATAGCAGAGATACTGTGAGTAGAAAACCACTGCTTCAGAGGTGGCATGTGAATAATTGCTGTTGAGCTGTTGGAGTTGCCAATCTGGCACACAGAATGGTGCCTGCTGAAGAGTGCAGCCACACTAGGAAAAGTCATCATTCCCTTCCACGTCCTTTCTGTATGCAGGGTGGGGAGATTCCAGTACCCATTAGGCTTTTTGTTCACTATCACTATCACTCATAAGCAGCTGTCACATATCGTATTTTCCATCCTTTCAAGCATCAGATGTGGTACTACTGAATAGCTGCAGCACATTGATTCTGGAGTGGTGGTTATGCTGGGTTGCTGAGTGACTATTAACTGTGGCAGGTCGACAGACTTCTTCCCAGTAGTACTCCTAAGGGGGGCCTCAGTAAAAAGGCAGAATGATTTTTGAAGTTTCTTTTCCTATCTGCCTGCCAAGAGCTTCCAAAAATAACCCCTATTGCTCCTGATATTAGAGCTGAGGTTGGAGCTACACACTTGGGGAGCATTCTCTGGGCCCAGCGTGGATCCTGGCATTTCAAAGCCAGTGCTGTTCCATGCGTAATTCAAGCAGAAAAGTACTTACACTCCTTGCCCTGCAGTGGGGTAGGCCAACTATCCTGATGAATTTATAGGCTTTAATGTTTCACATCCACTTAACATTAAGCATGACTCCTTCTGACCCCCAGCCCTCCCAGGCTGGAAGAGCAAGCCATTCAGTGCCTTACCTAATTGGTAAGGCAAGATAATAATGAGACTAAAAGAGACACGAAGACAGATCATGCCTAAATGAACACGGGGGAGCTTAACCAGCAAGAATAAGAATGACTAAGATCTTGTGCCTATTGTTTACATAACATCCTGGTTTTAAAAATGCAGCATCCTATCAACACTTCAATCACACTTATAAATGCATGGAAAAGGACGAATGCAGACTCTTGTGACACAGTAGGGATGACTGCACAGCATAAGTTGATCTGCTGTATATCTTTCCAGAACAAGTAAAAAAGATCTTGCAAAAATCTTTTTTTTTTTTTGCCAAAGGCCTCACTATAGGACTGCATTCTTTTTTTTTTTTTTTAATTATTTCTAAAGTAGCCAATTTAGCAACACAAAGGAAATAAAAATTCATCTTTGTACATCTAAATTTATTTTAAAACTGACTCTGCAGAAGCAAGATCTCTACAACTTTTATAAAAGCAATATTCTAGCCTTTTTTTGATTCCTTAAAAGTGCTTATCAAGATGAATGAGAACAGTGGTGTGTAATTTCAAAAATGTAATTGCTTTTCTCTTTAGCTTTCTCTAAGCATTTTCAAGGTCACCCATAAAAAGGGACAGATAAACCTATAATCCAAGTCCTCTCCTGGTGTTCCATGTCAGCGCGTATTACTCCCTGAATAAAAGTCGTGTAACTTCTTGAATTGTTCATTTCTACTTTCCCCCCTTCTCAAAACAGAGTATGAAACTCCTACCAGTTTGCATATCATGACTGAACCTCTGAGTGACCATGAAACAAAGTATACTTACATGTATTTTGAAGAACAGCCACAAATGGATGAAGAAAATTTATTTCCTTGTCATCTGCAGTGTGTATCAATTCTGGTTTGCTTCTTCAATCTCATATATAAAGAATGGGTCTGTTGAGAGAGGTTGCAAAATTTGAGCTCATGTCCTCTGCATGGTATCTTAAGGCCTGCTTTAGGAGATGGTTGCCTGCCAGTGAGCTTGTCCTCTCCTCTGCTTGGGCCGCATTTAAGCAGTTACTAATTTAATTCTCAATATAGGATTCTTCTCTGGAAGGTGTCAAGGAGGAAAACATTTTTCCTACAACTGCCTACATGCAGCTGAAAAGTTTCCTGGAACAACATCCCTTTTGGTACTAACAAATTGAACTCTTGTGCCAAACCATGACAATGGCAATAGGATGCAGTAAGAAAGGGAATATGTGGGTGCCAAGGTGGGCATTCTTTCTGTATATAGAAAATGTGACAAAAGCATCCTATAAATACACAGCTCCATGCCCTGTTTTTTCTGGGGATTGTGGTTCTAGAGCCTGGTTCAAACATCACCAAAGGAAATGGTGAATCTCCTCACGGGGAGAGCATGCACCGCCAGTATAAATCTGTCATTGTCAAGATGATCCGCTTAAATCTTATAACTGTTTCAGCATTAGTTTCCTCAACTCAAGGATTTACAATATCTTAAAAGGGACATAAAGAAAAAAAAATGGAATTTTTTTCTTGGTAGTTTTATATCACAAATTAATTCTCACCCTGCTCTGACACTTTGTTTTTTTGTGATAAAGCCATGTAGGAAACCTGAAAAATTATCTATAAAAGCAAACTGGATAGAAATGGAGAAGTGGAAACACAGTTGATTTTTTTTTCTATTAAGTTCACTTGGGCAAATTGCTTCTTTTATTCAAAGAAATTTTGCAGAGTCATATTTTTGTAGCCAAAATTTATGCTCGGTGCCTGAGGCCCTCTATATCAGCCACCACTTTCATCATCATGTGAAGGGTCTATGAGGAGGAAACATATTGCTATCACTGAACATTACATATCTTGTGCTCAGGAGGTAAGAGAAGACTTAGTACCCTACATCATGTTAGCTCAGGTACCCTGGGCTATGCCTCTTGATTGTGTAGAATCTAATGTGCTTTTCTTGTATTGGTGATCCTTATCCCACTTGGTCTTTTATTCTGGATTTGCATGTGAGCTGTTATTTCCAGTGTCCTCCTGTCCAACAGATTAACGCATATGCACTCTTACATTAAAAAAAATATTTATCTTATTATTTTCTTTGGGGCACACATGCACACATGTCAAGCCAACAAAAAGCTAAACAGCGTTACCTGGAAGAATACTCTATTTTCAGTGTGCTGTCATGTAGAGATGTATGAAACCCAGAGATATTGCAATAGCTCTTTGTATTCTTGCTGTTACAGGGCATTAAATGCAATTCATCTCTCCTGGTGTTTGTAAACAGACAGTCTGTTTAGTCCTACAGGGCACATGCATTTTCTGTTCAACTATCTGCCTCTCCATAACCAATACCACATTAAAAATCGAACTATGTTGCATTCAGTCATCAATTTCAACAGCAAAATGAAAAAATATATTTAATTAAGATGATATATATTGTATCAGGATTATCGTTGTCTATTTTCTCCATCTTGTAGTGCACCTGTAGTTCCAGTTGTTTTCTAGGAACCTTAGAAGTGATAAATATTCTGCAACCTGGGTAGATACTTCTGTTACTGTGATCAACAAAGATATTCCAAATGGAACTCCATTGGCAAAAATGATAGGCTACTGGTAAGGGTTCTTCCGAAGAACAACTTGTTTCTTCCTAATTTAGTATCCCATTCTGATCTACCAGAAATCCTATTCATTAATCTTCTGGACATACTGGAAAATCCCATCTATTTTAATAACCACAAGAGAATAGAAATGGTTGAGGGTCCTGTGATTATGATTGATCTTTGTTAGGTAATCCATGGAAGACACTCTATTAAATTATGTTGATCGACGGTATTTGAGTTTGTAACATTCAATTAATTTTTTTAAGAGTTCCAAAGTCTGGATTGTTGTCGATTAGCATTGTTATGAATGGATATAAATATGTTCCACAAACCATAGCAAATTGGACTGTGAGATTTTTGTCAGTGAAATTATTCCTAAATCAATTATTCATAAGTAGTTCAAATGATGATCAAGTTTAATACAGTGCCTGCTCCACAGAAATAAGAGAGCTATTGAGAAAGCTTTCAAAGAGCCAGTTTTCCTTGTTTCATGGTAATCCTAAATTGATTACTGGCCATCTAGCTCTGATTTTCTGTTATATTTCACTGGATTTGCTTGTGTGCCTTATATTTCATTTGCTGGCATTGATTTCAGTTATGGATTTTCATGAATTTGGTAAAGGAAGCCAAAACAATTCTCTTCCATTGTGACTGTAGCTAAGGGCATCCTTAGAAATTGAACCTATCAATAATTTTTAGTATTCTTTTCCACTTCCCTGTAAAACTATTGCTTCTTCTAAACAGAGGAGATTTAGGGATCCCTATAAGAAAAAAACCTTCATGTCTTGCTTTAGGTGTAAGTGTGAGGCCATTATCTGGCAGTCAGCTACCCTTCACAAAATTCTGGCATTTGGTCTCAATCTCCATTTAAAAGTCTCTATGATTAGTATTTCAGAAAGTAGCATTAAGTTGTCCCTTCAGTGTCTCACAGCAAACACTCTAATGGTAAAATAGTGCCAGTAGATCTCTGTGGGTAAGTGACAAAAAGATCTATATTGTTACAAGTAAAGACGAAGGCATCATTGTAGGTATCATCCACTCTACCCCTGGTCATGTATAAGAGAGAACCTCATCAGTTTTGCCTAAACTCTTGTCAGTGAAACCGAGCAAGGGCTCCAAGTGTTAAAAGTTAGCTTAAAATGCCAACGCTGAAACCTCTCTATAAGAAAATGCTTAGTAAGGTCAGTATGTCCCTGCAAATGTACACATAGACGTAAAAGGAGAAAGGGAGGATGCACTAAAGAACAGAACAAGAACACTAAAAGAGATAAGACAGGAACGAGGGCCTAAGTCCAAGATTCCTTTCAAGAATCAGCAAAACCAGAGAAAGTTGAAAAGTTCATGATGAAGAGGAGTGAAGATACTGAAGGTGAAGGCAACAGGATCTCCCACCATGAAACACCCCAAAAGAGACAACCATGCCCAGGGTCCACCTACTCTCCACCTACTATGAATATTATAATAAGGTGTTGCAATATTATGAATATGCATGAAAAAGATGTTGTAATCCTTCACAAAATTGTATAAATAGTCTTGCTTTTCACTGAGAACTTTGGAACTCTTTGTCCAGCTAGAGCTGGGGGTTCCCCAACGTTGCAATAAATACCTTGCTGTTTAAAGGCTAAAAACTCTGTCTCTAAACAGTTTTTATTAGGCCTTTTTGGTCTTCATTAGTAGAAGAGGGGGATTTTTCAAGAACAGTGGGGTTTGCAGGGTATCTCTTCAATGTTGAACTGTTTGCATTTCATGTATTTCAGAACATTCAGAGCTGTTTCCAGTGCATGGAAATCCTTTCTTGTCCAGTACTGGAGAAAACTGAAATTTCCAACTCCACTCAATCAGCTATTCTGCTTTAAAGGAGCTTTATCTGAGGTGTTTCCCATGTTAGCTGGTAGTATGTGAACCCTAAATAAAGAATGGACAAGAAGACACTCATATTCTGTCACTTGGATATTTGTCTACCTCCAAAATCAGATGACACAGTGCACCTTCACAAGCCAAATGAACCAATTTAATTGTGAGTACCTTGAGGGTTTCATTCTATTAGAAAGAGCCTGCTTACGTCATGGTTTTCCAAAATAATCCTATCAGTGCATTTACTCAAGCAGATGAATCTTGAGCTGTCCTCTGGGCTTCAAAAAATATGTAATAACTTGCTGTAATAATATTAACAGAAAAGTGGGGAAAGGTTCAGTTACTAACACTACACAATCCACCTCAAATCTTGTGGGTTTTTTAAAAATGCTTTTTTTCAAATCAGAAGCGTAATTTAAGGATAAGACATTGTTAGCTATCCTGCCTTGCTTGGGGCTTTGCTGCAGAGTGACAGGTCTTTCTTCCTCTGCAGACTGAATGCTCTAATTACACCTACTGCAAGTCAGAGCTACATTACTACAGCATCAATGCAAATGTCAGATGTCTTTTCACTTAAAACTGTCTAATCTCTAATAACAGTGTCTTATTTCCAGGAAGAGTTTTTAGGAAATTTCTTTATATTTAGATACCCTTTATTTGTCTCCTTCATCTTTATGCCACTAATTGTGTTCAATATCATATTTCTTTTCAGAGGTCTGTGTGTAGTGCTTTGAAAGTTTATATGTTAATTGCCAAGGTCAAAAGAAAGAGAAAACATGCTCTGATTGTTTAATGACAAGTAGCATGATTTGAAACAGAAGTTTAATGGAGTACTCTTTGTCTTAATAAAAAGTACTAATTCAGGGACATTGAACATCTGCAATTTAATTTAAATCCAGTATACTACAGTATACTACAAGAGGTTTTAAAATATTTTTTTTTAAAACACAATTTCTGTACAATTTGAAAGCTTAGTGAAAGTCTTATAAGAAATTTGGCCTGATCATGCAAGCCTTTGTTCAGGGAAGTCATCTATAATGCCACTCTCGCATATGCTTGTAAAGCTGTGCTCTTTGATATCTGCTTTTCTGCTCCTAAAAGCCAGTATCTAAAGCACATGAATAGATTTCCTTGCCATTTCTGCATCTTTGTCAAAGATGACAACTGTCTTTGGTAAATACAAGAGAACTGAGTATTGGTTTATTATCATTTCTAACCAAGAACCTAATCCTGCCTTCGCTGAAAACAATACTGATTTACATTACCCCAAGCAGAAGTAAGATCTGTATTGCTACACAACATTTTATTACACTACATAGCATTAAGTAAACTTTAAGCACTGGATAGAATCATAGTGTCTTTTGCAGAACAGGAACATTTTTGATCATAGCTGATTGCCCCCTCATTTTACTCCTGCACACCAAACTATTTAATCCAGTTTCTTGAAGTATTTCTATCTGGTTTCCAGTAATAACTATATTAAACCTGCTAAGTACGTACATCACCCATAAGGTACTATCCTACATATGTCAGGGATGAGTAGCTAAATGCTGCACTTGCAACTGGATTTAGTATTTGTTTTTTTAATAGACATACCATCAATCTGTCCACACAATAGGAATGGTATGGTTTCATTTAAATAAATGGCATTCAAGTGATGCCTAAGGTTTGGGGTGAATTTTGTAGATTTTTGGGATTTTAGAGGTATAAGTTTCTTGCTCACATATTAAGGGGTGTTTGAAGTTGCTGAAGGGACTTTCTCACATTCTTCAGCTCTCTGAAGGCCGTGGTGTTTTTCAGACTTTCAGATATTGGGGTGTTTAGAGTTACTAAAGGGATTTTCTCACATATTCTGAGGCTCT
>JAWWMP010000081.1:87825969-87853134 GCA_035047865.1 Dendrocincla tyrannina | reverse complement strand
TCCCGAATAAAGGTACTGTCTATCTTTCTCCAATTGATGTTTGTCTGAGTGCCTATTTTCCAGGATTTTAGGCATCACAAGCTCCCTTCATACAATGTTTGCTCTTGTTCAGAGTTATAAATGTCCATGCAAACCTCTTCTTGTGAAGTGTAGCATACATGTATGTTAGAGGACTGTATCTTGTTAATTTAATGTTTATGGCATCTAACTTTAATTTCCAGAAAAATAAAATAGTTTGCTTACTGTGCTTATCCTTACTAGCGTTATGGCACAATGCCACTCTACTGTTGCCTGTAATTGTCCTGCTATTTCCAGTTTCAAGTTTTCAAGTTTGGAAAAAATTAAAGTAATTTTTATTTATTTTTTTTAAGAAAGAGGGACCATACTCTTGGCTGTCAGCACAAACAATATAAAATGTAGTGTGAATTCTGATATGTAAAAAGCATTGTTGTTCTGTTCCTTCTCCCCTATCTAATGCAGTTGATGAGCAGTTCCAAACCTCAGACAGCTGAAAAATGAAAACCATTTATGTACAGTACATGCTACCAATCGGTCAGGATACAACTCTTACTGCCTTCTGCTGCAGGTGCGGCTTTGAAAATAAGTGCTTCTACTTTCTTTCTGAAGAAGCAGCAGCACTGTGCCTGATTTTGAAGTTCTTAGCTGTTCCTAATGAATGTACCAGTGTGCTTTTCTTTAGGAAAGAAATATTGACACATATTGACATTGTGACAGAAATGCACTGACCCAATCACAGCTCACTGTATAATGACCTGCTCTTATAAATTATGTTGTGTAAGTGACTTTTCAGTGGTTATGACGTAACTATAAAATATTTCTGTTGTCTGGGATTTAAAAAAATGTGAATGCTTTTTTTTCTGTATTTCTACCTGCAGCCATGTATTTCTTGTGAAATGTCTGCTTACCTGCTAATGAAATCCTTAGGTCTATTTCTTTAATATTTTTTCCTACTGAAATTGAAGCTCTTTGGACAGTTATAAGCCCATTATACTGGGTAAAAGGGTTACTTGCACATACCTGCTTCCTTTTGTTATCTTTGGAAGTAGCAATTGTGTAGCACCAGTAATAAGCTAAAAGCATTTCAGTCAACACATACAGAAGGTGGGCTTTTCTGAGAGGGGAAGTTGCTTTTGAACATTTAATTCATTTTCTTATTGCTGAGGAAGAATTCTCTTTCCTGAAAATATATGTATTTCAATTTATTTTCTCCTTTAAAACAACAATGCATTTTTTGGCAAGTGAAAACCAGTTTATGTTTTTATCCTGAAGAAAGTCCTCTTTGAGACAGTTTGACATGTGCTTGTTGTAAGATATTTCTTTCACATCATAGAAGGTGCGTTTGTTTGGTAGTCAAAGTAAAACAATGTTTCTGATTCAGTTTGCAACTTCTCTAGAAAAAACATGAATTTCAATACTAAATGAGGAGTTTCACATTATAATAATCTTGGCAGCAGCTCAGAATTCATGGTAGCAAAGTCCTCTTTTTCACAATGAAATTGGGAGGAAATCAAGCACTTTTCATTTTGAAAACAATAGTTTATTTACAAAAAGCGTTGTTATGTTTTTGAGGTTAATTAATTCCACTGGATGACAATTTCTTGAATTGGCCTTGCATAACTTTTCATAGACAGCAGCAATCCTAGTACTGAAAGAGAGGCAGGCTTTCAGTGTCCAGTATCTTCAATTCTCTGAAGCACGGATGGGAGATTATATTTGACCTTCCTGTAATTTTTAATTTATGTTCTAGAAAATATCAGTTACTAAAAATAAATATCAGTGATCAAAAGTAAGTACTTTGCAGTCAAGAATTGCAAGTTTTGTTCTTACATTTTCATTTTTAGAAATGGGAAATGCCATTATAATTCAGTTTAGAGTGGGATTCCATTGTCTGTCACATTCCTCCCAGCAACACTTCATGTCTTGAACTGGGATGAGGCCCAAACATAAAATTTAAACTCAGAGCTGATCTCACAAATCAGTCTTACCTGAAAAAAAGAAATATTAAGTTCTGGACTTCTGCTCTGAGTCCTTTGTAATCTTTAAAATCAGAGACCAGGGAAGCCATGTCTTTCCATTTGGTATCATGACTGTCAAAGCAGATAAGATTCATGCCAGCTGCTAGTGGCTCAGTTACAACATTTGACTAGAAAGAATTTTGTCAGCAAGAAAAAAATATGAACACTCCCTTCAGGAGTTGTGGATTTCAAAGTTGAATGGTATTTAAATGCAGATTTTAGATCATATGTAGTGGTGTTGAAGGTGAAGCGCAGAAACCTACATTACTGTCAACAGTCAGGATCAGAGTTCAATTAAGCAATTAGGATATAGTGGAAGCTTAGCAGGAGGTTGAGAGCATTGGTATTTTGTAGGGTTTGTGTTTGGTTTTTTTTTAAAAAAAACCGCTGTTTGTACATATTTATTATTATCATAAAAATTTATAAACAATATTTAGCCCACAACTTCATAACAGCAGATAAAGGAGACCTTTAAATGCTAGTATTGTTTTGGTGGCAAACAATAGGATGGCAATGTATGTTAGAGGTATGAAATATTTCTTTGAGAAAGCACCATGCAGCCCAGCACAGACTATATGTGAGTAAAAACTTTGAGATCCACCGGAAAAGTGTGTCTTTACATTTTAAGTGGACAAGCAGTTCTAGAAAAGAAAGCCTGGCAGAGAGATTCAGAATCAGCTAACCAAAGCAGCAGCTCAGCTGTGCCGTTCTGGCATTTTAATTGTACTGTTATGTAATTTTTAAACAGCCGTATCATTATGCAAATGTTTGTTAAAATGCACAACCTTAGGTACTTTAGCTAACCATCAGGGCTTGTCCACTGCTGGAATTTATAATGATTAAACATAATGTAAGAAGTTTAGTGGTTCAGGCCAAATAATTGCTACAGAAGGTCCTCCCAAGGGCACCCTCTCTCTGTCTCTTTCTGTGTACTGGACATGATTTTCTCACAATTAAAATTCAGGTGCAGAGTCCTTAATCAGTCACAAATAAACAAGAATTATGCTTGTGCTGGCTGACAGCGTGGGAGAGCTCATGGCTTTGCCGGTGAGGACAGGTAGTGTTGCCACCACCACATCCTTTCCCTGGGATTTGACCACGATGGTCATCACAAGTCTGCACAAGCATTTGCACAGCTAAAAGGAGCCTTTCCCTCACTTACAGAATCATAGAAAGTCCTGAGTTGGAAGGGATCCACAAGGATCATTGAATCCAATTCCTGGCCTTGCACAAGACTACCCCAACAAGCACATTATGTGCCTGAGAGCATTGTCCAAAAGCTCTCTGTGAAGATGGGTTGGGTCTTGCAGTTGCTACAATTGAAAGTATACCTGTGCCTTTGTTCTGGGCTAGCAGTAATTGCATCAAAAACAGGCATGATGATAGCATGTGCAGCATTAGAACATGAAAATTCAGACACATTTGCAGATACAGAGCTAAATGAAAACTTGTGATGCCATTGTCCTAAGCAGTCTCGCACTCATAATTACACAAAATCAAGATTTTGAGTAAAAATCAAGATTTTTGAGGGATAAAGGACAAGGTAGTCCTTCAAAAACACTTTATGACATTTTTCAACAGCTTCTTGAAAACATGCATGTGTGTGTACCTGTGCATGTGAGTGTGAGTGTGTGTGTGTTTGTGTGTGTGTTGGGGAGAAGCAGCACAGACAGGACACACTTAACTAATGAGTTAATTTTGAATGTTCTACTGAAGACTTCCCTACTCAAACAATTCTTTGGATAGATCTACTGCTTATCCTTCTTCATAAAGAGACCATCACAGAATGTGCATGAATCCACACAATGGGACTGTAAGAGCACAGAAATGGCCCAAGGGGTGCACTGCAGAATGCAATGTCCCTTACAGCTGGTAGCGAGCATGCTGTTGCAAAGTTTCCCCCCCACACACACTTTTTAACCTAATCTGGATTAATTGTCAAAAAAAAAAAAAAAGTAGAGGAGGAATTCATAGAGGGAACATATTTCTTGAATATGATTAGGTTATATTTCTCTATTTCTTTAATGCTTTTATTGATCCTACTTTCCTCCATATGTTCATGTGTGCATTTTTATGCACTTATATATGTCTTTTGAGTAATTTTCATAAATAAGACTTATTGCTAATACAGGACCTTTCATTAGACAGTTTCATCTGGAAGTTTTTGTGTATTTATGGGAGAGGCATTTTTTTAAGAAAAGTATTTTTCACAGTCTAAAGCTAGGCTGTAAGGGGCACATCGGCAAGGAGTATACCATAATCCACAGTAATATAAATGCTAGGAGTGAAAGCTTGGTTTAGAAAATGAGCTTGTATTTAACAAAGGCAAGTAGTAGCTGTCTAATAATTATTTTTGCCTTTCCAGCAAGTGATATTGAAGTTGCATGCAAGGACAGTGGGCTCACAGGAGAGAAGACGCCAGATAGCTCCAGTTAGGTCCTAGGTCACTGTTATAATCTCAACGAGGCACTGGAAATTCTGTCAGGTGGCGAGAACAAAACCAGTGTAAGTTATCCGCACAAGCAGCGAGGCTGGAAAAGCGGAGTAGAGCCTGGAGAAGGATCTCAGAGGAGGGTGACACATCGGCAGGTGGCAGCATCGTCACAGCCCTGGCAGTCCCGGCTGGGTGACAGCCCCATCATCGCTCCCGCTGCAAGTTTTACATATGGAAAGTTCTTTGACCTTTCATAAATTTATTGTCACCCTGGTTGAGTGGTACTAGGTGCAAACAGTCCGCCCCTCCTTCAGTGTTTGCCTGTGACTGGCTCTGGTAATTAGAGATTTCCAGCTCTCCGAGCCACTCGACTCATTTGTTCCACTCATTGTTTTTGCTACGTGACACAACCTAAATTCTCCAGCTTGTATTTACATGAGTCGGTTCTCAGCCTCACGCAGAGAGGAACTGGGATACAGTCCACGATAGCTGTGAGAGGATGGGTTTGGGCGAGGGAGCGTGGGGTGGAGGGGGTGAGGTCTGGGCTTGTTCGTGGCTATCTCTAACGAGCATGGGTTTGGTGTTCAGAGCCAGAATTCAAATACCATTGTTAAAGTCAATAACTCTGTGCAGAATTTCAAGAGTGGGCTTTTAGAGGGATTCCTAAAATAATCTGAGTGTTTTCTTTGTGCTAGCACTTCTGGCTAATAAATATATGCATAAATGTAATTGTTCATTAGTGGTAATATTATATCTGCATAGATACAATAAGTGAGCCATCCTGACCTAGGTATTGTAATCAGCCACCTAATTCTGTTGTCAAATAGCAGCTTTCCAAGAGTTTTTACTTTTTTTTTTTTGGTTGTTTTGTTTTGGGTTTGGGTTTTTATTGTTTGTTTTATTTTTGTCTTTCTCTACCCAATCACCATCACTCTGCCACCTAACGTTTATGAAATATACTTTCTGAAGAAGGGTCCTTCTTTTCAGGTTTTATCAGAGTCAGGATCAAAGGTCAAGCTCAATATGATGATACTTCCTCCCTAAATTTTAACTGGTCAGTTCACAGTGAAGTGAGTTTATCTTCAACTTCAATCCAATTAGACTTTCATCCCTGACAGACTGGTGAAGTGATAATATTATTTTGTTTTTCTTTTGTTTTTAATCTCACTGCTACTGTAGACACAGAATTATTCAGCCTTGATTAAACATTTTCAAGCTGTCTTACGAAAGCCAATCCTGTGCACATGCATTTTCACACACGTTTCTCACAGTAAATTAGTAACGATTGCTTATATGGTTAATAGTTCAGAAAATGAAGTTCTCCCTTCAGAGGTGTATTGTACTGCCACAATAGACACCCCAAACTGACACTACATAGTTGCATATGCAGGTTCTACTTGAAATGATGGTAGACTGAAGCACAAGGATTCATTAAATTGAGCAGAGTTTCTCATTAAATGTGTAGATTGACACTCAGAACTGACTGTCATTTGGGATTTTTTTTTTGCAGCTGTTTTTTTCCATCAATGCTTTATTTAGAGTGAAACTTTACCACCCAGTGCCTGAGAAGTAGCTGGTTTTGTGAGGGGAAAAAAACCCAGAGAAAAATAGTATTATTTTTCTGGAAAAGACAACTGGAAGCTTTTCAGATATGAGTCCTTGATCTTGTCTTCTCCTTATTCTTTTTCCCTGTGTCTAACTTTTACCCTGAACAATGTATGTTATCTGGTTTGCAATGTGCACAGTATACATGTACATTTGTTTTCTTAAGGGAACCCAGTTAGTTCTCATCTATTTTCTAATATAAACTCCTCTGCAGAGGTGTTAGCAAGAATATTTCATTTTAACTGTGCCCTATAAATCCTTCATGGAAAATTCCAATTAATATGGCTATGCTGCAAGCTGGGCCAAAAAATTAACTGATCTGTTCTTGCTCAGCAACATGACTTGATGAATACAGGAATGGAACAGACTCAATACAAAAATACTGTTTCTCCTTAAGGAGCTGGAGTCACTGGGTGCCACTTTTTGCATCTTAACATAAAAATCTATAAGACTGCACCTTCTGGTATTAAAAGATAACACCAGAATGCTCTACCCCATGGCAATTTTCTGAGATGCAAGATATCAGTGCCCTGAGACTCTCAAAAGATTTTTTACTTTCCACAAACATGGAACCGCAATCACTGGAAAGCGCAACTTGAGGAACACTCTAATCATAACTCAGGCTTCAGGGAGAACACTGACTTCAGGAAGAGAAATTGTTAATGAGGCACATTCATGAGCTGGAGAACTTAGAAGGGACATTCTTCTGAAATCATTGGAAATCTTCAGAAATCACCATCCATTTACTAAGAACATAAAAACTAGGAACCCTGTGGAACACCGAATGACCACATAGCCTTGTAAGTAAAAGTCCACGGGGTAGGGGGAAGCAAGGCCATGCTGCCCCTACCTCCCATGTTAGAGCCTGATGGCCTCCTGGGTGAGTCAAGGAGAGGTGCATATAGTGTTTGGGTTTTGTTACATATCCATACTTCTGATTTGGGAGATATTTCATGGTATCACAATATAGCAGAGGTTGAATGTCTGCTCAGCTAGGGTCAAGTCCAGACTTCTTTTGAATATCTCTAAGAATGGGGACCCTGTAAACTCTCCGTGCCAGTACTGGGCCCCCCTCAGGGGCAGAACCTCCTGTGTTTCTTTCAGCCTTTCATCATAGGACAGTCTAGTGCTCACATCATCTACATGACCCTCTGCTGAACTCTTCCCAGTGGCTCTGTCTCACTTTCCTCAGCCTGCTGTTAGCACTCATTGATCACAGTCACCAGACAATTTGCATCACCAGGTTGACAGAGGTGGGCATGAGCAACCCAAATGAGCTACTGTTACTTGTCCACATGAAGCATCAGGGGGGTTCTTGCTCCTACTCTTGTGCAGCCAAGTACAAGGGATAAAATTTTCTCATATTCTGAGGTGATTGGAGTCCATATATATGGCAGGAGGGCGAACACACACACATTTTCAACATTAAAAGTACTTCCACGCACCATTTCCATAAAAAGCATAC
Source organism: Dendrocincla tyrannina (assembly GCA_035047865.1). Classification (NCBI taxonomy): domain Eukaryota; kingdom Metazoa; phylum Chordata; class Aves; order Passeriformes; family Dendrocolaptidae; genus Dendrocincla; species Dendrocincla tyrannina. The sequence goes on along the minus strand of JAWWMP010000081.1, from coordinate 87,845,594 downwards.
ATGGGCTAGAGACCTGATTTAGATTCTAATAGATCGTCATAGTTTTCTGACTTTTTGATTAATCCTCTTCTTCTAAATATTCTGAAAAAATTGAATAAAATATCCCCAGCCAAGTTCCCAAGTACAGATACCAAACTCATATGGGCTTCTGATGGTGAAAGGAGTGTGTTGAAGTTGTGGTAAAGTAATTTCTTCTGACATTATTCATTACAGTTTTTAAATTGGAATATTTGCAAAGTTTTTTATTCCATTCTAAGGAAACTCTCATAACTCTCGTAAGTTAAGCTTAACTGTGTGATAAGAAGTCCAACTAATGCTTAAAACTGTTCCATTGATACAGGTCATGCTTTCTCCTGTCATCATTTGTATCTGCACAAATCTTCATACAAATGCTATGTACGTATTTGTATCTTTAAGACAACAAAAATAGTAACATACTAAAAACATTATGGTCCATGAACATAACATGAAGAACTGAGAAAACAACATTTATGTCTCATCTTCTTAAAATATAGTCATTGGGAAATGGATGTTTTGGATCAATATAGTTATTATGAAAAAAATAGCAAAGCTATTTCATAACACTACAACACATTAAGTAAATATATGAAATTAGTTATTTCAGGAATAGATTTCAGTGTGTTGGTTTAGGTGCCTGAATTTCTCCTACATTGACCAGAGATGTTTTAATTGTCTTGACTGAGCTTTAGATAAAATTGACTGAGCTGGACCAAAAGTTCACCTGGCCTGAAAGAGTTCAAACTCAAGGCTTTCATGTCATATGGGGATGCAGCATAACAAATAGGCTCCATGATCTGGCTGGAAAGGACTGATTCTCTGCTTTCTTGCTGAATATGGGAAACAAGAGTAATCATGCATGCAAAATTTTTGGGTTCAGAGAGAATGAATGCAAACCAGTGCTGACTTGGTAGCATGGAATCAGAGAGCTGTATTGGCAGAGGAGAAATTTGGACACCCAGGGCTCATCTTTCTGCCCCAGACTGTGTGCATTGTGGTTCTCACCATTTCTTACTGACTAGATCAGATTCTTCCTTGTTCAGTTTCTGGAATTTGTGAATTCCTTTTTAAGTAGTTGATATAATATTTTGCCATATATAAGCGACTCTTCTGATTTTGAGAAGCAGAGTAGCTCAATTTCAATTTACTCTCTGTACTTCCTGCAAAAACTGTCTTAAAATGGTTGTGCAGCTCCCTTTTTCTCTCCATAGGAAAAGAAATTTAAAAGAAAATATTTACTGGAAACTTGGGAAGCATTGATATTTAAAAAAGGAAATCTAATTTCTTAGTTCATTCAAGGTATAGTCTGTGCTATGGAAACAAATCTCAGAAGGAGTATGAGTAGCAGAAATATCACCACATTTTTACATTGACTGAAAAATTCTGGAATATCTCTCTGAAATGTTTCCCGACATGTTGATAGTAACTTGCTACAGCATTTTAGGGTGCCAATTAATTAGAGCTAGGTAGAAAATCATTGTCATGTCTTCATGTCTGTAAGATAAATTTGCAAGGATATTACCACACACAGTTTTGTTGATCTGTGTAAACATTTTCATATCTGTAGTTAGCCTACACTGGATACTATTTTGGAAATCAGCATGTGTCATTCTCATACTAGAGAAAATAAGGTACTCCAAGCATTTCTACCGATAAGAAACACTTGCTATATGGACTCTTAGTATGTATCTGTGCACATATTGATTATGTGTTGTTTATTCCTGAAGATTCTGTTACTGGCGGGGAGGAACACCAAAGCATTTTTTTTTAATTTATGTTATTGTTCTGTTATCCTTTTTACTTTGTAAAAGCTGGTTAATTGTGTGCTTTGTGTTTGTTGCTCTTTAGATTACAGAAAGTATGACGCTAGAGTCATTGTAAGAAGTCAACACTTGTTCAACATTTATTTAATGTTTTACTAACAGTTCTCTGGGTACTTTTGTTGTAAACACAGAATGCAGTAGAGTACTTGGAAAAAAGCGATGGGTCATTGGTTAGCAGAGCTGCAACAAGGGTCACTTTCTAACTTCTGCCTACCACAACTGCAAACTGCAAAAGAATATCCCATTTAAAGACATTCTAGCAAAGGTTGTGTTCACCCTCACAGCCCAGAAACAAACAGAGCTTGGAGGTCACACAGATATTTGTTCCTTTATGCATATCTGAATGCGTAACACTGATTTACCTGGATTATCTTAGCCACCAGTATGGTTCTTCACTAAATCCCTGTCCATTCACTCCTGCTCCAGAGCCAGTGCCATCTGTGAAGGTACTGGTTTCATGTCCTACAGACAAAGCCGACTGCAGAGGAGGAGATTGTATTGTGCTGGGTGGTGGTTCATTTCACAACTGAGTAGGAGTACCTTGTCTTCAAAACGAGCATGGCTGCTTTATTTATCCCTAGGAGTTACATTTGCACAGAGGCCCGGTGAAATGCATTTGGTGACTTATGCTATTATCACGCTTTCCTTAAGAGTTATTTGGCTAGACAGCATGCACAAAGAAACCAATTTACAGTCTGTCGATATTGCCATATTTGTAAAGTAACCTGGAGTCTGACTGGCTTTCTAGGCCTTAGCACATCAGCACATCAGCAATTTGCCTCAGGATCTGGCTCCTTAAAGATTATGGTGATGACTACAGCTTTTAAGCAAATGATCCCACACTTACATTTCTAGATGCAAGCTCCAATTTTGTGATAAATCAAAGCACTTCATGCTCTGCTTCCTGGAGGTCACAGCAAAGCTAAAGCGGATTTGCTTCATTTATGGTTACTGAGATATGTATTTTGTGAATCCCTTTATTTTCACCTTCTGCCCCAGTGTAGCAGCACAATCAGTGGATGCATTACTTGTAGGTGATGCCTGCATGCTATGCCAAGAGGGATCCCAGCTTACAGTAATTACATTTTTATAAATACTGTACTGTTCTAAGTTGCCTTTTTTATATTTGAAAATATCAAATTTGAAAATGAGAAATTCCTTTGTCATTTCCGTACACACTGATTTTCTTGAGCTTTGAAAAAAGAGGGAAAGGAAGTGCAAGGCACGAGAGATATTTAATCTCATTTTCCATTCATGGCTCTTCTGTCCATCCCATTGCCCAGAGAAAAAAAAAAGTCTAACAATATGTCTCAAAGCAGAAAAACACCTTCCAAGAGGTCAGGATTATACCTAAGTTTGCATTTTAATCAAAAAACGGGCAAAAGACAGAAACAACTCAAATGTTCCATTAACAGGGCAAGAACATGTTTCCTCAACAGATACAGGCTATGTGTGAAGTGCATAAATACCCGTTTCTTATTACTGGAGAATTTATACAAGGTACCCAAATGATTCTCTCTAAGACATTATTTTTTTCTTTGAGGGTTAAAATACTATATGGCTTCTCTGAGGGAAAATTAATCTACAGTTTTCTATAGAGTACCATGGGATAAAATAAACAGTGCTTTAATATCTCTTCTAAAGGACGTACTATAAAAATAAACATGACACATTTTTTACTTGTTTTGAGTGCACAGTTTTTCACACCACAAGTAACTATGTAATTTATTGGAAATTACACATTTACTTTATTCATTAGTACTTGTAAAAAATAATTGAATTACTTCTAGCCTATTCTAGTTTTATGGAAAATGAAGAATGACTTGATTCAAACATTATTAACTAAATTAAGTAATACTTTATGAGGCATTTACTTCTAGACTGCCAGGACTTTCAGCTGCAAACAAGCCCTGTAGACCAGGGTAGACATTAGTTCAGTGAAAGCACAGAGCTTCCCATTCTCACTTTATAACATTCATCTTATTAGATCCTGCAGGATCTATAACTCAAAATAACAGACAGAGGAAAAGAAATAAAGGAAGAACGCAGACATATGGAAACAGATAAAGGATAGCTTTCCTTTATCTATAGAAAGTATATCAAGCCAAAACTAGGAAACAATAATGCAAAACAAAACTCTTGTCAATTAGAGTAAGTTCAGCATATTCTGCTCATTTGGTAACAACTACCTCTGTACTCTTCTGTGTTTTCACTGTTTACTGATGTGCTGTAGCATGAAGGCTTCTGAAAAGTATGGCAGCATGCCACAAGGCAGTATGCTACAACCTTTGCTTAAAGGATTGACCATGACCACACAGTTAACACTGATCGGTGTCTTGGTGAAAAAAAATAAAAATCAGTCTACAGTAGGAAAAGAGCAGGTGAGAGAGCTGTAGGTGCCGTAAGTCTTGTGAGCCAGCTTAAATTCACCCTGTTAGGATCACAGATCTGGATGAAACAGCTGCAGACCAGAAGGCATTTTCTCTGACACCTTGTGGAAATTCCACAAGAGTAAATGGCAAAGAAAGTCTTCAGATATAAACAAGAAAAGCAAGCTGAATTAGGAAATTAGTGGTTACAGAAACTTCTATTCCTAGAAAATACATTCATAATGAAAGAATCTGCAAACACCTGAGTGATAACAGAAAGGAACAAACACCCAACAGGGAGTAGTGAGTGGTAAATTATATCAAAATGATTACATGACAGGTGAAAAAAGAAACTGACAGTATACATCTTTTGGTAATACATTTTGCACTGTTGTCTTATAAGTAAGCTTGGTAAATGTGGTTTAGGCTAAATGGTTACAAGCACAAAACTGGTGGGAGACCATACTCAGTTTATAGCTATTAATAGGACTTTGTCAAAATGGAAGAATGCAGTTAATGAGACATGACAAAGATCTGTCCTGATCTGAGTTTTTCACTAGAGAATTGGGCAGAGGACTTGAGAGGATGCTTAAGGAACCTGTTAGATTGGCTGAGGCATGAAATGCATTGGTGGACAGAATAGAAAAGCAATTTCTGACAAATTGAAAAGATACTGAATGAGCAAAGCACTATGCTTAGATAAGAATAAATACTTGCCAGAACAAATACAAGCTGACTAGGCAGGAGGGATGAAGCAGAGAATTTGCGGGAGGGGTTGTAGTGGACACCAGCCTGAGTCAACTATGCCAATGGTGTTGCAAAAAGACAACCACCACCTTGGGTTTTCAAGAACACACCCCAAAAAACATGCGACTTAAAATGCTTCTGCCTTGCTCAGTGTTGGAATGACCCCAGCCAAGACACCAGGTTCAGCTTGTTAATACCATCTTTTAACAAGAGGAAGATCAAATTAGTAGAAGAATGAGAAAGATCAGAAACTTAGTAAATACGACCTGTTAGAACAGGTTGATCGAAATTATGCTATTTAGCTTAGAGAAAGAGAGACATTACTATAGGTTTTTGGTTTTTTTTTTTGTATGGTGGGAATAAACTTCTTTCCTTTTCAGCAGAAGACATTAAAACAAACAAAGAATTCTTCTCTAAAAGTATTAAGTACACTATTCTACCAGGGAGTTTAGGGGCTCTCCATCACAAAACTTTCCAAAAATAATTGGAATATGTGTCTGTCATGAATGATGAAAGTTGAGGTGGTCCTGAGATGTGAAAAGATGGGATGATCATACAAGTTCCTTCCTAAGATTTGTGTAAGAACAAATGACCAAGTAAATTGGTGGCTCACGAATCAGCAGGCTTTATCATGACAATCATGATTTCTGAAATCAGAGTACTAGTCTTAGACAGAGAAGGAGAGCCCTAGGCCTAAATTGCAGGGTTTTTTGTGAGACCTTTCATGCCATACTGACGAAAAGAATCCATAGGAACGTAAAGAAACTGTCATCAGACTGAGTCCCACCCTTAATATCATACACCAATGCAGTGCAATATGTAAGTATAACATTTTGATTAAAATTGATTTTTAAATTAAGAGTCTTCAGCCGTTTACAGTTTCAAAATAGGAGCTGTTTTTTGAAAGCAGCCACAATGCACTGAAAAATAATGAAAAGGAGAAAAATAGCCACAACTGCTACTAGTACTTGTGTAATATACAGCAGTCTGAAAAGCATAAGAGCAGGAATGTTCCAATGTTCCTCAATGTTTTATAGTCATGATGTACCTGTGTAATCATCTGAATGCATATGCAAAGCAATCTTTAAAAATGCATTATGAAATTACATTGCAAAAGTAAAAACTTTGCATAAGAATCAACTCATCATTTCTTGGTTAAGTGAACTTGCTTAAGATATATCTTCAGATAAAACTTGAACACATAAAAAAAATCTTAGGTGTACAAACAAGATTAATAGCCTGAGATTTCATGCTATTCCGAGCTGAAAGGCCCTAATGAATTTCTCTCTCATGTACCACCCCTGCTGATGCACCATAGTTTTTGCACAGAACATAGAATGGTGTTGGAACTTTTGGGTTCCAAGCTAGAGGGAACCAAATTTTAAATACAGCTATACCTAGCTGAAGATTTCTAGAGGCAATGGATTCATGGATGTTTTTCCTCTCTGTACTTTTTCTTGCTCTACTGTCAATCTGACCTCAAGAGAGGTTCAACTGAAAAGCCTGTTCTGCTTTTTGGTTTTTAATTGTTACAGTTCTAAGGGGTTGATCCCAGCATCATCAAACACTTTGGAGTCACCATGTCCACAGCAAGATGTATTTTTTTGGTTGGTGTAAGTCTTGTATTTGTGTAACTGGAGGTATCTCATGGTCCAGACTGTGACCAGACATTATGACTAGTCTCATTCTGTATGTGAGTTTTATATTGCTGATCCAATTTATTGATTAGAATATTTTCTAATACAGGACAATATTCATCAGGTATTTGGTTTCTGTAGATAGTAAATGACTATAAGTCAAGGTAAAAAATGTTGTGGTATATAAATGAAATATAGTACTGTAAGATTCAGAAATGACTGTGGATAGGAAATGACATGTAGGGAAGAAAATGCACCCTCTAACTCACCCTATGAAGCATGTTGTATCATGCAGCTTGAAAATTAATTTACATTATTTCTTTATCTTACCAATGGAGGAAGAGGAAATAAAGATTTTTATTATTAATTTTTGGCCTAGAGATTATTTGTGTTTTAGCTTTGAGCAAACTTTTAATATCAGAAGTGAAAAGGGGAAAAAACCTACATTATCAGAATAGTATGTATGCTATCTGTCTTCTGGTATGTTTGCAAAGAACAGAAAGCTAAACAGATTTTAGCAGAAAAATTGCCTTTAGCCTCATCTGCCCTAAAGGCTTGAATCCATAATCTGTGCTCTTGAGGTCACAATTTCTGCTTGCACTGTCTAAATCATTTTACTTAAAATTATGCTGTTCTTTTTGACTGTTTTTCGAGAATGATTGTGCTCACCATTTGTGACTTCTGCATCACTGTGTTAGCATCTGAGCATCAGATTTTCTTGTATGTACACATATCGAAACCATGGAAATTCAGCCTGGTATCTTCTTCCTATAGGAGACACTAGAGTAGATAAAGTTGGAAAATAGTTATAGTGTCCTAAATTTAAAACAGACACTGACCATATTTTTGTGCCCCACCCACTTGTGTCCCCTCAGGAGATTTCCACAGCAGCTTCCTATTACTGCATGGAACTGTGTCATTCCTGCAGATGAGAGCTGCACAGGCAAAGTGATGAAATCCTGTCTACTTTGTGTTTGCTCATCAACTTTTTCATGTGTTACAGAAAAGTGCAGGATGGTGAGTACAGCTGGGATTCTTAGCTGAGGTGCTACAGGTTCCACAGGAAACCAGAACACCCTGTCTGTCTGATGTTGAGGCCAAGCATGCAAGCAAACAAATCAATCTGACTGCACATGCTCTTCCACATAGGTTTTCCAAGGGCAAAATTAGTAACATTACATAATGATTGTGTGTGTAACATTTTAATAATGTCATAAAATTTCTTTATCAGTACAAAGGTTCACTTTCTGATAAGTTCATCAAAAGAAGTAGAATATTAAATGAAAAATAATTAGCCTTGCTGTTCTGTAAAAATGTTGCATTGACAGTATTATGCAAATTCTGTTTGTCAAAGATTGTATAAAATGATAGCTAGCACAGGGTTCCCAAACTTTGTCAAGGTTTAATCTTTGTTAATATGGTAGAAATTCAGAAAGATCTTGTCCCAAATTTGCAAGTCTATGTTAAGTCTGTAAGTTTTTATAAATTAGAACTGCACAGTCACCCTAAACCCCTCAATTTCTTGTCTCAGGCATTAACATTTCACTGATAATACTCTTCATAAATCTTGGCATTGCTGTTAAATTATTCATATGATGTTATATGAAAACACATGACAATTTTTTCAAATGTATTCGTCAAGCATCTTGCAATCAGCTGAGATGCCACTCTGTCAGTTATTTTTTCTGGATCTTGCCATCTGAATGCTCTGAATATATTTTATTTTATTCAATAAGTTTCACTCTTGTTTCCAAGTGTTTCTTTTATGATTTCTACAGCTTCACTTGCATTACCCTTCTATTTTATTTTTTATTCTCTTTATTTCTCTTTCTATATGCCATGTGCTCTGTTTTGCCATTCTTTGCAATCTATTTTTTTAGCATTGAAACAGATATTCCCTATTATCTGATCTTCCCTGCCTGTACTTAATTTTGTGACCTTCTTTTCTCTGAGTGACCTTTGTAATATAAACTTTCACTGCTGCCTCCTGGAAGTGTATTCTGACAGTAAAGTCTGGCATCCCTTTAATTCATAAATACAGAAGTCACATTTCTTGATATTCCCGTATCCCTCTCCAAGGTGACAATATGACAATTGCATAGTGTTACTAAGTTGAATTATACCTTTCCTTTTTCCTTTTATGAATTGTCATACATTATTCCTTTGGTATTGATCTGGAATCTGATGTCATACAGAGTGGATTTGAACTGAGAAAATAATTCCAGGGCAATGAAGCAAACGCCAAATTCAATAATAATAAACATCTCTGTTAATATAGGGTTAAATTTCAAGTATCTTTTGGTTATTTCTTGCACAGAAGTTTTTAGAGGGTATTATCAAGGTTATTCTCAAAAATCACAAATAATTTAAAGCATGATAATGACATGAGGTAGTTTCCATTTGTCAAACACTCGGACCATCATTAAAGGGGACCAACTTAGGTAATCCAAACAGTCTTAACTCTCTACTTGCTACATCACTTTGAGAAAACTAGTGAAACTTCAGCAAACTCTATCAGAATGCTACTAGTGTACACCCAAGTAGTGATCACAGGCTAGTGTTTGTGCATCTTAATAAACCTCTCCAGGACTGAATAAAGTAGGAGTTTATTTTAGTTTCAGGTTATACTTGTAGGATTTACTGTAACAGCTTGTGATTGGTTTTCAGCTCTTGAAAATTGAGGGGGATCTCTTTATTGAATTCACTGAAGTTTGAATTTGGAAGAATATATTTGTAAGAGGACAAAAACAAACATAAAAATAAAGACAAATTAAAGAATGTCTAAGTAAATTTCATTTTATTTGATGACCTTTTTTTTTTTTTTTAAGAGCAGAACCTCCAGACTAGATATTCAGACTAATTTGGAGGTGCGATAAATTGATCTGAAAATCCACAATCGTGATCCTTGCATCAAGACTTTGTTGTATATCAGTTAAATATGAAGTTAACTTGAGTGAAGATTAGGTTTACCTATTTTATAGAAGACGGTGAGTGGGAAAAGATCAGAGTGTAAATACTAATGAACATTTCAGTAATTTTCTTTGAAATACCACAAAAATTACAAGAATTACACCAAAATAATACCAAAAGTTAGTTTTCAGAAAACACTTTTTTGTCCAATTCATCATGTTTTCAACATCCTGAATTTTAACAAGGGCACAGAACTGAGCCAATGAACATTAGGCATCTAATGATTTCTTTAGGTTGGCAGCAAAGTCCTTAGATATTCAAAATGTCAAGTCAAAATAGAAATACTGGCAATCTGTGTGCATGTATCTTCTACCCTTGTCCACATCAAATTCAGGTGGAGTTTTTCCATGGATATGAGCTGACCAAAAAGTAATTTATCGCTATTGTTTAAACCTCCAACAGGTTATAAATGAAGAACTGAAGCCCTGTACAAATTTGTTCACTCCTTGCCTCCTCACTTCAGTCTACTAATATTTATTTGTGACCAATTATCAAGTTTAAATTTATAACACTTGTTTATTCAAATAATGTAATTCAATTAAACGGTGTTATTTACCTGAAATATCTACATGTCATAGAAAATGTTACCTTTTTTCTGATAAAACAATGATTAAATTGTATGGATTAAATAATTAGTTTCAATAACTGTTTTCTAATCATTGAGAAAACACAACTATTTAGTAAGAAGGTTATGAAATTTTTAAGTAATGCAGAAAACAAACGAAAAGTCTATTTCAACTAAAAAAAAACCAAAACAAAAACCCTGACCCAACCATTCACTTCCAAGAAAAGAAATTTTAGGAGAAAAAAACAAATTTTGAGTCAAAACACTGTAGTCTGTTATATTGCAATGATATTAATTGTATGCATTATGTGTTTCTCTAGTAGGATTCTTAGCAAACTAGGCATCAAAACCAAACCAAAATTGTCAGTTAATAAGCAGTGGCAAAATGTCATGCCATTTAATGTAGAAGAGCTTTGAAAATCTCACCCTAAAGTTTTCAGGTCAGTCATTATGACGTACCTTTATGCATTAGATACTTGTGCTAATAATCTCCTTTAAATCAAGGTGCTTGAGATAAATTGTAACACAATGCCTCAAACATACTTTTTATTTTTATGATTCAATTGCCATTAACAACATTGCAAAAACTATGCCAAGTTATAAAAATATGTTCCAGGTTAAGTTACTAGTTTCTAAATCTAAACAAATTCCTTTTTAAGGGAAAAGACTAATTCCTTCCAATTCAGAAACTACTCATGAAAAAATGCAGTAATCAGATAGAAAAGGAAATTAGGCAAACATAATGGCTCTTTCTGGCCCTAAAATTTCAAACTGTATTAAAAAAGCCTCATAATCCGGATCATAACCCAAATCTTTTGCAAGTCTATAGCAAAACATGACTTTACAGCTTCCCCAGAAGTTAACAAAGACTCTCTTGGCATTCAAAGAAAATGCATAAGAGCAGGTGAGAATACCCTGACAGCAGAACAGTCATTTTATAACCTCAGAAAATATGAACGTAACATTACCATACTAGGTCAGGTTAAATGTTCATGTAACTCAGTATCACAACTTCACTGGTAGCTACTATAGGACATTTAAGGTCTCTTTATGAACTTTGGCCTTCTATTAGGTTCATAGATTACATATCAAACCTGGGAAAAAAAAAAACACAAAAAAACCCCAATTTCTTGTTTTGTTACCTTTTTGTTTGTTTGTTTTTACTTGTTTTAAAATGTTAATCCAATTTTTTTAATGTGCATGGGGTTTCTTGGGGGGATTGTTTTTTTTTTTCTCCTGTAATTTGTCTCAATTTTTGCTTTTTAAATGCTTTTTCAGTTGCATATGACTAAGGATGATAATTTCCCTTTTATTCATATTTACTATTGCTTTCTTTACATTTTCTGTTCAGCTGTATGGTTTCCTATGAAAACTTGTGAGAAACATGTTTTGGTTGGAAGAGTGATTCACTGTTATTGTGAGTGCTGTATACATTCTCTTTAAGAACTTTTCTCTTTTTTTTTTTCCCCCTATTCCTTTCAATTTATTTGAAAAGCTGATTTTTATTCTGCTGGTCTCAGCTGCAGCAGGACAAGTCCTCTCAGGTAAATGTACCTCAAGCAATGTAACACTCTGCTGAGTTAATATCATAAATTTTAAGTATCCCTAGAAAAAAATAGTTCAGGAAATCCCCACTTTCAGCCATCACCACAAAAGTCCTAGCAACATTGTGGTTTGCAAGACATCACTAAGGTTTTTGTGTGATACACTTATAAGCTGACTACTTCATTACTTGTTAATTCCAATTTTTTTTGGGTCTCAATGTAAGTCCTAAGTTGCCAGTAAAAATGTTCAGAACCCAAAACCTTTATTTATTTTCTGAAATCCCTTAATTTGAGATTATTTTATTTTAACTCCACAATAATGGCAAAGGAATTTTATCATCGACAATGGTAATAGTAGAAAGAGGTAGTCAGGTCTTGCCTCATATCCTTTGCTCCAAAATGCATTCTCTATTAGCCATACAAAAATGATTTATGTGCTCATCCACAATTCTCTTAAGGAGCTACAAACTCAGCTACAATGCAATCTGAGTACCAGAGATTCCCCCAAAACAAAGTTGCTTCACATAGTCACAGGTTAATATGGGATGATCAAAAAGACAGATGAAAAAATTAGGGTCTTTTCTAGTTTGGGGCCTCCCAATATATCCCTGACAGTATTTTCAGTTAAAGCTTGGAAACTGTGCAGTTTCTCAATGGTTGGGTCAAGTTGTAGGAAAGAACATGACTCTGCCATGAGTTGACTTAGAGTGAGGTAGAACTTAGTTGTTTCTGTGAGTTCAGCTTTCAAAACCCTTTTTCTCATCTGAAGAAAAGAAATCAGAGTGAGAAACTTAATGATGATCAATACAAAAAATGACTGAGAACCCCTGACAACTGAGAGCTTCATTTAAGAATATTTAAAACATAAGTGCAGGGCTGGAGCTGCTAATGCTCTTGGTATGTTCCTTTCCAACTTCTCAGTCCTTGGAATTTTGTTCTCTTTTATTACATTGGTGATTAACTGTTGTGGAAAATTTAATAGCAATGTCTTATGCAAATAGTGTGCTCTACAAGTAGAACAAATAAAAATGAGGAAATGTACACATCGTACCTTTGAAAGGTTGGGAGCAGTGGCGCAGAAGACTTGGGTTACAATAACATCTGAAATGAGCCTGGGAGTGGGAACGTAGCAAGGCTTGTTTTAAAGGGGAACCAGTTCACTAAACACCAGAGTTATTTAATGCACCATCAATTATTTCCTGCTTGTCACTTAAACAGGCTCCACATATGCATGGCAGGTCATGAGTGCAAAGAGGAGGTAGAAAGCATGATTTATTGTCTGGGGCAAACACCTGCGAATTAAGCAGCTCAGAAATTAGCCACAAGTAGCATATTAGTGCAGCTAATCAGGCACGGTTCAGTATTTCAGTTTCTTGATTTGCCCATAAATAAGGCTGTATGTGGCTGCCCTGGGGCGTTCTGGTGATTAACAGCCCTGACCTACAGTAAAGTGTGCAATCTAAACAATTTAGTGGGATCTGCAGGTGTACATTGTAAGCTTGTTGCCTATAAGGCTGCTACATTCAGGATGTAGAAAGCTTCTGGTATCTGGATGTCTTGTTCATACATTTTATCACACCATTTAATGATCAATTTTCTTTTCATTCATTTACCAGGGCCTGTTAACGTTAACGAGTTTTAAACTATGAGGCACTGATGCACGACTGTGAAACTCACTTGTCTTCTTTGTCTGATTTGGATGCCAGAGAAACAAGATCACCACTCTTTGCAGTGTACTTTCATATCTCACACCACACTGGTTGACTTTCATCACAGCTGAAAAGACAAGTTGCTACCTGATTAATTTAAGAGCTATGGTTTGCTAGCCTACCTGTTGATTGCTGATGTAAAGGTGCTGTGTGGAGAAGACTGTACACAGCCAACAACAAACTGCTGTTCTGGTTTTACAAAATGCTAAACAAAGACAGAAATGCCTGGTCACTCCATACAGACGTGTTAAGCACATACTCTGGAGGAGGTTTGAAGTTCTCTTGAAACACTACATGTTAACTCATGTAAAGCTCAGCACTAGCCGTATCAACTTTAACTGTTGGAAAAATGACACTAATGAGAAAGAAAAGGAGAAAAGATACCTCCCCCCCAAAAAAAAAGACACTTGATAAAGCTGCTTGCTAATTATGGTTACCCAAAATACCCACAGAAGCCTACTAATTCCTCACCTCGTAAAGAACACACAAAGATGTGGATAAGAATGAAGATGAATGACTGCTGGAAAAGTTACATGTCCTTGTGAAGGAATGACACTGCCTAAATGTGAATGTCCACATTTTCATATAAAAACATGCTGGATCATTTTAGGAAGGAAGAACAAAAGAGAAATAAGCCCAGAAGAACAATAAAAGATACATGATTGAGAAAAAGCAAAGTGACCATTGCTATTCACATTTTTTCCTACTATATAAACAACATGATAGGGCTTCTTGAACCACAAGGCACCCATTTGTTTACACAACAAATGATTAATTACTTTAAGACTGAGAACCCTGAATCATTTGAGCAAAAATTTTAAATATAAAAAAGTAAGCACATTGAAAGGTAGAGTCCCCAACTATGTTTCATAAGGGAGAACTTTATTTACAAGGGTTACATAATTTCCTCTTTCATATTAAACTTGTTAAATTTATTTAATAATTTTTGTCTTCCAATTTCATTATATTTTTGCACCACACCATGATGTACTGATGATTGCTGGGATACATGACTCAATGTGGCACTGACCTGACCTCGAATGCCTTTGCTTATGTTTATGGACTGGAGACACGAAGGCCCAGTTCTGGGCAGTTTCTGATCATAACCCTCAGCATGGAATGCCCTGGTGGGTTCCTCCAGACAAGCACTGACAGTGTCCCAGTCCTCTCACTATGCTACCCTGCAGCTTGCATAAGGGTAGCTAGAAACACCTGTTTAGGCTGGTACTTCTCCTTGGTCTAAAGAATTTTTTTCTTATTGGTACTCAGACACAAAATTTGCTTAAGTTTGTTTCAGATTTCTTAGAACTTTATATTGGAACAAAGATGGTTTCAGAGCTGCTTTCCATCACCCCATATTTCTGCTTCAGTAGCATGATGCTGGGGACATGTACCACGTGCAGAGGAGGATGGGATGAATGTGTTTTTGAATGTAAGGTGTTGGAAGGCTGGAATGGGCAACAGAGCAAACTGTCTTATCCCTGTACCCTCCTACCTAAGTTTTCAGCCAGGCTTGGATGCTGTCTGGGTAAAGGCCTTATTGCTTCATCACAGGAAATACCCAGCACTACTGAAGTGCGACCTGTTGAAGTAGGAACTCAGAGTGTAACTGAGTCATTAAATCAATGGAATAGACACACCTTGTGCATTTTTCTGCTGTGGTTTTTGTTTGCTTGGTTGGTTTTGTTTGTTTGTTTGTTCGGGTTTTCTAATGTTTAGTTGTAGCATAAATAAAATGGTCAAAATACAATGCATAATCTAGAATAAAGATGGAAGTGCAAGCACAAAATCAGATCTATTAAGGTTCTTTAGATGCATCACAGAATTTCAGTTTATGTAAGATTTGAAGGAGTATCTATGATTTTGAAAAGTGTCATCAGATGATCAGAGTGTCAGAGCTCTTGTTACAAACCAACCTTTGCTTTTTGGTAAAGGGGATGCTAAGTTTCAAGTACAGAAAACTCAAAATGGCTACAAAAAACAAGCACAGGTTAAAAAAAAAAAGAGCAGATGTCTTGTGAGAACTCTGAAATGATACCTAGATGATCCCCTGAGCAGCCCTTGAGATGTCAGAGATGATAATACAGTAACAACATTTGGGAAGTATTTCTAGTTTTACACTTAGCCTTTTGGCAGGAATTTATTAAGACAGAATAAGCCTGTGACTTTTCAATTCCAAGTACAATTTGTTTCTGTAATATATCCGCAAGAGTAATGTGTGATGGAATTTTTCCTTTGCTGGGCCCAGTAGTTGTGGGTGATGATGTGCTATAATAGGTTCTCACAAGCCATATCTCAACAAGATAAAACACAACACATGTACATCTGTGGCCCAGTGTCAATGCCTTAAATGTACATCAGAAATGCATTAAATCTTCTGATTGCTATTTTGCTTGTACAGCTTGTTGTTTCAGAGTTTCCTCTGTAATGTACCCTGCTGATTGCCTTGAATTATTGGCATATCCTTGGTAAAACAAGCACACCTTGTTCCAAAATTCAGCATTACAGATGTGGCTTGAATCTTTTCCTTTATTAGTAGAAACAGAAGAAAAGTTCTTCAAGTTATTCCAATACGCTTGCTGAAAGCACATATCTCAGAATCAACTGAGTCTAACAGTGCTTTGGACCAAAAGGAAAGGCATGTGATACCACATCAGAAATTAATCCACACCGTTATTTATGTGCATCTGTGCCTGTGTCTATATATAATGACATAACGGTGTAGAAAATAAAGTATAATGGACAGCTGTGGAAAACTACATCAGAAGAGGCACTTAATTTTGGATGCTCTTTCTGGGCTAGAGTCTTCTACGGTTTAAAGCTGCACATTACCTTGCTTGCCCATATCTGAGACTTTTCTTTTTGAAGAAAACAAATGTTTTAAAAGTAATCTCAAACAAAACATTAATGGAAGCTACAGTGTCTGATAAAAAATGAAATAAATCTATAAAATATAATATTAATTAACACCATCCAGATTCAGTCTCCTGTGCTCTTACAGCACCATTTCTGAGCTTAGACAGCCCGCTGAAAGTGTATACCTGGACACAGAGACATAGGGAGGCATCCTGAGGGGTTTCAGTTTGTGTCTAACCACCTGGTAAGGTGTCCAGGGCAAGATGGTGACTGCTTTTATAGATGAATTCTCCATTTTTGCCATTTGGTCATCAACTTTAGTTGTTAAGAGTTTTTCTCTGTGCCTGAATTGATACTGTGAGACATAACAAATCCATGAACTGCACACCTTGTGACCACTGGACTGACCAGACTGGAGAGGCTACTGGAGGGTCTCTTTTCTCATTGTCATCCCCCTATGTCTTTTCAAAGAAGACTCATGGTAGAGTTACAGCAGAGGTGTTTGCCTGGAAAAATACAGTCAACCACATTGCTGAGCTATGCAGGATTTGAGGTGGATGATTTTTGGTCAATTCTGCATGGTCCATATGCAGCATGTCTTCTTAAAGTAAGTCTAGGGTGATAAAAAGTGATGCTCTTCCATTGTCTGTGGATATAAAGTAATGTATACTTATCACACATATGCACTTCTTCACTGGAGTTCACAACTTCTCACACAGGGATGAAAAAGTCACAGTTTTTAGGCAAGGGTTGAGTACTGCTTAGTCTGTCACTCCCAGCTGAACAGCTGTTTTTCACAAGGTTGCAAATTGGTCAGATTAGGCTGACATTTCTGCAAAGCAGATTTAGTTCATACTAGTGTTTAAAGAATAAACTGTACTTCACATAGATTAATGTATTATTATTGCTGGTATGGCTGTATTAATTGCTGCCCATATTGGTTTAGTTATTCAGTTGAAAATGTGAAGTATTATCACATAAATGTTGCATAGGAAAGTCAAAACATATTTCTTGGTCATTCCTCATACAAATTAGTTTGCATAAACTTTTGGATGCACATGGATGACTAATTGATATATTCCTAGAAATTGAAATATGCATTTGTTCTGTATTTTATTTTAATTAATGGGACTGTTTTTAGAGATGAATATTACAGAAATATCTTGGTTGTAACAATTTTCTGTTAATTAGAATAAGGAACTGAAGGAATTGAATAATTTTATTGATCTGCCAGATACCATGGTTGTCAAAGGTGATTTTTATGTTGACTTCAGTAGAAGTAGGAGGCCAAGACTATATCTAAATAAAAGTATTCTTATGCATTTTGACATTGGTAGTGCATATTGAATTGCTATACACAAACTTGAATAAATACATCTGAAATTAGTTAATTTGAAAATACAGGCTTAGGTCTCTCTAATAAACACGCTGAAGTAACTGAAAGCAAAAATGGCAGTGTACTGCAGATGTTTGGATATAGCTAACATTCAGTAAAAGAATGGAGATTAGGAGCAGGCAGGCGTGTATGTCAGTCTTAGGTTAAGGTCAGAGTGTGACTTCCCTTGCAGTAGTCCCTGCAAGTTTCACTTAGTATGTAAATAGCAATCCAACATATTTTCTATTAAGATTTTATATGAAGTAATTCTAATGTTATTTTTTTTCTTTCAAAAAGTGAACAACAAAAAGTAAAAACAATGTAGTTTGCATTTGCAATAAATATGTTAAAGGTCAATTTCTTTTTATCAAGTAAAGTGAAACCCATTGTAAGACTACCAGCTCCAAAATGTAGGGTCTACCTACTGAATACTGGCCTATCATTAAGGTTTGCACAAGGAGTACAATTGCACTGAGATATCAATGGGCAATAGAGAACCTTAAATTGAGCTCATGCCATTTTGAAATTCAGCTTGAAAATCCAATGATTATGAAAAATGGTTTTATAGAATTATCTAATGCTTGATATGTTTAATATACTCATTAAATCAGCAAGAAATATATGAAGTGCTGCACCTCACCAAAGAAGAATGCTGTATTAAGAGCCATGAGCAAAAGTGAAGGAAATCACTGACCAGTCTGCTGTACTACTCTGATGGATTTTTTACTGAACAGACTGATTTCATGAACTCTCTCTCCAGATCCTGGTTTACATCTTGCCTGCAATTTTTGAGGCTCATGGGGTGGGAAACAGTGACTTGCATAGAGTGGAGTTTCTATATTAACTGAACTCCTTTTTTTCTTTATTGAAATAGCTACTGCCTGCGACATGATTTCTCACATACTTTCCTCTTTCTCCTCTCCTTTTTCTCCATCTGTCTGTAAGGTTAAGATTCCACTGCTGTCACAATAGAAGAAGTCCAATGCCCAATTAAATTTGGTCCTAGTGGTTGTTCTGATCCATGGTGTGGTGTGAGACACTAGATTATTAGACTAATTATAGGCTCGGACCAACTCAAGTGGGTGTGTGGATTGCAGAAGGGGACAGGTTGAATTTCACAGAGGTGAGGTAGTGCCCTGTTCTGCACCCCAGCCCCTATGAGCCTCACTGGGCAACCCCATAGAAGCTGTCAGTCAAAACCAGCCCGTGAGCAGTGCCTGTATCCCACCTCAGAGGTCCAGACCCAGTCTTGAATAGGCCGGCACACAGGAAGTCTCACCTGCGGGCACAGAGTGTGGCCACAGGGCGGCCAAAGCAAATAAAAACAGCAACATGTCCTGTCTGTGCTCATTCAAACTCTGCCACCCGGACATGTGCAAGCTGGACTTGCACAGGACTCTGGTGGTAGCTTCAATTTCCTGTTTTTTTCACTCTTTTTCTCTTTCTTCTTCTTCTCCTAATCTCTGTTCTTTATATTTTGGGTAGCTTGAGGATGGATGGGTTGGATTTTGCTAAGTTGTATGTGTTAGCATCTGCAAAGTCAATGCTTTTTCAATGCTTTGTATCAGTTGAATGTTACCCTTTAAACTTTTGTCAAGTACTCATATTTTCTAAAGTTTACCAGTAAAAGTACTCCCTGAAAAACCAGTGTGCATCTTTTTCTCCTTTGTGTGCTTAAGGTGTTAAAAGAACCTAGGGCTTTTCTAATATATCCAAAGGGTGGATAATGTTAGTGCCTTGTATATTTTTAAAGTAAACCCCCTCCACTGGGTTTGTAGCTTGGGTGCTGGGATCTTACACTAATCCCTGAAAGTGTTTAAGGTGAAGTTGGATGGGAATTTGAGCAACCTTCTGTAGTGGAAACTGTCCCTGTACACGGCAGGAAGGTTGAATTCAGAGGATCTTCAAGGTCCCTTCCAATCCTAACCATTCTATTGATGCCTAAGGTTTGGGGTGGATTTTTGTAGATTTTTGTGGGTTTTTAGAGTTTTAGAGGTATGGGTTTTCTTGCT
>JAWWMP010000081.1:87814868-87825869 GCA_035047865.1 Dendrocincla tyrannina | reverse complement strand
CCGATCTCCCAATAAAGGTATTGTCTATCTTTCTCCATTGATGTTTGTCTGAGTGCCTATTTTCCAGGATTTTAGGCATCACTATGATTGTATGAAGCCACAGTGAATTTTTTAATTAAAATTTTAATTTTTTTTGGCTTTGAAAGAAGACTTTCAGTCTTTTCTCTGCAAACATATAATGTGATTTCAGTAAAATAAATTAATTTCCACAATCCATTCAACACCTGATTAATTCATATTATTGAGGTAACACTTATTTGTGTCTTGCAATTCATAAACGGTGCTACAGATAACAATGGGATCCACTGCTGATACTTTGTGCAATACACACAAACAAGCAAGGAACAGCAAAGTATGATGTTCCTTTAGGAACATCAGTAGAGGCTTGATTTTTCATTAAATATGTTTGAAATCTAATTTATTTATAAAAATCAATATATTTCTTGAAACTGGCATCATACATGAAATAAAATGTTTGACAGCAGTTTTTTAGCCTTCCTAAAAGAACAGAAAAACAGCTATAGGAAGCTGATTGTTCTGGCCCCATTTTTAGAAAATGTCACAGAAGGTTTTTTGCATATTTCTAAGTGTGTGAGGTGTATGGCTCAGTGCACTCTTCTGGGAATTCTTCACCAGTACTTCATTAATGTGAAAAATCCACCAGGAAAATGTATTTTTTCTCAAAGATGCTTCTTAATTACATCCTTACCCTCAAATTACAAAGCGTTGATGTGGGAGTAGACTTGCCATATCAAGAGTGGAACAGATCCTGCAGGAAATGGGCCACTAAAGATAGAGAAACCAATGAAAGCATTTTGTAAAACTGTATTATAACCTGAGGTTTTTTACTGTTTTGCAAACTGAAAGCTCCTTTTTCCATGCTCCTGAAGGAAACCCCTTACCCTACCTGATTAGTATGTAAACCCCACCCCGGGTGTGTGAAACCTTCCCTGATTGGCCCTTTTGTATCCCTTTCCTTGATCCCTCCCTGACGGGAAGTCTATAATTGACCTGGTCAGGTGAATAAAGATCTCTTTCTGCTTCCTGTCCTGGGAGTGTGCGGACCTGTTTACTGGGACCTCTGGAGACCACGTGGCTGACCGCGTGGTCCTGGGGGGAGGACAGGAGAGGGAGAGCATTCCTATCAGCCGTGTCAATTGGTGCCCACGTATGAGGAACTTAACTCACCCTCTTCTATGAAAAGGAAGTTATTAACAGGATTCAAGCGTGGAAAAAGGTTGGATATTCTGCGTTCTATACGGCCCTGAAGTTCAGTTGTCTGCGTGTTTACGGTTCAGCATTCAGCAAACAAAGCAGCCGGGAAACACCATCAGCCATGTTACGTTGATATCGGAAAGTGCAGTGTCAGTCCTTGGTTACCGTCACAGTAAAAAAGTTTTTCCTGATAATCAGATTGCACTTCCTGTGCTTTGTTTTGAGTACATTTCCTCTGGTCTTGTCACTGGGCACCATGGAAAAGAGCCTGGCTCTGTCTCCTTTGCATCCTTCCCTCAAGCATTTGCACAGTTTGATAAGTTCTCCTCCATGACCTTCTTCTTTTCCTCTACAACCACGTGTAACACTCCAGTTTCAAAGCCTCACACCTAACTCGTAATATTACTTATATTTGTGACTTTTAAGTTTGCCTACCAAGCTTTTGAAAGGCCTTTAGTTCGTTATTACCTCAAATTCACATCCAGAGAAAATGCTGCCACATTTTCTCTTAGAGAATTTCTTTTAATTTAGTGAGAAAATACGTGTTTTGGCAAAACGATTTACAGGAATAACATACAACCGAGGAAAAGCATTATAGAGCACCAGCAAACACCAATCCCTTACAATTTAGTGAAATACCATTAATCATTTTAAGTCACCCACAAGAGAAAGAAAAGAGTAATGGAGGAAAAGAGATTAAAAGAATAAAGAAAGATGAAAGAAAGAGAGAAGGAGAGAAAAATGGTTGATCTGACACAATAATTAAACAATCTAGTGAGATACAAATCCAGTCTTTCACACCCTGGCCACGTGATTGACCTATAGGATTGATAAAGTCCTCAGGTCCTTCTCCATCACCAGCAGGACTGAAGAGAACAGTGGCTGGTCCTCCATGCTCTTGACAATTGCCAGCAGAGTCATGTAGTCACATTTGACTTTTCAGGTCACCTTTGGCTTCATCTTTGGTGCACATATAGAAGAGCAGCAAGTGTACTAGTCAGAGGACCTGATGTGCCTCCATAACATCTCTATGATACTATTAATGCAAGGCTGCAGAAAGCAGCAAACTTCCCTGAAGGACAGCTCAACTCTGTTCGGTGGGGGCTTCCGTCCCCCACAGCACAGAGGCTTCTGCCACTGTCACTCACCACTTCCTCCTAGTGGTCCTGAGAGGCTCTGGCTCAGATGCCAAACACGCTACCTTGATAGCACTACCAGCTCCTCATGTGCTATGAGGACAATCTACTATTCTGTTACTGCAAATATTCAGGTGCAGCAGGATCCTTCTTCCTGCTGTGTGAAGCCACCAGCTTAACTTTTCTAATGATGACAGTTTCCACTTTCCAGCTTCCTGGGTCTCCATTACAGTTGAAAGTTCAGGATTTTGAAGGTGCTGGGTCTTTGAGAGGGTACAGATGATCTTTTTTTCATCATCTCTGTTCAGCCTGAAGACCAACCCTGCAGTACTTTCACTGTAGCTCATTGACAGGCACATACCTCCTGCAGGCTGGGGAACCATATGTCCCAGGCTGAAAAAGATGCCCCAGGCACTCCCTGCAACTTGAAAGTTGAAGAGCTGCACCATTCTCTGAAGCTCCATTCAACTGATAATGAAGTGGTTCCTGGGGAACCTGCTCCGTGGCAGGGCACTATCATAGCTAAGGATGTGCATTCCAGAGAGAGAAAGTTTGCTGACCTTTCCTTTGTGCGCTGTTTTGCTGAACTAGCAGATACCTTACCTATTCACATTTGCATAAATATGGTGGCTTTTCTGGTACCGATGCCTTAAAATCTGTATTATGTAGATTTTGGTATAGCTTGCTAGTGCTTTTGCCCTACTAGTGCCTTTGTGTAGGATTTCTGGAAGGGCTGTTTGGCATTCTTTGTTAAGAATTTTAAAAAAACAAAGGATTTTAATGAGGAAAAAGGTAGTAAGAAAGAGACATAACACCTAATATAAAGAGTCAAAGCTATTCAGAAGCCTTGAAACCATTCCAGAAGACATGCTGCTGGCCAAAGACTGAGGAACAAGATAAGGAAGATGAAGATAAGGAGTTTTTGGGACCTTGAATGCAAATTCAGGGGGTGTGTTGAGGGTGGTACTGAGGGAGGTTTGCCAAGTGAGTCTAACAGATGATGTAATGTTAGATATTATAGTATAAAACTATTGCACCTCTGTAAGTCATCGTACACACTTTGAATATGATTCCTATGCACCCAGCATGCTGAAAATAAAGAATGCTTTGCTTTCTAATACTCAAAAAAGGAGTGTTAGAGTGTTCTTTCCAGCCTTTTAGGCATCAGTACTCTGAATGTCTTGGGAGAATAATTTGTTCGGGAAATAATACTTCCAGATGAGTTAAATATAATCTGAAAACACGTGAGCAGACATCTGGAGAATATGGTCAGTGATTCTGACTGGTAACTGCTAGCTGTCACCTAAAGTGTCATAATAGTACTGAGCATCATCTCCAACATATGCAGTCTAATGTTTTACTGAAATGGTGCTGCCTGATATGGAAAAAAACCCTGAAACTAACCTTTTTTTTACAAGCAGCTAAAGGCATGTTCTGAAACATCATCAAAAAGCATCTTCTTGTAATATTTTTGATATATTATTCCATGCCTAGCATCAGTTTCAAAGAGACTGACTTTTCTTCTTCATTTGAAGTATGATCATAAAGAAAGCAAAACCAAAATGAATTTGGTGTAGACCAAACAAATTGTCAGTTCTGAAATGGCTACCTTACTCTTCTTTGGGAGACGGTTGTTCCTCCTGTCCGCTTCAGTGTTCCATGCTTGAAGTGGATTAGCAGGAAGAGTCTGTGACCCACTACTCATATGTAATAAAGAAATTCTTTCTGTCAGTTTGTGGCATTTCTGTGAAGCCATTTTAGACAAAGAATAAAACAAACAGTAGGGTTTTTTCCAGTCAAAGATACTGAAATAAAGGAACCTGTAATAATGGGAATGCACTAATTAGAATACAGTAAAAATGTAATTATTGTGTAGTGCATAAAAGTGGATGACAAAATAATTGCTGAAGTTATGAATATACGCAGTCAGATGTATAGCTACAAGTTGTACAGTAAGCAAGTAGTCCATATTTTTGTGGATTTATGAAGTAAACACCAGAGATTTTAATTGATAAAATAAAATATGTAATCAGTAAAAATTTATTATTGAGAGGGCAACAGCTTATTCTAAAATATAATAATATAATACTGGCTGTTTGAAGAGTTGCAGTATTCACCACAGATAACTGTTGTAATTTTTTTCACATTTTGGCTTGTAAAGAATTAACAAACTGTATCTGATATCTAAAATATATTCATTTACCAGAACTATTTTGTCTTAACAAATTTCAAGATTATTTCTGAACAAAATATTCTGAAATTGTTGCTTTCTATATAGTTACATTCATAACTATATACTATATATATAACTATATAGAATATATATAGCATATATAGTTACCATATATAACCATAGTTAGCATATATAGTTATATTATTATATAGTTATTATTGAAATTTCCAGGCTGCTAAATTCACTTATATTCCACTTCTTCAGCTTAGTTGTTTTTGGGTATGACCATGAGGTGGCAATGTCTCTGGGACACAGGTATTTTTCTGCGTGATGATTTGGTGATTCATGGGTGGATTTGTGGAGGTTATTGCAAAAGTGATCATACATAAAAGGAGAATAATGAGCTTCAGCAGCCATTGTGTTCAGCTGTGAGGTGTAATCACAGAATGTTGTGGTTTGTATAACCCCCATGAAATATGCCTCACTTCCCTTTTCAGTTCTTTATGCCTATCTATAAGATGAAGATGATTAGAGTTCACTATTTTGCACAGTCCTTGTGAGGAATATCTGTTTTTACATGTAGTACTACTTGATTACTGGCTAAAGTTTTCTTACACAAGTGTCTAATTTCCTTTTAATTCTCTCATTCTCTCACAAAACCCAAAAAAGCTCCCTCTTTTGTAGAGATTCATATTTATATGCTAAGAAAAAGTCCTCATGATGAAAAGTCAGTTGAAATGAAATTGAGTGTATATATAATGTTAATAATTGAATTCCATTGCCTTCTATTATTATTCTTTAAACAGATTTATGAGACTCTATTTGCAAATCTCAAAGTGTTCAATGAATTACAAACTGTGGCTCTTAGCTAAAGTCCTTTAACTAGACCCTATATTACCACACAAGAAAAACTTCAATTATAGCTGAAACATGCCACTTAATGGTAATAAAACATTATAGTGATAACGTAACTATCTTAAATCAAAGAAATTCAGAGCTAGGTTGCACTCAAGAAATCCAAAACTATTAGAGTACAAACCAACCCAAGGACTTTGCTTCTGATCTCTGATGGCCAGAACCTTATGATTACAGTGAACTAGTCCTGGAGATCCAAATTACATTAAGAAGTTTTTTTAAAATCATTAGATTCCTTCTGTCTCCTTTTACTTCCTCCCGACTGATAATCTCTTTGTAACTAAAGGGAGATCTGTATCAATTCTGATTCTAACAGAGACTCTTTCTCTAGGGTCAAAGCACTGTTACAATTACAAGGACCATAAATGAGGGACATAACTAATCCCAGTAAAGTAATAAAGGTAGACATTGACATTTGTCTGTTTCAGATGTATGAAGGTTCAGACAGCTGTGTTCTCAAAAGGCTTGTGGGTTTGGTGTCAGCAATTTAATAGAAAAAACCAAGCAATATCAGTATAGTATGGTTGGTTTGTTTCTAAAATAGGTGCTCCTACAGTGAGCTTGGATGGGTATATCAAAAAGATATGCGATAACCTTCCCTCCCTCGTTACTCCACTCAAGATGGACATAGAGCTGTGGTGAGAAGGCCTGCATTTGGCAGTCTGCAGGGTCTCTGTGGGAACTCCTGCTGCAGTCCTGTATGCATTCCAAATAAAGAAATTTAGTTTAAGAGCATCTGCTTTTCCCTGTTTCATTGTTTTGCCTCTGTAATGCCAGGGACTCCTGAATAAAAACATTAGTGCTGCCATACTCGATCAGATGAAAGAGTCCGTTTTATCCTGGTTTCCTTTCTTTGTTGGTGACTAGCAGTAGATGCCTAGGGAAGCATACAGTGATAATTCCCACTGTGTACACTCCTAGTTGAGAGCAGCGTGTGGACTCAGGGAGTCAGATACAGAAACTTTTTCAATTTTTCTTCCATGAACCTATCCTTTCTGGGTTTGCTTTTTTGTGTTCATTAAGTGATAGAGTATCATCCCTTTTAACACATTCTCTTGATTCACCCAAGTCACTCTTGATTTTATACCACTTTCTCATAAATCTATTTGCAAACAGTTATCTTTCTTCCGGTGTTCTGTGTACAGAAACTGTGCCACACATCCTCCTCACTATCTCTCCTAGTGCTATTTTACACTCTGTGGGACCAGAATGTCAACTGATATGACTCTTTATTTTCCCTAAATAGTGGTAAATATTTGTACTAGCACTTCCATTCCAACATGAGAGCCTTGAACAACTTAGTAATGACAGCTTATTTTGAACACTGCAGACACTAGAACAGGTTCCTAGCAGTCTGCTCTGCATTATTATACCTCTAAAAACCCCCAATTTATACTTCTTTTTGATCCACAATATACAAATAGGTATTTGTGTCCCCCCTTGGAATTTTTATTTCATTTAGAGCCACAAGATATGTGGCAGATAACTTTGTAAACCTTAAAAATACAATATTTCAACTGGATCACATTCATCTTCAGTCCTACAGAGATCATTGATAAACTTTAAGCATGGTATTTCTCTGTGAATACTGGGTTATTTCTTCTCCACTGAATCACATACGTCTTTTCTTAATGTGTACTTTATTAATAGTTTCTACAGTTTGACTCAGGTTTGGTGCTATGTATAATGATCCCAGATCCTTCTCTCCACTGGAGCTATTTTAAAAATTTTATATCCCGTGTTTGCAAACAGCTTTACTTATTAGAAATTGGTATTATAGATCACAAATACTGACAAAACTAAGGTAAGATAAAAATAGATGTGTAAATTGATGTTTTGGAATTTGAAAATAGCAGTCAACTGCTATTGACTTCCCAGTGATTTAATTTCATCCCTTTCTATCAAGTGCACTCAATCCTGTTTATTTATAGAAAATACTCTTGCATTTTTCTAGAATGTAGGATTCTCATTAAAAAAATAATATGTTTAAATTCCTCTGTGGAAATTCTTGTCTAGTTAGAAAGAGTAAAATAAATGCTGTTTTTATAGAAGATCTCACAGAAATGTTGTGACACTGTCTTCTAGAAAGATAGAATTTTAGAAAAATAAAAATGACTCTATAATATTCTTTTTTCTTTCAGATTTTTTGGTAGGTTTGTCTCTTGGACAATATTTGATAAACACAACAAAAAGCTACTTAATTTCCTTGAAGTATCTTATATGTCTTTAAAAATGTCTGCTTATATTATAAAAGAAGACATGCTTTGTTAAAAGTTAGAGTATTTTCTGACAGAGAATGGAAAAAGAATGTGATATGCTTAACACTAGGTTAAATCAGGTATTAAACCAGACACTGGGTTGATGTGAGGAAGAAGAAATGAGTGGCTTAACCTTTGCCCAAAGCTCCTGGAAGTATAGTGCCACCTCAGTGCATGGAACATGTAGAAATCTTAGTACATTTTGCTGATGATCCCTCTCTATCTGGCCTCTTTCTTGGAACCAGTTAGACTTCATGGGGTCATCCACCCAGTTATTTCATAAGGATAGAACAGACTTGCCATGTATCTGCAATAGTTTTGTGTTGAATACACAATGGCTCTCTAGAAGTTGGCTTCTATCAATGAAGCTTGGTAATAAGTTGCATCTTGAAAAATGTGAAAGTTGCTTCAGCTGAAACTCAAAGACTTCCTCAGACCACATAGTCAAATCCAAGGCAGGATGACTGAAGAATTGAAAAGATTTGTTATAATCTTATTAACCCAATCTTGCAGCCCAGCTAAAGCTACTTTAAACTCCCTTTACATTCCTGAAAGAAGACAAAGTAAATAAGTATATCCATGAAAAAGAAGCCATGCTGGCTTAAGAATGAACAACAGAAGCCTGTGGATCAAGAATCCTCCCAACTTCACTCAGTTCTTCCACTTTCGGTTTGGAACAAAGAGAGTCTTTGTTGGGATGATGCATATTAATAGTTTGTGACAAGTTATAAATACATTGTGGTTGAATGGATTGCTTTTTACAATAGATTCTTGTAGTGTTCCTCTATCAGAATTATATGCATGGATTTGAAACAACCTGAATACATTTTTGGAATTATATCTCTGAAAGTTGACATGATAGGAAATAATGCATATTTAAGATGATACAATGTAAAGTCATTTGGCAAGTCTATGACCCAGTAAAGTAGAAAAGAAAGTATTCTTAATAAAAGGATAAAAAAAATACCCAACTAATTTTTTTATTATGAAAGAGATTTGTGAAGTTAAAAACTGTCAATTTCACTCAGTCTTCACTACCTTTTGTGGCTTGAATTTAAGGAAGGAAGAATAGCTGATAGTATCCTGATTTAATATTCTGTGTTTTCAAAATATAATGTCAGTGAAAAAAAGATAGTATTGTCATATTTCCTTGACAGTTAACCCACAGTTATATCTTTTTGTAGGGACAATAAAGTTTCCTTCACAATACTCTCTTAGTTTCCTTTTGGAGGAAGCTTATTAATGCTTGAAAAGAATAGCATACATCTTTGATTAATTCCTTATAATTAAGAGTAGATATTTCTATTGAGACTTATTTGAATCATTTGAAAAAGCTTAGCTTCTTAAACTCCTCTAGAATCTCAGGGAAGGACTTCAATGATCAATGTTAAGATGATTTTATTTGTTTCCAATGGAAAAATGTGTGCCTGCAATTTGAATTTTATTACATCCAGAAACCAAAAGACTTTGCATATGAAAAACAATGAAAAAACATTAAAAAAAAACAACTGGTTTTGAATATTTTCCAGTGATATAATTTCCTCCAAATATGAAAAAAAAAGAAAAATGCAAAATTCTTTTAAATTCCAAATAGTAAAATTTAAGCCTGTCCTCTTAATGAGAAAAAAAAAAATCATAATTAATAAGATTGTGACCAGCATTCCATTGCAACCTGGGTTTGAGTTCTCTCAAAACATGCCCCTGGCTGAATACTGAATGTATTAAATGTATATTAAAATGTATCTTACTTGAATGCACCATGGTGCCATGTGATCTGGATGTCTCTGAATAAATGGTCTATTCTCATCATTATTTTAACCAATCCCTGTGTCTTCAAAAAATAAGATCAGTTTTTCTTACGAGTGATAGAATTACTGAATGCACTGACCAGTCTTGTTCACTAGGAATAATCCCATCAACTTTTCTTTGATATGTTTGATTATGAAGTCATCCAAATTGTTACTTTTCAATTCAGACAACACCTAGTCTCTTGACATTTTATGTATATATACATAATTTGGGAAAAAAGGTGTCCAAAATCACTTCAGTATGTATTAATGTGATAGTTGCCTACTTTAAAAACAAAAAAAATCCCCCAAGAAAGTCCTTTTGTTACTTACCTACCTTACTTTTGGCTTCTCGATGGACACCCCCTTGTTGTGGGGGGGAAGCTCGTGTGACCTTACAAGGCTGTGAGCTGTGCTGGAGGTGGTACATGCCTTCAGTAGGGTCTCCCATGCTAGTCAAGTCTCAACTGAAGGGTCAGAAAAAGTGTGTCCACAGGCAGGATAGGCTTGCTACACACCCAGCAACAATCCTAGCAGAAGGACAACTCTAACTCCAAACCCGGGCAGATGGAGCTCGCTTAGCCCTGTAAGGCCATCCATCTAAGAGAAGGATACTCTAACCAAACCTACGTCCTGAGGACTTTGCTGCCACCATCCAAGCTTGCTTGGCCCTGTCAGATGAGCCTCAGGAGTAAAGGGTGGGACCAGTTCTGCGCATGCTGCGTCACATCTAAAAAATCCATTGCACAGACTCTAGGGATCTTCCCACACTTGCAAAGCCCTATAGCAACAGGCGAGGATGAAACGGCAGGTGATAAGGTGCACTGGAAGCCGCAGCCCCAACCCTGCATGCAGGCGGTTCAGGACACTGGTCGCTCGAGACTAACCCGGAGATAACAGTCCGGTTCGGCAGCATCCTGAATGACCAAGCAGCCTTTTCCAAGAAGAGCACTGCTTGGTCCACATGGAGAGGGGCCTAGAAAAGGTGGCCTAACCAAAGCCCATCTCCACCCTTCACCCAGTTGGCTTGCCGCAGCCAATGGGCATCTTCCTTGCGGTCAAACGAAAACAAACTCAAAAAGACAAAGGCTTGCACCTGCCTCCAAAGGTGTGTCCAAATTAACAGTTGCATGTTGAAACATAAGAACCATGCTTGACTCTATGGATGGTGGACATCCTGAGCATCGCTCTGCTCTAATTGCCCACAAACTGTCACGACTCAACATCAACATTGCTGCTCTCAGTGAAGTCCATCTCCATGAGGTAGGCAGCCTTAAAGAACAGGTCACTGGCAACACACTGGTCAGGCAAACCCAAAACTGAAAGTCACCTTTCAGGAGTTGGTTTCATGATTAGAAACACCATTGCCTCCAAATTCAAAAATTTGCCAACAGGTCATTCCGATCACATTATCTCCTTACACCTCCCACTTCACAACAAGCAACATGTTGTTCTCTTCAGCGTATATGCCCCAAATCTCCAAGCTGATCCTTCTGAGAAAGACAAATTCTACACTG
>JAWWMP010000081.1:87748239-87814768 GCA_035047865.1 Dendrocincla tyrannina | reverse complement strand
CTTAACATCCTGCTTTGCAGAGTCTGCTGAGCTCTTTGGGCTGGAAGTCAGCTTGAAGAAGACAGAAGTTCTCTATCAACCTGCACCTCAGGAAGTCTTCCACCATCCCCACATCACCATAGGTGAATCAGAGCTTAAGTCAGTCCAGCCATCCAGCTACCTGGAAAGCATCGTTTCTTCAGATGGTAAGATTGATAAAGAGATAGACAACCAGGTAGCAAAGGCATACAGAGCTTTCAGAATACTCCGTAAAAGAGTCTGGCACAATAAACACCTGAAGAAAAGTACAAAGATCAATGTCTACAGAGCCATTGTACTGTCTACTCTCCTCTATGAGTCTGAATCATGGGTCATCTACTGCCACCACCTGTGACTCCTTGAGTGCTTCCAAAAGTGCTGCCTCCGTACAATCCTAAACATCCACTGGGCTGATTATGTGTCTAATGTGTCTGTCTTTGAACAGGCAGAGATCACCAGTATTGAGGCCATGCTGCTGAAAACGCAGCTGCGCTGGGCAGGGCACGTCTCCAGGATGGGGGATCACCACCTCCCTAAGATTGTGCTCTATGGGGAACTCGCCACCGGCTGCCACAAGAGGAGCCCTGAAGAGGAGCTACAAGGACTCCCTGAAACAATCCCTCAGCCTTTGCCATATTGACCACCATCAATGGTCCACTCTGGCCTTCAGTCGGGAGAAATGGAGACACACCATCCATAATGCTGCTGCTTTCTTTGAGAACACGTGCAGAATCAGTCTTGAGGAAAAAAGGCAATGCAGGAAGAACTGTGCCTTGCCAGTAGCGCTGATGGAGACTTTCTGCTGTGCCTTTTGCAATTGGACTTGCCTATCTCACATTGGTCTTTTTAGCTACCAGTACGCCTGTAGCAAGCGTGGGTAGAGTCCTTCACAAACCTTTGTTTGCGAAGCCCAGCCATGATCATGATGACCTTACTTTTGGGTAAGTGGAAGGGTAAGGGGGTATTAGCTTATTTTTCTAGCCTTGTTTTTAACCTGTTGAGAATTTTAGCTCTGTTTAGTCATATTTAATATTTTAGCTAGTGATTTGTGGTCCCCACAGGCATTATGGTGGTTTAGGCTTTTTGGCATGAAATCCAAATTGACTGCTAAGAGAGGAGCTGCTGAGAACTAGCCTAGACAGACATGCTAAACCATACACATGTGACTGTCTTTTTTCCAGACTCTAGAAATCTTATCCACTCTGGAATTAAAACAAACAAACAAACAAGCAAAAAACCAATTGAACTGTCATCTGGAGAAATAGATTCGACTTGCTCCTTGGAATTATAGTAGAAACTTTGTGGGTAAAACCTTTGTGCAGCCTGTAGGTGGCCTGGATTCGTCAGCCTCAAGCTATTCAGACCAAGACATTCTGTTCTTTAAAGTGTACAAATCACCTGACTACAATAATCACCTTATGCTGAAACTGTTCCTCTACATGGCAAAACCCTCACTGTCTACAGGGTTTGAAGAATGAGAAAGAAGATAAGAGAGAGCAAGTTCTGTAACCTGGCACTTATTTAGGATATTTTAATAGAATCATAGGATGGCTTGGATTGGAAGGGATCTTAAAAGATTATCTAGTTCCACACCAGCCTGTCCTAATAGGAGAAATGCTCCAGCCCTATGATCCAGCCCTTTGTGGCCCACCAGTATTTTCAAATGCTGTTTGCCAGTTCTTGTGTGCAGATTTGTTTGCACATGTTTTTGAGTGACCTTATAGAAGATAAGCATTGTTACAATGACATTTTATAGTACTATAGGAGTTTTCAGGGAATTACAGATTGAGAGCCATAAAATATAAGTTTCATTTAAGGGAAGTATGAACAGATTTGTGAATGAAATATGATTTTGATCAAAAGTGAAGATCCTGAATAAATAAAAAAACCCAAACAAAACAAAACCGATGGTTTAAAGGCTTATCCATAAAATACATGAACAGTTCTTTCACAGTAAAAGTTCTAGATTAGCTGTGGAAGAGCCAGTGTGACTTTGTGCCTTGTTTTTAAAATAAACCAAAGCCCAGTTTGCATATACAAGTCTGAGACAGAAAACTAGTTTATTAATTAAGTAACCTGTTTTTGTAACTTGGAATTTGATTTTTTTGCTGTTGTTGTTTGTTTTTTGTTTTTTTTTTTTTTAATTGCAAAGGCTGAGCTAACATATAGCAAGTTTTCTTTTTCAGTTTAATAACCAACATTCTGTATTTTCTGTTGGCAATTATATATTAATACAGACTTGGTATAGAATAAGTTTGGATTGATACAAAAATTGCCTTAAAAATGTGGTGACACTCACAATAGCTTTTGAGGGAGTGTTTCGAAGCCTGATAAAAACCATTTTTTGGTGGTTCTTTTCTACTATTGGCATATTAAATGCTTTAACAAATTGGTGATAGTTTTACAATGTTTTTGTTTTAGCAAGGAAAATTAAGAGATTCGGGTTGTAAATTGCTTTTCAATTGTTCATTCACATGGGAAGTGTAGTCTGCAGTTGTTTTAACTATTTTGAATTCGTTTGCCTCTTGCAAAAACATATTTATTTTCTGGTGAGGTTGGAGGGTGTAGGTTTGTTTTGTTTTGGTGTTGTTTTTGTTTTTGTTTTTTGTTTGTTTGTTTTTTTAAATGTTGAAGTCTGTCACTTCTTCTGGATCTTAGCGATGACCTACAGGGCATGTGGTTCCTTTGACATGAAGTTTATTTTTCTAAACCCACAGCTTGATATTCTAGCACTTAATTTCAGAATGCAGCTTAAATCACAGAAACCATAATATGTCAAATGATCCTACACTTGCAGGGGAAAACAGTAAGTAATGAAAAAGCTATGATTGCTTTTCTGTCTCTCCAAATGACAGTTATCACCTCAGTGACCTGCTCCGGGCGGACCCATCTAAACATGACACACTAAGGGATAACGTCATCTAACAGGGTAGTTATAAAAATCAATACAAAACCCATTTCAAAGATACTGTGTGTAAGAATCCTGGTGTAACGTTTATTTATTGAATAGGCCTGAGGAAAAAAAACAACTTTCTTATAGCTAGGGTTTACCTCCCAAGCAAAGGAATTCTGTAGGTAAGCAATAATTGTATTTTTCAATCTATTATTTAGTCTTGCCAAAGCTCAGCCTAGAATCTAATATGTGGATGACTTCTATAACTCAATTATGAAACCTAAGCAGAGCTCTAATGCATCTGTAATGCAAAAGGAACATAACAAGACAATTGACTGTACTTCTTTTAGTTGTGGAGTAGCTGTCTGTGTTTGTGCAGGGATGAACAAAAACAGGGAGGGAGAGTGCATTATTGTATTTTTCATTGAAGGATTACTGGTGTTCTGTACTTATCTTCCCTCATGAATATTGTAGGTATGGTTACATCATTGAAACAACTGCAGGCTCACAACTGACTGAAAATAGGTTTCCATTGTTTGCTTTCTCAAATGACAATAAATGCTGAAGCCTGCAATTTGATTGGCTAAAAAGTCAGTTAAAAAACAGCTAGTTTTTATTTTACTTATCTTTATCAAACTGTTTTCTAGTTTGTATGAGCTTTATTTGTCTCAGAAAGTAAATAACAGATATAGTACGTATCTTCAGGTTTGATTTTTTACAAAAAGATGCAGAATAGCTTGATTTTAAAAAATATAATGAAGATAATATTGCTGGATATTAGTGTGAAAATATGCTTATGTTTAGGAAAATATATGGTTTCCGCAAATGCTGGGATTCTTTTTATCATCAACATTTTGGGTTTTGTTATAATATGGGATCTTATTTGCCTTCACAGTTAACATAATTCTGGCAATTCCACACTCATATTGAGATGGATTTGATCACTGAAATTGTCTCACTGAAACCATCTTGCAGACTTTGAAACAGAAATGTAAGTAGAGGATTAAGGAAACAATGTGACAATTTCAAGGGCCACTCAGAAAACTGTAATGAAAATCTAAGCTTTCTGTTATACATAGGTTGCACTTCCAAAATAGGAAAACATCCAGTCATCCATCTGCATTAAGGTCTCTGATACTGGAATTTGAATGGAAATGTTCAGTAATGTTAACTACATTTTTGTCTGAAGAATTGATCTGCTAAAGACTCAGCTGGTGGTCTTTATATCCCTCCCAAAACCAAGCAGTTTTGTAACAGACAACTTTTTTTGCATCTTCACTACTTTTCATTCCTTGCCGTATATCAGCTACCATATCTCATACAGAATGAAACTTCTCATCTGAAATAAAATTTACTGAAGCAGACTTTCCTATGAAACGTGGCCAGTATTCTCTTCCTGAGTAAACCATACCTTAATTCCATACTGTGTTTCCTCTAAAGATATTAACAGCTTGGATAATTTGTGTGCCTTGGGCCTTTGTATTCAATTCGATTGAAGAAGGTTTTAGAAAATAAAGTATATCCAAGTATGGAAGAAAAGGTCTGTGACAGTTTGTGTAAATGCCATGCAAATGCCATGCAGAAACATACTATTTTGATTCTCTCTAGTGTACTTTATTAATTGGCACAACAGATTCTTTTGAAGCTAATTTTAAGAAAAAAAATAGTAGTGTTTTAATGTTCTTCTGGTACACATTCAAGTTATGTCATGGAAAAACAGAACCCTAATGCAATTGGCAGGGGAAATCTAATACTGGGACATGTGAATATGCATCTCATTAACAGGTGCTAATGAGGGGTAGGAGAAGAATTTCTTTGAGAACAAGATTAATATCTGACTTTTCTTTTAAAAAATTGAAACTGAGAGAAGGGAGAAAATCCATTGCCAATGATCATTGACTAGGAAACAGCAGCTAACAGTGCCCTCTGCTTTAATGACTGCAGTGTGGACCTCTGTTGCTTATGTTGCCCACTTACAGATGTTGCTATACATTTTTTTCTGCTTTAGAAATAGTGATTGCTTGCTTTCATCTTCCAGTCCCTTACTCAAAGCAGTATATAACTGCCAGGAAAATCTTGAGCATAAGCCATGGACAGGGTGTGGGAAGGTGCCTCAGGATACTGACAATATATGTGGGAAATGATCTTTCTAGCTTGCTATGATTGCTGTCCTAAAGGTGGACACCTGAAGACATCATAGGATAGGGTTCTTATGGGACTATTGTTTTCATTGCAATAGTTAGGTCTCCCTGTTGGAACAGTGAGGGCACATCTGGTATTAAAGATGCCTTTAATTAGTGTATAAAGTTTCTCTTCAGGCAATTAAAACTAGAATTTTGGTTTCACAAGGTCTTCATATTAATAAAACTCTTATGAATAAAGGACTATGGCAACATGTGTGCTGAAATGTCTTAAACCACAAATATCCAGCTGGAAATGGTATTTGGAAAAGCTGTTCACAGGCTGTACCAAATTATGAGGTCAAGAGAAGAGTCATTATTGTGAAAGTGCAGTTAATGAAAAATCAATCACAGTCCCTTATAGCTGGTGTTTCAAATGCCTTGAAGAAGCAGGGCTTACAGCTGTAGGACAGCCCAGTAAGTAAAAGATCTAGACCCTGTGTGACTGGTTGCCCACAGAGAACCAAGGGAAAACTTGAGCAGCTGTTTTTCTGATGTGTCAGTGTGTCCTTTGAGAAGAGTAAACCACTTTATAGTAATAATCAGGAGCAGAATCAGATGCTGCCAAGGAGTCTTGCTTTAGAGAAACCCCTCTGTAGTTCTTCTGCACTACCGTGAAAGAGAAGCTGCTTGTTGTATGGAAACTGGTTTGAGTAACCTCTCTCTTTGACCTCTCTCACCATGGCTGTAAAAGTACTAACTAAAATTGAAAGATATGCGTTCAAGACTGGAGGCACAGGCTGCTTAACAGAACTGTGTTCATTCTTTGGAATAACTCACAAGAAGTAAAGCAGTTAAATAGTCTTTATGTTGAGGTGGATATTGTCTAATGAAGTGACACCACGTTGGAGGAAGGATGGTTTTGGTTTCACCTGCAAATTGCTCTATGAAGTCTAAATGTCCTTGGAAGATCTTAATAATGTCAGAGGGGGACCATGATAGAGTCAGATTTTGAAAACTGGAGTCCTCTTTATTTACCAAGATAGCTTCATTTGTTTCCACAAAGCTTTTGAGGGGAACACTTGGTAGAAAAAGCATGAACTCTAAAATGTGGTGACCTTTCCAGAGAAAAAATGTCACCAACACTTTACCAAAGAGACTTTCCATTTCTCCAGGTATGCAGTCAGATGCTACAACTGTCAGGTTACTCTGAAGGATGAGGGTTTAAGGGGAACAATTGCAGTTGCACAACTGAGGCACTGCTACATAGGTATGCCACTAACTCGAAAAAGTGCAAGTCCAAGAGATCAAATTGCAGCAATATTAATACTCCCTTTCTGTTCTTATTAGAGTTGAGCTGAACCTTGGATGTTATTCTTTAACTTGATCTCATTTTTGAATTGTTATCTCATTTTGGCATTATGTTGTTGCCTTTGATCGGAGTACGAATGGGATGCCATATTTGCTGAAACTCTCACTTTTTTATTACAATAAGTCCTTTGATTTGTATATACGAACACTAGAGTGTGTATATCATAAGACACATTGTAGAAAACATAAAGTATAAGAAATTCAAGAAGGCATTCCTAGTTTTCATATTTTGTAAAGATAGTCTGTACTAAATTCTTCCTCCTAAGTCAACCATTGCTGTTCTCCATCTTCTCTCTTTCTGCACATTTTTTTTTCTTTCCTCTCAGTTACTTCTGAATCTTCTTGTGCCCATGCACATATACACTCCAACCCTCAAGAATGTATGATGGGGCTTTTAATGATCTCCATAATTTCTTTCCATCAAATGCTGTTAAACATTTAACCATATCATACCTTATTCATACCCTGAATAGTGTTGAAGAAATATTAAACACCACACTTTCGGTTAAAACTTTTTTCACAATAAGAACCACATTGTTTCACAGGGCTGGCCAGCTCTGCATGACAACAGTGAACCCAGTGTAATTTCCTGGGAAGTATGTCAAGATATTGGCAAAACATGTCCTATTAAAAAAAGGGGAGAAGTAGCTGCAGCACATAAGGAAAGCCCAGGATGTCCTTAACGAGAAGTACCAGTCAACAAGTAAAATTCAAACTAGTTGCATTGAAACATGTGCAGATAGTTTCTATCTCAATATTTCTGGTGAGAGAACATCCTGAGATTTTTTCAGTATGATAACAAGCATCTGGCTCATATTTGTAAACCGAAGTTAGAGATTCATTTACACTGCAACTGTGTGTTTTCACTTTTGCCTTTATTAGTTGAAAGGGAGGTGATATTCTACAAATAAGGTATACAGCCTTATTAGATTAATCACAAACTATTTTCCCTCTGTATTTTTAATTGCTGTTTAATGGACCTTTGCATTTTTGAAAGGCCAAATTTGATCCAGCTCAGCCATGATCAGGTAGGGCAGGAAGGGTGTGAGAGGGTTATGCATTTGAATGACAGGTCAGTGTCATGTGAACTGAAGCATGCAAACTGTATTAGGCCATGGTAATCATGGGGAAGAGATTCAACTCCCTTTGTTTTCTCACCCAATAAATTCATGCTTGGAAAATGTCAGCCAGGTATTTTGGCTCTATAGCTATTTTAACGCACTTGTGAATTTTTGATCTAATCAAAGATACATGCAAAATGTTACTATCTTCTGTGTATTGCTAGTGTAGCTGTGCTTGGGTAACATACTGTCTTCGTACTGCACACCAGTATTTTAGAGTAGCCTTTTCAGAAATTAGAATCAAAGAAGTCAGATCAGGTCATAATGTTAAGTATACAGTACCTTGAGGGAAACTCAATCAAACCCAACCAAACTTTTTATAAGGCATCACAAATCATCCTGTATTAGCATCACATGGATTATTTATGAAAATGCTGTTGCTTGTCTGACAACCCAGGTGACATTACCTCTGGAGGATGAGCATCACCATGGCAAAACAGACATGTCACCATTAGACATTAGTCTACTGTAACTAATTTATAAGGCTGTCCTGTAATTTGTTTTGATCAGGCAGTCTGAATATAGTTGAAGGGGATGAAAGGAAGAAGGGGGTGCAGGGAGAGAGGAGAGAGAAAGAAAATACAATATTATAGCTAGAGTAACTGTAAAAAAATGAAGCAAGAAAATGTGTAGCATTCTTTTAATTTTCATAACTTCTATCTTTACACATAGGCATAGCTCAGAACCTATGCAAGGTTTCTCTCTTGGTTGTGGAATTTTTCCCATAGTTTTTCTAGCTATGCTTTAAATGTGTTCAAAATACTATATGATAGCCATTCCCCTGTTTGCAGTTCTTTTAAAAAATCCCCAACCAAAACACAAACCAACAAAAAACCCCAAACCCAACATATAGATATACTCTAAAAGTGACTATGAAGTTGTCACCAGAGCTAATCACATTACAGTTAATGTCATATCAAGTTTGTCTAGCAGGAAGAAAAAGGAAGTGTTTCAAACTCTAAGGCTTACAAGCCAAAGCAAACATGTAAAGTCAAGCTTTGAGCCATGCCCCTTCTGACTTAGCAAATTCTTCAGTAGAATATTGCAACCTAAGTCATCTTTTCTGATGTTAAAATTTGAATAAAATACATTACATAAGACAGAAAGAATTGATACGTCATGTATGAACATGAAACAGTGAGCATTTCTTCAGCTCTAATTGATAACTGCTGAAAAGAGATGAGAAGGTGCCATAACTGCCTAATAACATCTTTTACCATAAATGACTTTGAGAGGATATAAGTTAATATAGACCCTGCTTGTGCTGGTGCTGGGATACAAAGCATTCTTTTGGGCTGAAGTTTGCATGTCTGTGGCTCCATCTTATAGCTCAGTTCCTTTGCTCAGTCCCTTTGCTCAGCTGTGAAGGAACATATTTTCCCTAGTGAAAAAAAGATCACTGTTCTAAAAAGAAAGATACTCTGTTCAGAGTCAGGGCAATGGAGGACAATATCAATAGTTTAGGGAAATTGTTAATCTTTAAAAGTCATCAGAAAAAGAGACTAAAGATTTCTAAAGTGTTCCATAGAATATTGTTCTGTAGTCTGAGAAGATGCTGCAGGTGACACACAGACTGATAATTTTTGGAGCCAGCAGTACTCTGTGTAGCTGTAGTAAAAGAAACTAAAAGAGTTCAATCTTTTTTTTTTTTTTTTTCTTTTTTCTAGTCAACATCCATGCCTTTTTTTCTTTTTTTTTTTTTTTTCAGTTTTCTTTCACAATATCACAGCTGTAGAGTAAATATTTTAGTATTATATCACTATTAATTCAAGCAGTTGGAAGTAGATAGTTAACAGAAAAACATAAATGAGGTTTCCTTTGTATTTGGAAACAAAAGTGTTTAGGTATAAAAAATGGAAGGGAGGAATTGCTCATATGGAAGATTTCTCCATTTACTTATGACCAACCATATCAATTTTGTTAACATTTTTATTTTAAAGATTCCCATCAAAATTTCCCTCTTCTCTCCCCCAACCTTTACCAGACATTATGCAAACCTAAAGAAAAAAACTTCTGTGAGAATGTCTAATAGAAAAATGACATAGAACATAATAGGGTTGAAAGATGGGGAGATAAATAAAGTATGAAGAACAAGGCCTGCTTATATTAATTAGATTAATTAGATTTTCAAACAATCCAGCATTCAAATATTCCTAAATATATCAAGTCAGAACATATCCCTGGTGAATATGTTTACTCTTTAAAGAATATTATTGAACAGCATCACCATTGTAAAGTGACCTTTACATTGCATAGAATGCAAATAGTAGCAGAAACAATACACCCTATATACATACATTTCTATTTTAGTAGTTTTCTTGATTTTTCTCATTTACTTTACTCATATACTTTCATTGTTGCAGCTTGTAAAACTTCAACATAAACAAACAAACAAAAAAATCCTTCAGTAAAACATTTACCTTTGTGGAAACACATCTTTGATACAAGCTTTCACATGTAGAATTCTAATTCAGTGCATGGTTTTCTGATGTTTATACATAGTAGCATATATAAACCATACATACAGTATCTTTTTTTAATCTTGTACGCAAAACTTCAGAAAAGTAAAAATATGCCTACACCATATACAGCAAAAGTAAATTTGCCTACACAGAACTTCACGATGTTGCCATGAGATTGATTTCAGTCAATAGCTGAAACAGTTTGCTTAAAAGTAGACTGGGTATTGCCGCAGCTTGAAGTTCACATATAGTAATATAGAAACCTAGTAATACTTTTACAGGTCTTATTATTTTCCTTTCCCTAATGCACTACTGCTTTTTGTGCTAATTTTTACAGTAAATTTAAATAAAAATGTAAGTTGCTTATGCTACATGAGTTGTGTTCATTGTATTTAAGTCTGTAGTAAAATTTCTGGTTTATTCAGCAACTGGATTGCACGAAATTTTATAATTGGCATTTTCAGAAAGACGTTATCAGACTCCTGTTTATGAAAGATCTCTTGAACTTGAGGTGTTCATGTGAGGAGTATTATAAACGTTTAGCAGCAATAGGACATGAAAATTTTGCTTTGCTTATGATACAGTTTAATAGAAGACAATGTCATAATGATTCCTTCCACAAATAGGAGTGAACATGTTTGTCTTTAACTTGAGGCCCTTTCCTAAAATCCCCAAAATAACATTTCTTGCAAAAGATGTCTTATCAAAGTATTTTGACTAATGAACCAATTTTACAAGTATCAATCCAAGGAGAATTTGTGTCTAATAAAAATACTTCCAGAGGGTTATTTTTTTGTTTTACTTATGATAAGCCAGTAAGTTTGGAACATAAATAACAACATTAATATAGATGCTGGATTATTTGAAAGCTAAGCTTTTTGTGCTGTTTATTATCTGTTTATTACCTGACTAAATGTTTCAGGACATGAGATTCTTGTTTATTTTTCTCTATTTCAATTAGTTACACAGTGAGCTGCAGGATATCTTCTCTTACAGAAGATACAGGTTTGTGACAAGAAAACTGCAAATCATGTTTCTTTTAGGCATGTGTGTCACAAGGTATCTGAGACTTGGCATTCAGCTTAATGGAGAAATTCTGAAACTGTTTGTCATTTACCCCATTAGAGGGACATGAGCAGTTCCTCAATTCTGAGGTGGATTTGTGAGCAGACATCTCCAGACCCTATGCTTGTGGATATAACTACAAGTAACTAGCTAGGAACCTTTCATTAGAATGATCTGGTGGAAATGGTCTTTGCATCCTTATCGGTAAACTGGTGCAATTGACTTAGGATCAAGTGCTTAGAAAGCTTTTAGTAGTTTCATGGCATTACTTCATGAAGTGAGGCAGTAGATGGCCTGCTGGGCAGTTTGTTCTTGATTCTGCTGCAATTCTCTTAAGTGAGAAAATAAAAAGTAAAATATTTTCCCCTGTGTCCTTAATTTAGACAATTTTTGTAGTTCTTCAACATCTTTAGTGTTTTGAAATTCTGATCTTCTAAATGACAAGGGCTGGAAAATACATTAATCCATCTTCAGAGTTGTCTTTCTTAAAATAATGCAGAGAAAAATGAGGAGCTAAAGCAAAACAATGAAGGCAAGGTGGTCCAATGATTAAGTAATAAACTAAACAAAAGAAAACTAAAGGCAAGACTTGTACATTAATGGGACTTTACTATTGTTGCTAACTGTTGCATGCGGG
The DNA here is from genome assembly GCA_035047865.1 of Dendrocincla tyrannina. Classification (NCBI taxonomy): domain Eukaryota; kingdom Metazoa; phylum Chordata; class Aves; order Passeriformes; family Dendrocolaptidae; genus Dendrocincla; species Dendrocincla tyrannina. Next base: position 87,803,081 of record JAWWMP010000081.1, on the reverse strand, counting down.
ACCTTGGAGGAAATACTCTGGGTTGCACTGTTCCTCTGCATGTTCCCCTATATGCCTCAGTTACTGTGAGAAAGGTACCCAGGACAAAAAAATCACAAATAATCATAAATATATATATAAATATTTTTTGCAATTAAAACGTGTATCTGTAGAACTGCTGCCATGATTCAATTGCAATCACAAAATAGAACAAGTTCTTAATCTCTGCCTGGGTGAATCTATTTCTGAAAAAACCCACACCTTCATGTTTTGATTATCCCTCCTTTCACTCCCTCTTTTGTTCACAGTGTCTGAAAGAGCATAGGAACTTGCAAAACAGAATCTGTGACTTTCTAGGGAGACAAAATACATTTCTGAAACTGCATAGCTCCACTTTCTGCAGCTGAAAAATTTGAGTAAAAATATTTCCTGAACCCAAAAGAGTGTGGTTAGGTAATATCTAGTAAAACAATGTCAGGAAGTTTTGGTGGTTTTTTTTGGTGTTGGAGAAAAGTGGTAACAAATATTATTATTTATTAATCAAATAACCAATTATTTATTCATCAAAGGAAATGAACACAGAGCTCCTGTTACCTACATCATGTGTTAATTTTCTGTTTCATATCCTAGTATTCATCATTAAGAAAAAGAATATTGCTGATTTGTCTAGGAAATGAAAGAGTGCCTCATTGCAAAAATGTAGTAAAATTACAATATTCACTATAGAAATGATGCAGGATGAAAAATTTGAATTAGATGAAAACAATAATGGATCTCATATTGATGACTATACACAAAATCATATATAGAGTGCCTTTGTGACTTTCAAGAACATTTTTTTTTGTCAACAATAATGAATTTATACTCCTTTCTATATGAAATAGATTCTGTGGTGTCAAAACCCCCCCATTTCAGCTCAGAATTCAATTTTCCCTTTAGTGGTGACATTAATTTTGTAGATTGATTGTATTTGCTTGATCTGGCTGTCTCTTTTCATGAAATTTGGAAGAATTTAACCTTTGAGACCTTAACATCTGAGCTGTATTTAACTGAAATTGGCCAATTGGTTCAAAAGTTATTGTAAAGGAAGGGACAATTGTTTGCCAGATGTACAAACAGGCAGGATAGTCATACAGGCTCACTTTCTAAGAAGTGCAATGAAAAATACTGATTGGTTACTAAGTTGCTGGTTTGTGTCATACCTAGTCTTTCTGGCTTTCTATTTAATTTAATTTCATTTATTTTATTTTATTTTATTTGAATTATTTTTTTTTATTTTTCCAGACAAATGTACATGTCCAGTTTATCTGACATAAAAAAATGCTGATTATTGCTATTAACTGTGAGCTTTTCCTGTTTGCTATGCTACTGTAAATCTAGATGTACAACAACTTCAAAGCAAAGAAAATGTTCAGGACAACACATCACCGGGTTAATTACTTTTCCTCAGCCATTACTTGGATACCCCAAACAGTAGTACTGTTGTAATGGTACTGCCAGACAAAGCTTTCTTTAGTGAAATAAGGAGTTTCTTATACTTATCTGAAATAAAAATGAATCTTGAAGACTACCCAGTCAGTCTATCTGAAATGGCCATTGAATTTGGAACAAATATGTTTAGAAACACAGTCTCAAGATTTGTAGACTTCGGAGGGACCACTTAAAACACCAAACTCACTTAGGCCACCAGATTTTTCCAGTACAGTAAAAAGCAGTCATGCAATTAAGTATCTAATTCCAAAGAGTTTCTAGCAATTGTTCTTTCTATATAAGACACATAAGACACCAGTAGAGTTGTGCACTCTGCTTTATCTTCTCCTCAGCACTGGTGAATTTCTAATTCTTCAGAAATGAGTGGACAGAAAGAAAAAAAAGTGGCTAGCAGAAAAAAAAAAAAAAAAGAGAAAAAAAGCCTCACTGTCTCCCGCAGTGACATAAACCAATAAATATATACCCATTTTCCATTGTTCTCATTGAGCAAGGTAGTCCTATACATGTAGTAGGCAGTTGGTTTCCTCCTTTAAATGAGATAACAATAGGGTCCTATCCATTTTTTTAATTCTTTCCTTTGTCCCTTTTATCTCCTACATCTCTGACAGGGATTGGAAGGTCTTATGAATTTAACAAGTGATAGATATTAAACAAAAATGTGTGGGAGCAAAATGTTTGGGAGTTCAAAAACATACTTGTGTTCTTAGGGGAAAGATGGAGGAACAAGTGCAGATAACTCTCATGACCATCTTCCTGAGTTCTGAACCAATACAACACAGGAACTGCCACAACTGGTCTGAAATCTTTTCTCCCTTCTTAATTTTTTATGCCATCTACTGTATCAAGCTCCAGAATTTTCCCTGAATAATATGCAAAACCACAGGACTGGCTTATCAACATATTAAGAGTTTAAAGTGTTTAAATAGAAATGCTCACATTAAGCAAAATGGCTTAGCAATTGGGACTTTGTATGTGTGTGAGAATAAAGATGTAAATAATTTTATACTTATTTTCTTATTCATATAAATTTTTTTTATATCCTGTGAATCTTCTGACACATGGTGCATTTCATCAGTTAATGATGTTGCATGGAGGTATAATGCCACTTCTCATCTTCGGATTTGGCATAATTAAAATTATCTTCAGCTAATAATTTAATACCTCCTCCTTATTGTATTATGAAAAAAGCTGCAGAGAGGTGCCCTGTATGGCTTTTTTAACATATTGGTTATTTTCTTCCATTTTATTCATTTTCAGTCTGAATTAGTTTCAGAAATCTCTATAAGCTTCCTGCTGAGAAAACTATACTTCCAATGATTCACATTGAATCTCTGTGTAACTGCTTATTTTCAGTGATCCACTCTTTTGGAGCTCCACAATTTCCTGTCATACAAGTTCATTCCCCTTTTGTCAGATGCAAACCTCTGTCCATGCAATGAGGATGATTCACTTCTATGCAATAAAATTTCACATTTGTGGAACTCTCAAAGCCTCAAATTTTTGGTGGAGGAAAAAAACCCTAATCCAAATGTCTATATAGAGCATCACTATTATGCGTATACCACCATTGGGACATATCAAATATATGTACATGCATCTATATACACATACAATTTTCTTTGCAAACAGTTGGCAGCAATTGTATTTCTCTTTGTATTTTTGCATATACCTTCAGTGTATGAAGAGTAAGCCTTAGATTTTATAATATTTGCTTCTAACTTTGACAGTCTAACCAACCTGAGATTCAAATAGCATGTATTTCAAAGGACAAAAAAGATCTGCAGTTAGCTGTGTACTTAAAACCAAAATTAAGGGTTTTCCACATAATTGTCAATCTACTAGAATCTACTAGAAAGATATTGAGGTGCCAATGTCCAGAGAAGGGCAACAAAGATGGGGAATGGTCTAGAGCATAAGTCTGAGGAGGAGTGGCTGAAGGAGCCAGGGTTGCTCAGGGGAGACCTTACCGCTCTCTACAATTACCTGAAAGGTAGTTGGGTGGAGGTCAGTCTCTTCTGCAAAGGAACAACTGACAGGACAAGAGGAAATGGCCTTGGGTTGTGCCAGAAGAGGTTTTGATTGGATATCAGGAAAAATTTCTTCACCAAAAGGGTGTTCAAGCATTGAAACAGGCTGTCCAGGGAACTGGATGAGTAACCGTCCCTGGAGATGTTTAAATAAAAGACACATAGATGGAATAGTTAGGGACATGGATTAGTGGTGGAGTTGGCAATGGTTGACATTTGGACTCAATGAACTTAGAGGTCTTTTCCAACCTACAAGATTGTATGATTCTAAGATTTCAAATGCTGGCACTGCTAAGTCAAGACATATGTATAAAAAATTTGGATACCATTTCTAAAATGAAAAGAGAGGACAAGATAACAGATAAATAACAACTTGCAAATTGAGCAATTGAGGGATGAAAAGCTGCAGACTGAAGATATTGACTTGTTCTCAGTTTCTGGACAATTAAAATGCAGTAGACAAGAAGTGTTTACTTTATCTGCTGAAGTCTCCTATGTAGACATATGGACCAAGACCGACCAAAACAAAATGTTGTCTACCTGCTACATCTCTGTTCTTTTTAGATATTGACCCAAAGCCAGGAATGAAACCTATTTAGCAAAACCTCCCACTTTTATCAAAAGTGCAGTCTCCTACCGGAGAAGCTAAGGTGGCTTCCTAAAGTAATGCACATTGGTGTGTTTTGGAAGTCCTCCTCAAGAGTGAATCAATGGAGCTAAATAAGTCTAAGTTACTACCAATGACGTTTTGAAAAACAGTGAGATCCATTAATGGTGAGGCAGACAGGGTATATAGACATTAATCTTAATAATCATCTTATTTAGAACCAAGTGGTAAGCTTGCTAACTGTGCATATGATGAAAGTACAGAGTTATTTCTATTATGTGATCTAATTTTTATTACTATCTGATTCCTATTATTTAGCCTATTACTTATGCGGATTAGAATCTTAACATTGCCCCATAGCAATTTCATTTCATTAATATCTTTTAGACCACTTGGAAATCTGGAGAGATTATATTCCCCAGGTTTCCTTATGCTTATCACAGAATTATTAGGGTTGGAAGGGACCTCTAGGGATCATCTAGCCCAATCCCCCTGTCAAGTCAGGGTCACCCAAAGCAAGGAACAGGTCTAGGTGGGTTTCGAATGTCTTCAGAGAGGAAGACTGCACAACCTCCCTGGGCAGCCTGTTTACTGCTACTTTCAATGTAAAGAAGTTTGTGTTCATGTTGAGGTGTAATGTGTTGTGTTTTGGTTTAGTTTAGGCCATTGTTCCTCATCATGTCACTGGGCAGCAGTGAAGAGTCTGGCACCATCCTCTTGGCACCCACCTTGAAGATATTCATAAGCATTAATGAGATCCCCTCTCAGTCTCTCCTCATAAGAGAGATGCTCCAGACCCCAAATCATCTTTGTGGCCCCCTCCTGGATCTTCTCCTGTAGCTCCTTATCTTTCTTGTACTGAGGAGCCCAGAACAGGACACAATACTCCAGATGTGGCCTCACCAGGATTGAGTAGTGATATGTGATCATCTTTGTTCTTGTAAAGGACTCCAATAGCTCTGTGAAGCAAGACTGCAGACTTGTTGAACTCTGCAGCATGTATCAGATCATTCTGATGAGAAATTTTTCTTTTTTTCTTTTTTTTTTCTTCTTTTTTGTCTACATTCTTCCAGAAGTTCAGCATCAGCAAGATCCTCCGATAAATTCTGCATAGGAAAGGGGGTATTATGGAGAATCCTTCCTGTGGGTAGGATAAACAGGGTAAACAAATAGAAAACATTTGCTGAGTTTTCCTACAATAGCTTTATCTTTTCTGAACATTCCTTCTATGTTTGGTTACTTACTGGTCCTACAGGTACTTTAGCAAGTTTCCTGCTCCTCAGATGTTTATTGATTTTATGTCTTTTGGACATTGTCTTTCAATGTCTTTCATCTTTTAATTTTCATCTACTGTGTTCAGTATATCATCTTAAGTCTTCACAGAAGTCAGCCATTCTACTAAAAGATTCACATGAATTTCAGTTCTACAAAGGCAAATGCTCTGAATACATACCTTTGCTGCTACTGTGGAAAGGAAGAGGATGAAAACTGCTGCAAGAAAAGTACAGACTTTCCTCCACTAACACTTCAGTGGTAGTGTAGGAAAGAATCATGGCTAAGAAACTGGTATTTGTGTGGTTGAGGAGCAATGACTGATTAATCAGCATCCTTATATTGGGGCAAAGTTGGATGGAGTTGATCACTGGGCTATAAGAACTCTTGCTCTGTGAACCAAAACCAGCTTGCTTACATTTTGGACACTTGACATTTCTGTAGCTGTGAGACATTCATAGCATGTAGGGTAAGAATACATCAAAACTCAAAAGGACAGATCCAACACAGTTTCACATTTAATCATTGCTTCAGTCGGCCTTTAGACTTAAAATGTCTCATTCATGATTTTGAAATTTTAATGCTGCTAACTCTGCTATTTTCATGTTTGAAATGATGACGCCTTAAATATTTTTCCAGTTTTCCTAAGTTTTTGCTATGACTTTCAGAGTTGGGCCAACATATATACTTAGTTGACAGTACAGTGAAGGAAAAACTGTATCTGATCTCAGAAAATATTTAAATATTGTTTGTTTGGGGTTTTTTTTGCTGTTGGTTTTCTTTTTTTAAAGTTTATTCTTTAATTATTTTCTATTTCTGTATATGCTGAATTTTTTTCATTATAGTCCTCATGCAGTGCAAAATAATAATTTTGTGTAGGTTTGACAATCTTTTTTCACTGTTGATTGTAGTTAATTATGTTGAGGTTTTATTATTTTAAATACAATTAATAAAATATATCATAAAAATAATTTTTTTTCTGATATAATAACTCTATTAATGGACAATGAAAATACAAGGGGAATCACAAGGCAGGTAAAAAAATGTCCTTCATTACATATATTGCCGTAAGACAATGAAATCTGAATATTGCCTATCCTGATCCCCAGTGGGATCCTTGAGTCCACAGAATGATCCTAATTGAATTTTCCCTGCCTAAATGGAGTATGCCCTGTTGTGAACCTGCTTTGAGCATGATTACAGGATGGGATGTCTCAGAGCATCCCTTCTATGAGACCCAGGGCCTTCCTTCTATTACCTCAATTATCTAAACAAATAACCTTGGACAAATCAATTTACATTAATACAACCTAGTGGTTTAAACCTCTCTCCTTTAAAATGTCTCAATCAAGTTTCAAGTGAAATTTCTTGAATATTTATCTCTTAAAATGTGCCTGTGTATTACAAGAGAAATTTGTGATATTTTTATTAAAAATATAGATATGTTTAAATGGGTGAACTAAAATGTGGGTCGTAGCAAGTTCTTTCTGCTTTCTAATGCTGAGCACAGAATCCCCTAGGAACACTTGTATGTTTATTTATGCTAAAATGAGTTGGTTAGTGAGATTAATCTTGGATTTTTACTGGTTTTTTCTTTCATTCATCACATAAAGAACTTAGTGTTTCAACATTTTGTTGCATAAAATTAAAAATCTGCACTCATATTGAGCTTTGGTCTCGTTCATTACAGAAATCACCCAGGATTATTTCTCTATGATGCTTCCTACGTAAATGCACTTGAAATAGATAACAGTACAAACAATGGTTATTTGAATTTATGGGGAAGCTTTTTGAAACTTTATGAATGTCATTCCTCCAATAGCTCAACATTTCGAAGTCTTGCTCTTTTTTTAATCTATAAAGAATTTTATCTAGAAAATAATGTAATTTAGGGTTTTTTTATTTTGAAAATTACAGAGCAGTGCATGATTATTTTCATACATCCTGAGTTAATCCATAATTCTGTGTTTGTCTAATAATTTTAGTGCTTTGTAGAAGCTATAATAGTTTTGTGCATAGGAATAGCCCTGTTGTCCAGTTAAGCTATTGTGTATTGTCTATCTTTTGCTGGTTTAATACTGATTTCATAGTCAATGAGTAGAGACTGGGCACTGACAAGGGATATTAGCCAAAGCATTTAAGAACTAACATATTTGATGAATAATTATATAAATATTTAACATTTTATAAGTATATCAAAACCTTTTAATGTCTCTGTCTCCTGAAGTATTTGTATTCAAGATATGAGCTCCTAATCATACATCCCATTCTTTTGCACAAGGTGTTAATTTTCTTGGTTTTGTGAAGAGGCTGAACTGGATATTTCTAGCACTGATCAACTCAATATAATGTCTATAAATTACATAATATTTTGTATGAAGCTGGCTGGTATTTTCAGAGGAATAAGCATAATTTTTCCAAATGTTCTGAGGAATGACAACCTACCTCAGTGATATCCTTTTATATTCTCCTGCTTTTTGTTTTCATCTTGTTGTTCCATGAAGTTAGCTGAGATTTGGGTTTAGATACATTGACTTGCAAAGCAAAAACAGGTTGCAAATAAAATTTAGCTTCACACCTAGGAAAGGTAGTAGTTAGGAAAAATTCAGCCCATTGACTTGCCTAGCACCTATTATGTAGATTATAAGACAGTGCACAACACAGTATTTTGACAACTGTATCTTTCTGATTTTTGCGGCTTAGGCTTCATGAATAGCCAGAATTGTTAAGTGCCAAATGCCTCTCACTCAGACATCTAGCCACAAACAACCCCCTCTGCCATGAGCAGGAACAATTCTCAGTAGATCAGGTTATTTGGAGCCTCGTGCAATCTGGCCCAGGCATAGGGCTTCCACAACTTTTCTGGACAACTTGTTCTAATGTTTTACCTTGTAGGCTTACTGGTAGGCTGCTACAAGGTCTCCCCAGAGCCTTCTCTTCTCCAGGCTGAACTGCCTCAGCCCACTCTGCCTTTAGGAGAGGTGTTAGAGCCCTCTGACCTTTCTTGTTTTCATGTTCTGGACCCACATGGTTGTCTTACAATTTTTGAGTTAAAGCAATGAATTTGTGGCCTTATCAGAAATATCTTGGCAGACAAAGCAGAAGTTCAAAGAATTTCAAAAATGTGAAAAATTGAGTCTGTCATAGCAATATTTGTACTCTTACAGCATTTTTTATTACTCCTGCAAGAGGAAGTATTCTTCAGTTAAAACCAACAGATTCATGGTTGAAAATTGTATATTAACCTCAAGTTTTTCTGTTCTCCCTAATCAGTTTAGCTCTCATTACCTTTTGTTAGAGGTACATTAGGATGCTCTTCAGCAACTCTTCTATCCTACCCTCAAGCACTCATTTTGGATTGCATGGGGCAATCAGCAACCCAAATACATTTGGGTACAATTGTTCTGGTATAAAGGCAAACCTTGAAAACCATACTGAAATCCTTCCATAAATATCCCAGTACTTAGAGACAACGCATGGAATAAGAAATGACCCAGTTGGGTGAGTTGTGATCACTTTGCCCTCACTAGGCTTGGTGCTGCCACAGCTCAATATCTTCATGTATAGCTTGCTCTAGTAGCTCTGTACAGCCTTTCAGACTGCAGTGCAGGCATTAGCCAAAATTATTATCACAAAACCCTCAGCTTATTCCTTTGTGCTGCACTCTAGTCTCTGTAGGGAAATTTTTATCACTTCACTCATATTTTAATTCTATTCATTCTACAGCTGGTAGCAAGGTGTCCAAACCAATGACATGACTTGAGAAGCCTTCCAAAAGATTAAAGTGACTGGGTTGACTGTATATATTGGTATGAGAGAGAAAGAAAAGGAGAATAAATGAGTAGAAAAAGTAAATAGTTTGTTCCCATGCACTTTGCTCCCAAATAAAGCAAAGAAGTGAAGATTGTATAACCTTTCTAACCTTCTGCCTGTTTATGCAGTAAATCTATACCAGTAGGAGATTTATTAATTTAACTGTGGTCTTGTATATAAGAATGATATGAGTAGTTTCAGAATGTATTTATTCATCCAATAGAGTGATTTATTGTAAATGTCCAATAACTATACTTTGTAGTTTAGATACTTTTTTCTTCCCTTAATAGTAATAGTCTTTCTCTGTCTTGCTATTTAAATTATGTAGATCCGAATAACAAGCAAACAAAAAAAAAAAAGAGGAAAAAAAAACCCAACTTCTTTAGCTGCATGACATAATTTGGCAATCAGCAAATTAGAACAGTATGTAGTTTCTGATGGAAAAAAATTAAATATGTGCCTCATAACTCTGTTGCTGAGGTTTAGTTAAACACATAACCTTTATTTGAACTTATCTCATTAATCATGGACATAAATGTAGCTATTTCACATATGGGACTATAGAGAAAGATAGCATGGTCATTTACCACTGTGGAGCGCTCATTCCTCAAAGAAGAAAGATAACTTCTGTAGGGAGAATTGACAAGGCACAGGTTAAATATCCACACTAGCTTTTCCCTGGAAAGTTCATGAAAATTACTAACTCTTTTTTCCCCTGAAAAATTATAAAATATTTGCCTTGTTAGACTTTTAAGAGCTGTTAATATCTCAAATTTTGCAGGATTTTTTCTTTTCAATGTGACAACAGTTTCCTACTATGGATCCCAAAACTGTCATCTTTCCATTTGCAGTCATTTCCTCCTTTTTCTTGTACTTATATCTGCAGCCATCAGTTTCACACAGACAACTAACTAGTTTCCCAAACAGTAGCTTTTTACCCAGCTTGGTATCCTAGTAGCTTACTGTTTTCTTGTCCCAGGTTTTGCAGCACCTACCAGCCACAATTTATCTGACTTTTAGTGATCTTTAGTTCCTGAGTGTTAGAAGCTCGCTCATTGCTAGATGCTGTGACCTTAAAGAAAGCAATGCCCTGTGAGTTTCAAAAATGACCCTATGCTACTGAAGCACTTTTTATACAAACGCTCCCTTGAGGGACAAACACAGTACAGTGAAATGTTGCTGCTTCCTTCTGCCTAAAAGTACACAAGGTCCAGGATACTCCTAACATATGAAATCCCTAGCTCAGTCCACTGTGACATATGTGGAGATTAAATTTCATCCTCCCCGTGATGTGGGAAGCTGGGAAATTAAGACTCAAAGCTTCTAATTAAAAGAGGAGTGGTGTGCCTGTCAATTTCAAATGATGACATGTGTAATAAGGACTGTGATCTATTGAGTTTTCTTAGGAACCCAAAGCAAGCATAGTTTAGATATATGCACTTAGCAGTAATCATCCTCTCAGGGAACCATTCATACATTGGCTGGCCTACATCTGTGAGGATTGTATTTAGGCTGTAGGTAAGACATGATACTATACAATCATATGATGTGGTGGATAGCACCAGGTATACTACCACTTCTTTTTCTTTGGGCCTTTTTTTTTTCCTTCCCATTCAATAAGAATGCTGCAAGTGTAATTTTCTCCAAAAGCTTGTAGTACTTTGAACACCAACCTCTACAAGTACAAAACAGAATCATAGAATCACTGAGGTTGGAAAAGACCCATAAGGCCATCCAACTGTTAGCCTAGCACTGCCAAACCCACCACTAAATCATGCCCCTATGTGCCACATCTACACATTTAAATACCTTCCGGAATGGTAACTCAACCACTTCACTGGGCATCCCATTCTAATGCCTGATAACCCTTTCAGTGATGAAGTTTTTCCTAATATCCAATCTAAACCTTCCCTGGAGCAATTTGGGTCCATTTCCTCTTATCCCATCTCTAGTACTACAAAGTACCAGTACAAGAACTGGAAAGATAAAACTTTTGGCTACGTGTTTCCCTTTTTTCATTCCCTAAGTAAACTTTAAGCAAGCAAAGTGCCTGTGCACCACTGTAGACTGGAATGATAGGAGCACAGACTTGACTATGAATTATGAGGTGAATGCTGTAGCCAAGATGTGGGGTTTTCTGCAGGAATTGCTTCAGTGAGTGTCTGGAATGCAAGGGTACAATGCTTAGGTGTCTCTCATTTCAATTGCGTGATACAGTTTAGCTGTGGAGTGAACAGCTTTCCTTTGGTCTATTTGAATGTTGAAATACTGACAGAATGTAGCAGAGTCCCAGTGAGGCATGGAATACTAGCTGCAATACTCCTCTGGGGTGGAATTTCACAGTCATCCTCTAAAACAGAGACAATGCACTTGGAAGTATGGGACTCCAACTCTGGTGACTGTTCGTAACATGGGTCTTCAGCAGCCCTAGTACTGTGCTTTATCTTGCTGTTTATCTTATCTGCTGAAGAAAGGTTTAGTACTATTCTCATTAAAAAAAAAAAAAAAAAGAAATGTGGATGTAGCTTCCTTTTTTTCTGGTTTTCAAGACAAAAATCTTACATGGTCATGAACAAACATAGTGATCTTGCATGCTGCTTCCAGGGTAGAATGCAGCTCCCAGTTTCTAGATAATACTTTTTTTTCTTCTTTTTCTCTTTTTTTTTTTTTTTCTTCTTTTAATTTTCCTTTCTTGCAAGCCAGAAGAAAATCAGGAATTAATGTACAACAGCAGAATATTTAAGCTAAGACATGAATGACTCTTACAGGTTTGAGACAGCTGCTACCTTCACAGACTGCCTGGGCAGTTGCAAGTCCATAAAGCACCTAAAAGACAACTACTGAGAGCTACTCATGTGTATTGCTGCAAAGAAGAGTGATAGTCTCCTACATGTTTTAAATATGTTACTGCACATTAATATCATATTCAAAATAACAGTAAATATATCACCACAAGGTGGTGTTCTTCCCACCTTATAAACCTGACCAGGTTCCTACTCTGAAACCTCTTTTCTCCCCTTCTACTGAGTCAGGAATTGAAAAGAAAAGCAATGCCTTCTATACAGAAATCTTTAATATAGATTGCATTGTATCTGTTAGAAGAGATCAATGAGATGGGCGCATTCCTTTCCTTATAATAGAAATGATTCAGGGAAGAGAAAAAAGACATGAAGTTATTTTGAGATTTCTAAGCAATTTGAACATATGCAGTATTAGAGGACCATATGTAAATAAATGCAAGATTTTATGGCTAATTTCAGAAGCCCTGTATGGTTTTAAAAAACTCATGAAAATTATTTAAAATCATTCATCGAAATTTCTTTCAGTAAGTGGCACCAGGTGTGTGAGCAATTAGAGAGACACCTGAAAGTTGAAAATCGCTGCCCAAGTACACCCATTAGTTCATAATTTAAGTTTCTTCCAATCCTGTTGTGGATTTAGAGAGAAAATTTGGACAAGACAGGTCTGATATATCACTCTAGTTTATTCCAGTTTCACCCACTACTACAAGTGGGCTAAGGGTAAGTTGTGGTGATGAAGTTAAAGGAGTTGCATCCCATTTCCACTCTCCTAGGCTACTCAGATGTTCTCTCTGGTGCAGGAACTCAAAAGGGAGGTTTAAATTAAGGAGCTTTTTACAGGAGTCTAGGATGCGTATTTACTGTGAAGTATAAATTCTTTAGAAAGAACACTCCACACTTAGAGAAATATTTGTTTTATTCGTTATTATTCTGCTTGATACCTTTAGCTCCTTCTGAATAGTGTTTGGGTAATCTTTCAACAAATTATGCTAAAACATTGCAGTTTATAAGAACACATGTGCTAGAAGACCATTGATTTTTCTGTTAGTGAGCTTAAGAAGAGAGAAATTCATTAGCAAACCATGGGATTTGTCTGCTAAAACACCTCCTGCCCACTCAGCTTTGAAAATGCCTACCAGGTGAAACTGTTAATTAGCCAAAAGACAGGAAAAACACTGAACAAATATGTAGGACCATGTTTCCCGTCAGAAATATTTCCCTTTACATAAAAAATGTGGTTCATGAAAAGTTATTTCAACATTTAAAGACTCTGTGCTAGTCAAGTGGTACATATAGTCTAAAAAGAAATGCAAAAAGTATAATTTAGGAATTAGCATGGCTCAAAACCTGAAAATCATCGATTATTAAATTAGTTGTTCACAAGCTTTCAAAGAAAAAATAAATCATATGGAAAGCATGTATCTGTGCCCACGACTTATGTGGTAACTGGCTCTCTGGATTGAGTTTTGTTTGCATGCTAGTATGCAAGTAGTTGAAGAATATACACTTTATTCTACCTTTTAACCAAGTGAAAGCTGATGCTGTATGTCCTGAACCAGGGTTGCCCAAAGAAATTTTTACTTGTGATGTGAAGAGGCAGTTTTCCTCCAAATGCAGGGAGTGGGGTTTCCCATGAACCCCTTTTCAGTGAGTTTCAGTAAGGACAAGTGAGAGGGAATTGCAGTGATGGTGCTCCAGCAATGAAAGAAGAGGATAAAAAGAGGCCAGGAGACCTTCACTATCCTTGCCTTTTCTGTCAAGAGGATGAAGGAAATGTTTTATAGATCAGGCCACATACGTAAATTAGGAGAGGCAATACTTAACTGGTGAATCATAGAACAACAGATTTGAGCAGCTCAACATAACAAAAAGTAGATATTTTGAAGCGAGGCTATATTCTTTGAAGGGCCTGAGAATCTACATTTCAAAACAGTTTTCTTTCTTTTTGCCAGTTAGATGGTAGCTGAATCATGGCTTTAAAATACCTCTGTTGTGATCAGAAGCAACAGCAGCATACCCTGTCTTAGTCTTGTTGCCGATCTAGCCCAAATGCTATAATTCTTATTCACACTGTATAGTACCTGTTCACCAGAATGAACTAATTTGAAGCAGACTTTCCCCATGGGATAGCTGTAGTAAAAATAGGAAAAAATAAAAATACAAAGAAAGTTCATTTGTGCTAGTTAAAAAAAAAAAAGTAGTAAGTTTAAAACGGTGAAATAAATTAGGATTTATATTTAGTTAACAATGAGTTATCAGAAACCATTCCAATATATTTCCTGATGGTTTACCATTACATAACTTGTTCTATATTTATAATGTACATCTGGCATACTGTGCTTCTATTCAGATCACTTTAATTAAGCCAGCCTCCAAGCTCCCATATAAAACAATGGAAGTTCTGAAATGCAGGAAAACAGCAGCATGAATTCATGAATAGCCCTGTATGTGAAGGCAGGCAATGTGCAGATTAGTGTGGTGGTTTCCTGTTGTTAACACCATAAACTTGTTGAACTCTGTTAGCTGAATTCTACTAACTTCAGCCCAATCACTGCAGCTACTGCAGAAGAGATTGACCAGAAGAGAAAAGGAAAAGATGAATAGCTTTTCTTAGATTGGAAAGAAAAAAGGAAAAATAAAACCCTATCTTTGTGGGCTTGAAAAGAACCGCAGCGCTTTGGAACTCTCTGACTAAAATTACTGTATCAGTGTTCACTCCCAAAGACAAAAATTACTTAAAACAAGTAATCAGTAATGGATAGGCATGAGAGGCCACTGTTGAAACAATTTCTAAAAGAGGCTTTATGACACAGACTTAATTTTCAGCAAATGTCTTCCTTAGCCACCAATCTCAGAGGGACTGAGAAGTTCCCAGTAGGCAGAGTTTTTCTTATGAAGACGTCAATTATACGTGTTTAAAAATAAATGATACTGCAGTGTTTGGTTGCAGATGGTTATTTCCAATCTCTAAAAATCTTGATACCCTAACAAGCTATTTAAATCCTCAAGTAATTAACAGAGATAACTTAAAAAAACCCTACAGGATTGATATAATTCATTATTTTTAGACCTTGTGGGTTCTAACAAATTCTCAATATAAGGATAAGGATCCTTGTAAAGGTAAATTTGATCAAGGGTTCAATTTTCTTAGCTATTTTTAAGATATGCTGCAGAATCTGTGAACAAAAAACAGTAAAGCCCACATATAACAACTGCTCATATATATATATTTGTAAAAATAAATGATTAGTATATTCTACAATAACTTTATAGAATAGTATCTTATTATGGGCTCATAATATCATAGGCTAATTCAGGTTGGAAGGAAGCTTAGGAGGATGCTAATCCTCATACTCAAAGCAAGACAGACCATGAAATTGATATTCCTTTGATTAGATATCTGCAAATAATAAACTAAAAAATAGCTGAACCCTTCCTACAGAACCCAGATATAATACAGCTTAGTGGTTTTAAAATGATGGTCAACCTCCTTTTGCCACCAATTATTTAATTTAGCTGAAATTGGCATTAATTTGTAAAGGTTAGGTTATCTAATTAGTGAATAGAATGTGTTCCTTAAGTCATCAAACAAGTGCACTCTATGAACTACTTGATATGTAACAAATCCAGACTGTAACATTTACAGTACATTCTCTGTCAAATGATTGGCCAAATGGTGCAGAGCTCGTTTTAGCTCTCTTTTCACCTTTTTATCCTGTTCTTCCCTTCTGGGAGAGTGTCCTAAACACAAGGTCATAGACATGAAAGTTTTGTTTTCTGATCTCTTAAGTAGAAAGGGCTAATTTCACCAAATAAATTATTTGCAGTGCTTAATATGACCAGTGTAAATAGCTCCATAAGCTACAGGGGAGGGAAGTTTCACTTGTTTCCTGCTGCTTCTGTTGTTCAGGGAGTTAGACATCATGAAGATTATCCAAAATGACATTAGTCTAGTCACAATTGTAGCAAAATCCTCCTGTGTTATACAAATTAATTTGCTGTGAAAATGTGTATAGAGAGATTCTGAACAAATAGAGGACTTCGGAAATATTATTCTACATTGTGCAAATAAAATCTCTAATTAAGATCTAGAAGGGGGAGTTTCTATTTCTGCTTCTTCTAGTTTGCCCTTCTTTGCAAAGCACTGATATCCCTTTTGTTTAAAGATTCAACAGTTGAAGCATAATTTCATTGTAAGTTACAGGAGGTAAGAATTAACAACATTAATTCCAAAGAGAAATTATTTTAAGGTAATGATTCAGTATTCATGTAAGGCAAGACTCTGTATGATTACGTGAAGAAGTAGGGTACAGGGGAAAAGAAGGAATGGAGGAGTGGAAGAAAAAGAAGGTGGCCAAGAATTAGAATGCTATCTCTTTATAAGCACACAATGCAACTCGGAAGGAGCAACAAACAGAAAGACATGCAAATGCCTTACCCCTGTGCTGGCCAGCTGAGCAGGGGTGATACAGTGGCTGAAATAGGAGGCAACTACTGTGTTCTGCCACCAGTCAGAAACCTGCATAATTGCTCCTCGTGATGCTCTGTCCCCTAAACTGTGGGGACTCACCTTTGGTGGCATGGGCATTGTACTTCTAATTGTTACGTAGTGAAGAGAATGACTGTGACTGCAGTAAAGAAAATATGGCTATTCACAGCAAAATGTTAATTTTCTATGACATTGCTTGGCTTGTGATTGCATAAGTCAAGTTTATAATGGAAATCATGAACCTCTATGAAAGCCAGGGGAAAAAAAAACCCAACAACTCAACATCTAATAGGATACTGTGATGGTCATTTTAATTTGCTTTGAAATTTGAATTCTAACTGGTTATTGCTCTAATATTACTGTTTCAGTTATTGTTCAACAGCTACTCAAAAGCAGAATGAACAATGCTGATGTATAAGTCCTACATGTCATAAAGGCAAAGTGTTATACACAGCTCCCAGTGTTGCTTGGTCATCCTGCCAAGTATTCATCAACCAAAGCAGAGAGATGCTTTGTATACACAAACTTTAAAACAGTAACAGAGAAGACGTGCCTGTGTTACTAACAAGAATTCATGAGTCCATGTGGGCTTCTAATCAGTGGAACTAATCAGTGATATAGTCCTTCTGGAAGGGAAGAAACAGCTCTGCTTGAGGGAATGGCAGCCATAACACCATGAGTGCAGGTGCAGAAGTCACCGCTTATACTGGAAACAACAAGAGAATACAGAAGATGAAAAACAAAGCCCAGGTCTATAAAAATAAATGACTCTGCAATGTGCAATAAAGAAAACTAGAGTATTTCTTTGGATGAACAAACAATAAAACCCATCTGCAGATATTTTGCAGTGCACTTCAGAGTCCAGGGGAACTCAGCAAGAAAAGAGCAGCTAGATGCATAGAGACTGGAACAGAAACCGTCAGGGATCAATTATTAGCCAGTAAGAAAAATGCAAAAAAGAGACACTTGTAGTGCTTCAGCATTTCAAACAGTGCTCTATAAATCTTGCTGTTTTCTCCAGGTATTAGTCTTTTTGTTTTCACAGGGAAAAGAAATCAAGAAAGGATCATGTGTAAATTATGGCATGTAAGAAACTGAAAGATCCCTTGTGGATATATCAATTGACTGTAAGTAACTACAGATGAGGTGTCCAAATTCCTTAAGAACGTTTTAGTCACTTCGTTAATCACTGAAGCTGGGGGAGGATAGTCTATGCTTGCTTCTGTGCAACGAACCATAAGAGAGTTTTCTGTGATTGACACAAATGTTACCAAGAAAGGTTTCTTTGGGTTCATTGTTTATTTGATGAAAATTGCAGCTTTAGAGCAAAGAAGAGAATGTAAAGTCACAAATTTTGTTTCAACATTTGCAAAATAGATTACCTTGATTTTGGAGGTGACACTTCATTTCAGCATTTACTGAATTTAATTCATAAAAAGAAAAGTAATTTTGCACATACAGGTGTGCTAAAAAGATATGACATTTTTATGGATTGCTGGCCTCATGAGGTTTTTGAGATCTGAAAGACAGGTAAAGCATAATGCACTGTGTGGATCTTCTAGCTGTCTCAACTCCCAGGCACAGAATGGGAAAAATATCCCAGATATTTAATCTTAGATTTGCCTTCGACTCTAGCAGAATGAAATACACACTTTTGCCAAGGAACTAAGAGTTCACAGTAAACTAGTTAATTAGCTAATTTTAAGTTGTCAACAAAGTACCAAAGAATGGGTAGCACCTGAGGGATGTTATGCTGCATGATTCAATTTCCAGTAAAATTGTCAACGATAGCAGTGACAATAAACTTTATATTTTATTTTGCATGAAGAAGACTTTGCTAGAGAAGATACCTTCTTTGTTAGATATGTATTTGGATTAACTCTTCTGTGATCATGCTGAACTGCATGATATCCACTAAATATTTTAGCATGTGAGGAATTGTTAGAGCAGTCAGGAGAATGCACAAAAATCAAGAAAAAAGGAATGGGTAGGTTGAACACAGCTGTGAACGGGATCAAAAGTATTTAAGGCAATTCTTCTGTTGCCGTGTGTCCCTCCTTATTTTAATTATTTTTATTGTTTTATCAAATCCTTCTTGATACATGGAATGATGGTTAAAAACCTGAAAATGTTGCAACCATCATTGCATATCCTGAGACTGTGCTATTGAAAACCCCCATGGCCAGTTATATCTTTTGCAAAAAGTACATTTGGTATTAGATTGTTTAGTTATTTGTGAACTGCAAACTCATCCATAATTCCAAAAATGTGAAAAATCCAAACTGAGGTTAGCCACAATTCCCTAATTTAGGACAATGAATTCATTGATCTTTCAGGATGTGTTCACAGTTTTTCTTCTGTCTCTGTTTTAATATTTTGAGTCACCAAAGCTCCATGCTGAAAAGGTCTAATACCTGTGGTTTACAGTCATCTGTTATCTATTCATTAGAGGGGTTTCTCTGAACTGCTGCTTATCTTGCCCAACAGTGAGGTTTGAGAAACAACCCACAAGAAAACAATTGCAGTCAACAAAACAATCAACCCCATTGTTCTCTGTGGGGATTTGCTCCAAAGAGTACAACAACTGGAATTATTTAGAAAACTGAATTACTGCATGATGGAGCCAGAAGCATATTGGCAACACTGAAAAATCATGTTGTATGTTCTCCATTTGCCTTTAAAAATATCTTTTCATTAAAAACATTAATGAGAAAATATTAATAGAAAATTGCATATAGAAACAGTGTAAGAATGAGAGCTTGTTACTCAGCTTATGTGGTCTACTGTAATACTGCACTATCATACAAGGGATTTTGTATGAATGTACATCTTTCCATTTAGACATAGTGATGCATAAATTCACAGCCAAAACATTTCACCCCTTTTGCTTTTATCAAAGTTTTATAGATAATTTAGTGAGAATCAAGCTGAGTGAGGATGAGGATCAGCTGTTTAAGTCAAAGGTACCTAAAGCAAGTTATACAGCATTTCTCAGGCTACTCCAATGTAGTGAAAAGAAGACGTTCCTGATGCTGTTAATGACATTTTAAAAAATGTAGTCCATGCTCTGCATGTTAGCAAGTGATATCAGAACCTGGCTTCACAGGGGATCACCGTGAGCATGAGGATACAGTGTATGCTCTTGGCCATTTTTTTATATGCTATGCCTATAACTCCATTTCAGGGAGTCGGAATGAGCTGTGGTTATCCACAAGAAATTAAAAAAGGCAACACTTTCATTAACTTTCAAGGGACCAGAATTTTCCCCGGAAATTAGATTCACTGATTTGCACAGAGTTACCAGTCACAATTGGAGAGTCAAGACAGGTCAGTATTTATCCCATAGCAATATCTGAGACAGGTCTTTTCTTTCCTAGTCTAATTCTAGTGAGCCCCAAAGATAAGTTAACACAAGATGAGGTTAGCAAAGTCACTTAGATTACAGTTTTCAGACTTGAGACACCAAAATATAGCACTAAATTTACAAACCAAGTTAGCCACAGGATATTTGTAAGCCTGTATCAATGAGAGATACCAGTCAAAAATAATGATTTAACTGCCTAAAAGAGATGGGAATGCATATAGTATGCCTGTTTTGAACATGAAATTCTAGGGAATTAATGCTTGTCTTTTAAAGAGGTTGTGGTGTGAAAAAGCCTCGAGTGATGTTCATACCAACTCTTGAACTGAAAACAAGGGTTTGCCTGGCGTATATTTCAGTAACGTGACTTAAACATGGCAGGTAAAAAAATTAAGGAACTTTGGGAGTGGGCAAGTGAAAAAAAACCCACTCTTTGTTTCTGACCACATGGCAAGAGCAACTTGCTATTATTGAATCTGCCATTTAGAAAAGTTAGATTTCTTTTTATTCAGAAGTTATTTAATTTACACTAGTGTCTACAGCATTAATGAAGTAATTAATTTCACCTGTAATTTCATTGTGAATTTCACTACATGAAATTATTTCATGTGACAATAATCTATGCTGGAATAACAGAAGTGTATCCTGGAGGGGGTGCTTATTGTCTTATTTAGAAACCCTTATGTGCAGGAAAGCTAAGAAAACTAAACCCAAAAGTGCACAAGGATGTACAACATTGTGAGTGGAACTGATAAATCTACAAGGGTAACTCTCTTTACTTTGAAATCTTTTTTTTTTTCCTCACTTTTGTTAGTAAAACTTCATAACTAAAGAAAACAGATATTCACCTGTTCCTTTCAGTATTGTTGGAAAATTTTATGATTGTAACTACACATTATTTTTTTTCTATTACTTTTTAGTGGTAGAGAGTCTAGCAATTTTACCTGCTTGTTTAGCACTTTCTTACAGTAAAATAAGAAGATTGCAATTGATATTTGACTTTCCTCCCCCACTGTCGATAAAGTTCAAACAAAAAGTGATTATGCATTTAAAGTACTTTCCTCATTCAGAGCCTTTCAATATAAATAAACAGCCTCAAATAAAAGGTCAGTTTTCTAATAGAGAAAATTTCAAACTCAGGGTGCCATAACACCTGAGAATGGAAGACTTTATTATATGATAGTCAATGACAAATATCAATGACAAAAATCAATAAGGTACTTTAATACCTAAATCTAATATGATAACATTTTAAGTCACGTATTTCTATAACATAACATAACATAACATACAACACAACATAACATAACATAACATAACAAACATATACTAAATATAATATAACATACAATATTATATATATATGTTATAACACTGATAAAATTTCTGTGGATCTGAGTTAAAAAACACGACCAGTGAAGACCTCACAAAAGATTTGTATGAGAAAAAATGTACAATTAACCACCCACTGAAAAAAAAAAGCACCCAATCCTACAAAAGACATAGTGCACAGATGCAGAAAAATGAGGCTGATAAAAAAGTAAAATTATAAGATTTCTGTTATTTGGAATCAATTAGCTAAACAGAAACAGCACCAGTACAGAAGAGTAATTTTCTGTTCCTTGAAAGATCATTCTTTGAGACAGGAAGTACTGGAAAAGAGCATCCCAACTCTGGGATTAGTTCAGAAAATGATGATGTACTCACATCATGTAGCAAATAATACAGACATCAGCACAATTAAAATGATATCCAGAGTAGAAAGATACAATAAAGAATTAATATGGGACAAGTTGTGCAAAGGAGAGTTTAGAAAAGGAGTACAACAAAAGAATTTGTATAAATACATATACTAGTAAATATATATATGTAAAACTATATCTGTATTTACAAACATACATGTATATCCATATCTATATAACTACACATACACACATTGGTATGCAAGAATAAAATTGGTAAACAAGAAATGGATTTTAGTTCAATGTGGAATACAATAGCTTTAATTTACAAAAAGTAAGACAAGGTGGAAAGGAGAAAGGCCTGTAAGGAACTAGAGGATAAATTAGCATATATTTTTCACTCTTGGGCAGAAAGACAACAGGAAGATTTGTGAATTCCTTACTTTACCATGAAGCAAAGGAAGTGTTAATGGCAAACACTGAATTTAAGTTAGCAAGCTAGTCCTTTGTCTCCTATTGATCTACAAAATGTGGTGACAAAGAGTTTCAAAGGTAAAATATTCCAATGTACATCTATTCTAACATTATATACTAATACTTACTATAATATATAATATATATTATTATGTAATTATAAAAAAATTATAGTATATTATTTTAATAAATAATATAGTATATTAAAAATAATTTATATAAACATATGTAAAAATTTAAATTAATAATATAATATATAATGTTATATGGTGGTTTGAGCCTGGCTGAATGCCCAGTGTCCAGCCAAACTGCTCAAGGCCTCTTGCCCCACTTTTGCCTTCTAGAGGGAAAGGAAAAAAAACCAGCTAACTAGGAATTTACGATTAGAGATAGCAGCCAGGAGAGAGGCTTTGATAAGTTACCGTAGGCAAAACAGACTCAAAATAATGCTTAAATTTATTACTAACAAGCTAAGAACTAGCAACAAGAAATAAAACAGTTTTAGAAACACTTTTCCAATCACCCCCCAGAGTCAAGTTGTTGCTTTAGCCACTTCTAATGAGAAAGTTCGAGACCCTCTTTTGGGCAGCAGTTCTTCCAAATCTGCTGTCTCAGGGGTCTTCCTGTGGACTGCAAAGGGGACAGCTTTCCTTAACACAGTCATCACCACAGTCACAGGGGAAAATCATAACTTTGAGTCCTTCCCCTGCTTTCCATGGGGTGCCTCCCACAAGGGAGATCCTCTGCTCTCCTGTGGTCATCAGATTCCATCAGATGCAATCTCTTATCAGTAAGCTGGCTGTACCTGCTTAGTGTAGGTTTCTCTCTCCACAGGCTCTGGCCACAAATCTCTTGCAGGACTCCGCTCCATCCGCTCCACGATGTAACAGCCTCCTTCATGCATCCTTCTGCTCCATCAGGGGAGCCTTTGCACCCTAATGGACCCCATGGGCTTCAAGGGGACAGCTTGCAATCATCATGGTCATCACCATGATCATCAGGAAATCATAGCTTTGAGTCCTTTCCCTGTTCCCGTGGAGTACCTCCCCATCTTCTTCCTCCTGCAGTGACCTTGATGTCTGCGTTGTTAATCCATAGATGCAAATTTTTTCAACTGCCCAACAACTCCTCCATTCTTAAATATGTTTTCATGCAGGGGCAGACCAAACCCAGGAAGTTTTCTTTGCAGCTGACTATTATTGGCTCCATAGAACAGGGGAAAACTAGCAGCTTCTAACAGAAGCCACTCTTCCTCTTATTGAAAAACCTAATCAGAGAAACCCATGACATATTATTATAATAATTACAATCATAATTATATACTAACATATATACTATATAGCTAATCTAACATTATATATATATGTGTATTATATATATATAACATTATATACAGCAGAAAGGTTTTGGAGACCCTTAATTCCTGGTCCTTTAATAAGTTTGAAGGAGAAGTTGAGAGAACACCATGATGTCCATGGTAGCAGAAGGGAAAGAGGTCAGCTGTCGGATTGAAAGGAGTCATTTGATTAACTCAGAAGGTGAAGGCATAAAGAAGGAGTAGGTCAGAGAATAACAATGTTTTTAAATATATTAGTCCTGGAATGTCTCAGGATTTATTTAGAGAATCAAAAATATAACTTTTGGGATTGTTGCATTTACTTTTGAGAAATTGCAATGACAGATGTGGTATGGAAAATAAGAAGAGACATAAAAATAAACGGAAAAATAGGGGGGAAGATAGTACAGAATTTTGGACTGTTCAACTTAAAACCCACATACTGAAACAACTAATGAAAATGTTTACCTGAAAGAAACCAAGGAGATGAGTAGCAGTCAACATGGGTTACTTCACTACAAATCATGTCAAGTACATATGATTTTGTTCTATGACAAAGAAGCATTATGGACAGAGTAGGAGAAGAAAATGCCATATATATCTTGACTTTACACTTACTAAAATCTTAATTCTGATACTGTATCTCATTTAAGGTGAGACTGGATATGGCACATAGTGCTATGGTCTAGTAAGCACAATGGTTGGATCAAAGGTTGGGCTTGATGTTGAAGGTCTTTTCCAACCTGGTTAATTCTATGATTGTATTCTTACAAGGAAACAGTCTCTTACTAAGTGTACTTTAGAATAGTGTAAAACAAATTGGAAAAGTATTGATAAGTGGCAGTTTTTTATTGAGAAGCACTGAGTCTGATTCTGCATATAATTGTTAGGTTTTGGCACTACTTTTTGTTTTCATTAATGAGCTGAATGATGGAAAGGGAGCAGTAATTAAATCTGTAGGTGATGCTGAGATGGAAGGCACTGCATTATACTGATGGATTTCATTTCAAAAGGATCTTGGCAGATTGAAATCATGGTCTGAAGAAAAGCAAAATGCAGTTCAAGGGACACAAGTGAAACAGTGCAGATAGGCCTAATCAGCCACACAAATTCAGGATCTAGAAAAACTGGCTGAGCATAGGCCAATAGACAGGGATTTAAAGGTATTAGTGAATCACAAATGGAACACAAGTCAATAATGTCATGCTGTTGAGGAAAAGATAAGTGCTATCCTGGGACAATTAAAAAGAGCAAAGTGAATAAACATAGAGTATAGCTTTCTGCTCTGCTCAGTATTCGCAAGAGTTCAGGAGGAGTCCTGCTTGGGGCATTTTGACAGAAGTGTGTGAGACTCTGCAAGACAGAAAAGAGAACAGATGTAGATCTGAAAAGCAGATCCAGGCTGAGAATTCTGCTCTTTAATGTGTGTACTGCACAAAAAAAGAACAGGGAGAGTGTTTTACTCATACAGGCCTTAAAAGACTGCTGGAAGAGAAACGGAATTGTCTTTTCTCCATGGCCACAGTAAACAGGAATAAACAGACTCTATTTACCAAGCATTTTTAGTTAGATATCAAACCTTGGGATTATTAGATGTCAAAATAAGTTGCCAAGACATGTGTGGGATCTTCATCACTGTTCTCTATGACAGCAGTTAAGGGCTTCATTAATGGCTTGCTTCAACAAAGGTCTCTTGGATGGTATACTTAACCTTACTGGAGGGGAGAGGAGACAAAGGACTAAAAGAATCCCTTGAAAATCAAAAGTGTCCAAAGTGTGGACATGGTGTGACCTCCTCAAAATGCAAAGTAGTTGGTGTGAAAGCAGAAAAAATATAATGATGGAATGATGGGATAGGAAAGCTTGCTTCATGACTAATATTCCCTCACACTGATAAATATGTTTTTTAACCATCAAGTTAGGAAAGGAAAATTTATTAGAAACCATCCTTGCACTTTCCATTGTATCCATTGAATCTTTGCTGCTATTTCAGTTGTATTTTTGCTGAAGGTAAAACCAATAATAATGATCTACTTACATGGCCTAGTCTCTGTATATCTGTCATATTAAAGTCCATGCTGTTTGTTTATCATGCAGTGATCTATAATTCTCTATTAATTTAATTATACTAAAAGATCTTAAAAGCCTTGGGCTAAGTAACATGTCAATTACAAATGAGTTTAACTTGGAATAAATATAAACTTAATACTTGTAATTTATTGCTTTAAATATAAACAAAGCCCTTACTATGACACAATCTATTATTAATTGCTCCAGTGCCCTAAGTCCAATTAAGCAAATCCGTTTACATTTTCTTCAGAGGAAGTCGATGTTCATTTCTCATAGGAAGTGCAAGGAGCCTACCTTTCCACTTCTGTTAACCCCCCCTAATGCAACAAAGCACTTCTGTGTTTAATGAAGTGTATCATGTCAGGGGTGAAGGGAATGCTGGTGGCATGGGAGGTAGAGCCACATGTGAGGGTGCATATTTACTTGAACAAAGTAACTTACAATCAAATATCTGGTCATATGCATTTTTTTCTTCAGACTTCAGTAATGAATGCATGTTTTCTAGTTGAAAATTCTGTATTGTATTTCTCCAGCACCCTTTCAGTAACAAGGACAAGTTCTTTGGAATTAGACAATGTGCATGTGTATTTATGTGTGTGTGTATGTGCTTTATATATCTTCAACTGAAAGGTATCTTAAACTTTTTCATATTAGTTATACTTGCATGCATTAAAGCAGCTAAACATTTTTTTTTTTTATGTGTGTGTGAAAATGTGTACGTATAAAAATGTCAGCCGCTGTGCTGAGACCTGGTACTTCATGCCTGGGGTAAAATTTTATTGCATAGTTATAAAAGAGAGGGTTTATAGTGGAAATCCTGACACAACATTAACTATGGTTATGCTATCAAAGGAGTGCAGCATTTAAGAATTTAGGAACTATTTCATTTGTGTGAGTATGCGTATGTCTGTGTCTAAAACTTTATATTGACTTACACGTGCCATTTAAGTTTACTTTTAAACACTTTGAGATACAAAATCACAATTGGCTGTGACAAAAGCATCTTCATCCTCCTTGTTGTCTATAAACAACAAAAACATTTAAAAACTGGACCCCCCCCCAACCAGTGAAGTGTGTATAACTTAAAAATGGAAGACAATGCTTTTTTCCACCCTATTTTTTCAAGCTAGGGAACTGAGTAATGCATAGTGAGTTGAAAGAATTCACACACAAATCTGTTACAGAGTATAAATCTTCTGAGCTACAATCCTATACTTAGATTCCTGGCCTCTTTAGTAACATTAATGAAAAACTAAAATCCCTGTGGTGTCTGTCTGTTTACTTTTATCAAATGGAATGGGCCAGAAACTCATCCTTGGACCCATCACTCAACAAGTTATGAAAAAGATAAGGGTTGCATCTACAAACCTACACAGCGTTTACAAATTTTCTGATGGGACTTGCAGGTAGTTCACTGACTCTTCTGAACATAAAAGGTTGTGTGGGAGTGGTAGAGACCATCACTAGGGTTGCCTGTAGCAAGAAAACCATAAAATACAAGGGAAAAAAAAAAGTAGGCTAGGCACGATTTCAAAAGAATCTCAAGGAAGTTAGGTGCTCTAACATGATTCAGTCTTGAAGCAAAGCAATGTTACTTCCTAGCAAATAAATGCTGCTTTTTCTCCTGTGTGACAATGATACCAAGAAGAGATCAAAACCAATTCCCAACACATTTTCAAAAAATTTTGGTTTGAATCTCATGATACTGGAGGCTAAGTGCAAATATAAAACATTACTCCTTTTTCCATCTTAAACATGTGGCATGCCAACATGCCAATCCACTATAGGCAGTATGTTTAATTACTAGCTATACAAAAGGAGCTTTCTTTAAGATATTAAAATGCATTAACATGAATGTTTAACTATTGATAGCACAGAACTTCATGGAAATTTTAAAAATCAAGATTTTTCTCCCTGGGGTTGGCCTCTTAGCAAACAAAGGGAGATACACTAGCCCCAGTGATGTTACGTACCTCCACACCATTTAGGTATCCATGCTTAAAATGTTGTCCTCATGTTATTTCAAACGTGGCTTTGGAATCATAGACTCATTGAATAATTTAAGAGGAACCACTTGAGGGCATATAGTCCAACCCCTATTTAAAGCAGATCTAATTTGATATAGGTTAGTCGGGGTCTTACCCCATCAAGTCTTAAACACCTACAAGGATGGATCCTCCACAACTTCTCTGGCCAGAATGCTCTAGTATTTCACTCCCTCTACCTCATCTCCCCTGTCCTCTTCCTCTCCCCTCAAATAATTTTCTGTATATCTTACGAGAACTTCCCAGAGTTTTAACTCTCTGTGGCCTCTGGAATGTCATGGTGCATGTCTGAGAACTTTCTGTCTCTTTTATGTGCAAACTCTTATCAATGCTGTTGCAAACTGCAACAGAATCTCCCTTTAGCTTTTCCTTCTCCACACTGAATAAACCCAGCTCTCTCAGCCAGAAAGAGAGTGATATAAATCAGGAGAAAAAAAACCCAAACTAACAAAAAGAAATCACACCATCCCATTTTTTACCTTTATTTTAGCATCCCATCATTCTGGCATGCCTAAAAACCTTAGCATAATGATGTCATTTCGAGTAACAGGATCAATTGGTTTTGCTATGGTGCTTGTGGATATGCAATGTGTAAAATCTGATTCCACCTACATAACAATGTATAAAATTGCTAAGATAAAGAGAAAAGTACACTTTTTATTACTCTATTCAAGCTAAGATATCTTAATGAGATAGCAGGCACAGAGAAATGTGCCAACCATAGTCTGTTCTGGTAAACCTGAGGTGCTCTTGAGCTGAGCCAGTCTGTACCAGTGAGATGGACTTTAGGAGGAGCAAAGGTAAGATGGAGAGCAGATTGAGCAATAAAATATTCACAGAATGTATGCCACAACGACAAATAATTGAATTAAGCAATAACAAGGCAGACACAGGACATTTCCTGGGGATTAATGACTAGCTAGGAGAGTTGATGGTCCACGGCGGTCATCAATTCCCTGGGAAATGTCCTGTACCAAGGTCATCATTGCTATTATATCCCTCTTTTCTTTCCTCCAGTAAAAAAAAAAAGAAAAGAATCCCACATTTTACATGTTTTCACACAGTGTCATCACTCCTTTAGATGACTGTGGAACAGATGCGTGTGACTGGCAGATCTGCTAAAGGATCTCTGTGTAATTGATATCCAGTGCCACAACCAATCAAACCCCCTTTTTCCCCACTGAAATTTTAATCAGGCTTATACAGTACTTTAGTTTTTGACTTATTTAACTCTTTTGAATCCCCAAATAATAATTTTACTTTGTTGGGGGTCTGTATCCCTGACAAATCTGTGTCTGCATTATAGCTAGGTGAGCTGGAGGAAGCTGGACATATTTTATTCCTTTAGAAGTTTTCCTGTGGCATAAAGAACCTGCTGAGAGAACGGGCAGAGAATTTATGCATTCAGCCTGCTCTTTGGCAATAATGTGTGGATTTATAACATAAAGTACTTGCTTAGAACAGGTCAATAATGGAGATAATTAAATCTGTCTTTGCTATTCAATAACAATTATGAATTAAAATTTGTTATGCCAGGTTTTTCAATACAAGGTGTATCATGACTGAATTCCTCTAACTCATAATTTTATTCAGACTTGTTTAAGATATTGTTCTGTGGCAAATATGTCAATCTTTAAAACCTATTTTTCAGACTGTAAAATAAAAAATAAAGCACTAAACCCAAAGTTGCAGAAGATAAAGGAGCTTATGATTAGCTGCATGGTCTTGGGTCAAATGTATTTTACATTTCTACCAGTATTCCTTAGCTCACTTATCTTCAGGATTTGTGAATCTTAATCTACCATTTCCACCCCCACCCCCCCTTAAACTAACATTACACATTCAATTAACCTAACCTTGAATTAGAACAGTGTAAACTATACATTTTTTAAATTACTCTTTATGATCCTTTATACATGTTCCTTTTAAGCACACTCTGTTACTGTTGGCATTTGCAGTTTGTGGTGTGCAGTAAGTTACTCTTTCTTCACTTCAGCATGATGTTGTTAAACTCCTTATTTTCACATGCCTGAAATTTTTTGGCTTCATATACCCATATTAATTTAACTGGCCAATTAGTTGTTATTAAAATATTTTAAAAGAACATACAACAACATATGCACAACAAATTATTTCTTTCCACTATTTTATTAACATTTTTGTAGGGAGTTTCCAGTTTCTCGCCTCCTTTTCCCACCAAGAGAGACTCTCCAAGTTTAGCAATACAGACTGCATGTTAGATTCAGGACTGCACTAAGTTTTCTTAAAGTCCTTTAAAGCTGTTTTGAGAACATGGAAAAAATGGGCTCAACCAATGAAATCTTAGGTGCTTTTCTTGCCTCACTCCAACATTATAAGTTGATGCCACTCTTACAACATTATAGACTCAGATCATCCATGTTAACAGGCTGGTGGTTCAGGAGCTTTCTGGAAGGGGGTGAAAGATTATTATTAGATTTAATTGCCCATTTAGGTGCAAGTGTACAATCAACATATTAAAGTGAATGCAGTGTCATGTATTTCATCTCCCTTTTTTGGTCAGCTGTAACCAGCTTTTCACAAAAATTATTCTGGAAAGATCAAAGTCTTTAATATTGAAGGTTTAGACATCAGTCCAGCACGGGCAAGGGGAATGTCCTACATTTGCCTTGTAAACCTTCTGTGGCAAACCCAGCAGTTTTGTTTTGTGTTTGTAGATTATTTGGTTCTTAATCTGTGGTCTGGACTCACAGACAAAATATCAGTGGAAAATGAATTTAAAATGAAAAGCACTAAATAATTTAAACAGTCCTTCACAATTTTCCCTGATTAGTTCAGTTCTGCTGTAACACCAACGAAAGGAGTCCCTTAGATACACAACCCTACCAGATGTATTATTTTTCTCATTATACTTGCACCTCTTCTTGGAATGAATCTAAGCTTGGCATAGTGGTACTCATAAAGCAGAGGTAATAGACCAGAAGGCTGCAAATACTTATGCCCATGTGTGTGCATGTGTGTGCATGTGTGTGTGTGTGTGTGTGTGTGTGTGTGTGTATGAGTACATAGCAGTTATTTACCTTGCTAAATCTTTGTCTAATGATATTATAATTAAGATATGAAATTCAAAACATTTCAAGAAAATATATTTTTAAAGATGGAAGAAAAGGCCCTCAGATGCAAGTAACAAAATGTCAGAATGGTGTTCCCCTATTTCTCCCCAAATAAAAAAAATAATAAAGCAACCAAAGAACCTTTGAAAACATATTTTGAAGTAAGGACCCAGTAATAAAATGGTATCAATAGTAAATCTGTTTTGAGGGAAAAGGAGCTAAAGTACAGTAGCTAAAAATCTGGCCTAAAGTTTGTACATAAAGATAATAGAGAAACACCACTGTTTACTTCAGGGATTTACACAGTTGGATTTAGTGCCATAGATCAGGTATGCCCAACTTTTTAACCACTGAAAGGCAAGAACAGATAATGCTAGAGTGCTTATTTAGTAGTTTATCTTTTTTTTTTTTTTTTTTTTTTTTTTTCTGGAAAGAAGTATTGAGCTCCACACTCTATTTCTGGAAATGAGAAGCATGTATTGTCTTAGGATATCTTATTTTACCTTTATGGAACAGTTGACTTACTGCTAACAAACTCAAGGCCAGGGTATAGCCAAAATGAAAATTTCCCAATGTAAAAACTGTTACTGCAATTGCTACTATTACTGTAACAGCCATGATGGGGAGGGCTCCTCCACTCCACAGCCTCTTGGGGGCTGGTGGGGATTGTGAAAATCCCACGTGGGCAAGAGTAATGGATGGAAGCACAGCAGGATGTGTGGTGGTGAAAAAGCCTTTGACCATATGTGCAGGGGGTTTTTAAGCCCTTTGAGGGTGGGCTTTAGGAGGTAGGGTGTGACTACGTAAGGGTTTGGGGGAAGGGGGAGTGGCTGTGGGGCACAGGAACCAATAAGGGAACAGGAGGACCAAAACCCAGTGGAAAACCAGGAATGGGGTTGACAGGTGGGAATCCAATAAGGTCGGGAGGGGGGCGGGGCTGCATATCCGAGAAGAAGGGAACCTGTCTCTTTCCATAGAAAGCCATGTGTGCTGGAAATCCTAGGGCTTACAACCTAAAAGGGCACCTGTACATTAAGAGGCGCAGGTAATATTAAATGCTAAAGTCTCTGCTCTTCTGGAAGTTGTCACAGTGATGGTCTTGTTTCTAGGGGTGTCTTTTTCCAAGATATGTAGTCGATCCTCTTTTTCCTCTGTCTCCCACATGTTGTAGCAGGAGTTTCTTCCAGCATTACAGTACTTTTCCTTTGTTGGAGTTTTGCTGAAGCCAAAGGAATTGCGGAGGTGGGGGCGGATGTAGTTCAGTTTCTGATGGTTGGACTTAAAAAAGGCAGTTCAAACCTCTTTCACCTTTGTGGGGATGAGGGGTCTCGGGCAGGTAGGCAGATCGGGCCAGATTGTAAGCTTCCTAGTACTAGTGAATGGGAATGGAAGCAGGGACACCCTGGCTGGGATAGAATATAAAAACCTATGTCTGTTGTTGCTGATGGTCTGTCTCTTGAGCCAGAGAGACACATCCGGTTCGGCCGAACTGTTTAAATAAAGGTTTAGTTTTGCTTGGAAGATTTTGTCCCTTCTAAATTTACTGGTGTGAGCATTTCTCACACCTTTAAAAAGGATGGAGTCAATAGACTAAAAAAAACAAACCATGTTGCTTCAGCACTGGCCACTGAATGAGATTCTCTTAAATATTGATTAAAAAAATATAGTCCTCTGCTCCCTTGCTGCTAGTATAGATAGGTGAAGACCATATTTTAGATGCCCTGTTATGTCTTCAGGTTCTTCCACTGTAGATGGCAACAGAAACTCAAAACTGCTCTATAGCATGACCCAGAGGCAGCAAAAATATACAAATGCTTTCCCACCAAATTTGTTACTGTCCAGGGAATTTCTGTGATGAAAAACAGAGAAAAGGTGGTATACACATTTGCAAGCAGGACAGAAATATGTCAGTGAGGCATTTCTTCTGCTAGATGTACCCTGAACCAGAAAATTAAGTGTGGAAGGAGCAAATACTATGGACTATGGGTTCTGAGTGCTAGTGGAAATGTGATGTAAATGAGTGGTTGCATGATGGCCAAGCACTCTTTCTCCTAAACCAGCTTTTTACCAGTTTCAGCTCACACAATAATAAGCACAGAGGACAACTGTGTTTGGAAACCTCTCCCAAGCTTCTGCCCCTCTTTCTGCCTGACAGTTCCTAGACAATGGATACTGGCAGTAGCCCCTACTGGCTGCTGCTGCTCCCAGCTGCTGGCTGTGTCCCTGAGGGCAATTAGCCTCAATTCCTTCAACAGGAACATTTCTCCCCATCCAGAAACACTGACAATAAGGAGACAATGTGGACTATCTACTTTCACCACAGGCTTCATGGGCCATGCACGTATTTGGGACTCAATGAAAATAATTTGTCCATAATACAAAAATGACCTGCCAGACGAGTCTAAAAGACTTAAAATTACCTCCATACTCAAAGCGCTTTGATTTAAGAGATGGAGCACAGACAGTGCAAGCAGAACATGGAGAGCTGTTTCTGAACAGGTGAATACACTTGTTTGTTAATGATTCAGTTACTTTAACCAATGTTGTAAGATATTTTTATGCTGTTCTTGTGTTAGAGAAAACTTTCAGTTTGATAAAATATCACACCTGTGCAAACATGAGGTATGATGCCATAAGCTTTACTTACAATTACAGTTGTTTTTCTTAAATTACATGAATTATAATCCGCGATAAGACACTTCTTTGTTGGCAATTACAGATGTATCTCTGAAAAGGCTGATTGCTTAATTACGGTTCTTATTATGAATATTCTGGCAAATTTCTAAAAAGAATCTCTAACAAAGAACCGGATGAATGCTTCCTCTGTGTTCTTCAGTTAGGATTTGACACTTCAACCTTTAGATTTATTAAAGTCAAACAGTTCAGCTTCTCTTTTCTATTTAGTGTAATTTTACTTTAGGCAGTTTTCACTTATGTGGTATTTAATCCAAATAAATAATATTCAAAACCATCTTGCTTCCTATTGCAGAAAGCCGTTAAGCAATTGTCTTTGAAAACTCCAGCCGTTAACTATGACATGTCTCAATATGTTATTGTTAGCATTTTTAGCAAATTGCCTTTCTTACCCATACATATTTAAACTAAATCTTAAACAGATTTTTTTTTTAAATAACCCCTCAGTCAGTTTTTACTCCTTAAGCACAGATAGCTTCCAATTAAATTAGAAATTTCAATTCACCAGCTTTATGGGTACGTAAATTTGGTCTTTGTATCAGAAGCCTGATGAAAATTTTATAATGTATATAAAGAAAATTTAGAAAATAAGAATTAATATCTCCACTTTTCTATTATTTTCCAATCAGATAATTTTTTAATTTCCATGAATAAAACCAGAAATTATATTTGAAGGTTTCAAAACTATTTCCTTGATTTAACTTCATAAGGATTTTTATTAGGTGGATTATTTCATTGGAACTAGTCCCAAACCCTGAATTTAATCAGACATCTGAGTCTTCAGAATTTAGGGTAGAAATGTTTTATCATTTCTGGATAAAAGACTGCTTTGATGGGAATATTCATGAGTGCATCTTCTAAAGGAATACCTAAAAAATAACAAGTAGTCTACTCAAAACTTCTTACCTTAAAAATATTCACTCTTTTCCTTCTAGACCTTTAGTTTCAAGTACTTACAAAATAGTCAGATAATATTAATTAAAGTGCTCGTCACTATTGATTTGGTTCTACTCAGAACTGTAGGTATGCAGAAGTCATACTGTACTGAATTAGTTGTCTTGAAGTAGACAGTACATCTTACGCTGTGTCTCTGCAAAAAGTCCCGCTTCTGTTTTCCTAAAACTAGACATTGGAAATGGTTAAATTAATTTGGAAAAGCCCCACGCCTGACAGGATCTAACCTTCAAGTTAGCCCTGTTTGGGGGAGGAGAGTGGACTGGCTCTGGGATCTCTCCCAACACAAATTATTCCATAACTGTAAGAAAAAATGTAATTTGGGTTGAACATGTGAAAGACTGCAGGTACTGGTGTCTAAACAAGCTATGGCAGAAGGAGTGAAAATGTGGCTTCCTGTTACTGAACAATAGCCTTATTATACACAAAGCTGTTTAGGAATGACATAAAATGGAAACGATCCAAAATGAAGAAGAAAACTGTAACTGCTGTAACTGCAAATGAACTGGAGAATCCACCGTCCTCCCAACCCATGGACCCTTAGTAATAAAAATATACATTTTCATGCATTTGCTTTTTATGTACTCCACATTAGAAGTGGGAAAAAGGTGAAACCAAGCAAACAAAACTCAAGCCAGAAAAACCGCTCAAGTTAAACGTGTGTAACTTTGAAGGTAATAAAGCACGTATCACTCAGCAAAAATGAATCCAAAAAGTAATAAAAAAATGTTCTTTAATATAGATGTAACAAAGTAACTAACATCATTCACTGACATCCCAGACTGTTGAGAATGTTGCCAATAGCCAGTGAGGTTCTTAATACAGTGATGTATTTTCCTATAGCAAGGCATATAATTTCCCTGGCAGCTAAATAAAGTGTTGACTCTTCTTGAAAATTAATTAGCAGTGAAACACAAGAGAAAAAAAGAAAGGCTTCTTGTTCCTAAAGGTTATTCTGTAAGGAAATAAATCATATGAAGGTATGAAGTGTGCTCTCCTGTACTTTATGATTA
Source organism: Dendrocincla tyrannina (assembly GCA_035047865.1). Lineage (NCBI taxonomy): Eukaryota > Metazoa > Chordata > Aves > Passeriformes > Dendrocolaptidae > Dendrocincla > Dendrocincla tyrannina. Next base: position 87,767,881 of record JAWWMP010000081.1, on the reverse strand, counting down.
AGTGCTTATAATATAGACAGTTTTTAAGCCTCAGCTTTTGCTAGGAAGTTCACATCAAAGGTGAGTTAAGTCTTTAGTATAAATACATGGTAAAATATATAAACCAGAATTGCTTTAAGTTGGGAGATCCCTGGTTTCAGTAGAAAGACCTTTCTTCCTCTTTATCAACTTATTTTACAAGTGATATTCCAAATTTATGCTAAGAACATTTTCATGAAGCTTTTGCTCTCCTCTTGGCAGAAGGCCTTAAAATTTGTGTCAAATAAATTAGAACTAATGTCTTTGGCTAAAAAGAGGAGCCTGTTAAAGGGCAGTAGTAATCAAGACAAGATAATCATTTATCTGTGATTTTGTGGGTATTAGTCTAATATCCTGTCTATTCACAGCATGTCAAAGATAAGAGCAGTCACCGGTTTACTGTTTTTCTGCCCTCTCCTTCCTCCCTTGCTCTGTCCCTCAGGCCTCAGGAGATAAAAGATAAAAAACACATACAAGGCCTATTGCAATAATATTCCTCTAAAAGGGATACACTGTTGCTATTATAAATTAATGCTTTAAAGGAAACCACTATTAGATAATTATCTCTCCCTCAGATAATTATGCACATGAGTAATTCTGCGTCTCTGAAGAGTTTATAGGATTTACTGGAAGTCACTTGAGGTACCAACAGTCAGAAGGGAAGCTGTTTACAGGATGTGACTGTAGTTCCAAACGGCATGTAGACTGTAGTTCCAAAAGGCAGCCCACAATAGTGATTCCTAGAAAGTTTCAGGGTGGAAAACAATCACAATAGATACCTCATGGGGATTTTTTTTTCCAATTCTTTTGTTCCTATACATATCAATTTAAATGTTAGGGTTTAAATCTCATACTTGCCCAGGCCACTACAGATACTATTGAAAAACAAAGGGTCTCAAATCTGTTGTTGAATTTTACTTTAGGTGCTCACCAGTAGTTAGAGATTTAATCCTGTTGATTACGTCACCTTACTGCCTTTGAAGGCTCTCCTTCCTGACAGGGAACCATATCTAAAGGTCAAAAAAATCACATAATTGTCCTTTCTATATTTTTCATAGCCACTTTCCTGTCTTGTAGTGATGCAAAGTAGCCTTGAGAGTTGGCTCGAAGAGCATCCCCTGCTTGCAGAAACTTTAGGCTTGCACTAGTTAGTGAAGGGAAAGTGGTTTTCAGCCTCATATTTTTTTACAATCTGCTTTTTGGCATAAGCATGAGCGTTCTCCCTTAACTGTTAGGAGTTGAGGCTCAGTTCACCTCATAATTAATTAAGGCAAAGTAATTTATTTAAGATTAATTTATTTCGTTATTGTGCACAGTGGCTAACCTTTCACATCTCACATATTGCATAGACATTTCATTTTATTTAAAAATGTCTGTTTAAAGAAATGATTAGTTCTGTAATGTGTTCAGCAAGGCTTCTTTATAACAAAGCCCTCCTGGGAACTCTTATGCAAATAAAATCCATCTGGAGATTGAAAGTAATGCAGGTAAAATTATGAACAATATACTTAATTTTTAGGAGTATTTAAAGGGATATAAAGGCACACTTCATTAGAAAATCCAAACTACCAGCTCATGTCCTGGTCACTGTTTTCAGAAGTACTGTTTCATCAGCTGTCCTCCCCAAACTATTGAAATCTGTGTCATGTCAAATATGCATATGATTTATTTATTTACTATTTTTTACAGCTTAGTGACTGGCTTGTATTGGGAAGAAAAACGTTCTCTCAATTAGTAATATTTTCAGTGCTGCCAGTAGTTCATTAGATTATGTATTCTAGCATCCATGAGTGGATGTTATCAGGACCTGTATTATAGAAATTAATTCAAAGTTTGTAGCTATTGTTTTCTGTAGCTATGGAAGAGCAAAATAGCATAAAAGGGATGACTTAGTTGTCTCTACTTTAAAAATATATATGCTATGGAAATTTCAAGTCACAGTGTCACAGTACAGCTATTGTGTAAAATTTAGAAACCAGGGTTATTTCCATGAACCAAAAATATGAGTCCCAAATCCTGCCATTTATAATGTGTGTAGTCTATATACTCCTGCTCTACCACTCCCTTGCAAGGTAAGCCCAGAAAGAGGGCAGGGCTCTGTTTTTTTGGGGTTTTTTGGGGTGGTTTTTTTTTGTTTTTTGGTTTTTTGGTTTTTTTTCCCTCCTTCAAAAGAGAAGAAATTAGAAAAAGGGAAAGAATAAGAAAGGAAAGGAGGAAAAAACCTGCTGATATTTGAGCGGCATGGGGTGGGGGAATCTGCTCTTAAAATACTCTTTCAGAACATATTTTCACTTTTATATGATGCACTTCACCCGTCATTAGCGCTGGCAAAAATTTAAAAGGTACAATTTTAACACGTTTGATGTATTTCTAACGGTAAGTGAGAATAAAGGAGAAAAGCGTTGACTTTCTTTTGTGTTTGGGATGACTAACTGAGTTTCCTGGGTTTCATCTGAAAAATGTAAAACTGTAACTGAACAATCTGAAACAGTCTTTGTTGGCATCAAGAAGCATCATTAGTCAACATTTTATCAACATGAAAATATATTGTCCAATCTGTGTTTCACCTTGAGCTTTGAAAGACATTCACTTTTATCTTCATGGGTTAAAAATTTCTCCTTTTCCAGTAAGATCAACCTCAATTGTATCTTGAATTGTTTAACATAAGAAAAACCCACACATTTCAGGTTACAAATCATGCTTCTCAGTACAAGAGAGGTACAGGATTGTGCCCTTCGGACTTCAGCATGAAGCTGGGATCTGTGCAGATTGTTGGAAAAGTCAAAATGCATAGCAGGACTGTCAGCAATCAAAACAAGTCAAAATCAAAACGAAGATAAAAGACATATCCAGGCACTGTTGTCAGAAAGAGGTATGCTATTCTTGCAGTTTCTTGCAGAAAAAATGCTGTAGAAGGAAAAACAATTGTAGTCAGCTCATGTCATCAGAATGTGGGGCTACAGTCATAGGATTCTGGCTTAAAAAACGCTTCAGTCAGATTTCTCTAATCTTGGGGTATATGAAAGGGTCACAATGTACAAATTCATTTTCTTCTGTAAGGAGGCAAACCCTTCTCATCAGAAGTGAAGTCAGTGGGAAGTCTAAGAGGAAGGCTCTTCTAGGAATTTGTCTTTAAAAAGCCATTTTCAAATAAATACCCCTAAAGTTCTTGAACGGTCAGGTGAACCATTCTAGAGAAGAAAATGTTAAAAGTAAGGTTATCTTGAGACCTTGATACACTTGCTTCACAGCGTATGTCTCATCTGAGACCATGGAATATCACACAAGGTGTCCCTTTTGTGGCCAGCTGGTAATGAAATGCTTTCTTGCTTTCTTTTTAATTGCAATACAGCTGTGTGCTGGCCTGTATGTAAGCCCATCCTTACTCTTTATCTACAATATACTCTGAACTTTGATTAATCTGTTAAACATTTTTTGACATGAAACTACTACTTTTTGTTTGTTTGTAAGTTTGTGGATTTTTTGTGTTTTGTTGGGGTGTTCTGTTGTTGTTTAATTATTGCTCCCTGTGATGTAAGTCAGAGGCTGCAGTTGTTTCTGACAGCTCCTCCGAAGCTGAGCCAGGTGTCAAGTTTGTTTTCTACTTGTAATTTATTTTTCTGTTTTATTTCTTGGGGTTATGGGTTATTCTGTAATTTTATGTGCATGCGTATCTCTATGTATGTATGTATATATATATGTGCATGTTCATATGTATGTGTGTCTATGTATAGCATTTCTCTGTTATATATCTGTATAGACATTACATCTATAATATGTATGCTTTCTTTCTTAATCTTACCACAGTCTTTTATATTGAATGTGTTAAGAGTCTGGAGAAAAAAGAGAGGAAACAAGCAAAAAAAGAAAGATATGTTTTTCAATGGTTTGAACTGCACACAATACATTTTGGAAGGTCCTAAATAGAAACAGTTTGCTGCATGTAAGGTAAACTGGCAAGGTATCTGCTAATGGACTTCACAGAGCCTGCTACAGCATGTGGCACTTTCATTTGGATTTCAGGCCTGCCTTGATTTCTGCTACAGCCCAGTGCAGTCCTTCCTAATGCTGCCTGTTTTTGAAGTTTAGCAAAAAGTCTTGTGCAAAATGTACTGCAGACCTGCAGCCTGATGTTATGGACGTCTATCCTCCCACTTTTCAATTTTTCAGCTCTAAGATTTTTTCTATGTCATATTGTCCAAGAAAATTTGGTATCACTTGGAAATTAGAAGCATGCTTTTCACTCTTTGTGCTCAAAAATGGCAGAAATGTTCAAACTTTATGTTTGTTTTGTTTTTAAAGTGGTAATTTCAGACTTAAGTGGAGACCAGGAAGCCTCCTTAATCTCAAGTAAATTTGAGTGCCATTTCCACTATAGCACTACTAAGCATATGTGCCGAGAAATTCCATGGGAGGGTGGGGGGAAGGCAAAAAAAAAGACATTTTTACCTGCTTACCTGGTGTCTGCTAGAACAAAAATAATCAATTTTGTTATTAATTACAAACAGAAAGTTGGTTGGCTATTTTTCTAAGAGGCTTCCCAGATTGTAACTGTCTAACTGTACATTTAGTGACAGAAGTCATATTAGCAGTGAGTATTTTTTTTTTTTCCTGTTTCTCTTGAGAACATATTCAAGAGTAGAAAAATTACCATTATTGGAACTGGCTTAACAACTTTTCTTGACATTGTCCAAAGAGCAACTGAATTCAGCATTCAGATAATGCTGTTTCTTCTGCCCAGGAAAAAATATATTTGCTTAGCAGTGAAAGAAGACTGCACTGCCTATGCTATGTGCAGGCTGTCAATAAATAAAGAAGTTCAATTTCCAGGGCTGTCAATAAATATATTATGTATGAGGTTTTTCATTATGTTCAGATGCAACTTGAGGTATTGTCTCTGCCTTCTTGGAACTAAAGCTATTTTTCTCGACTAGAATGGGATTTCCTTAACACATATTTGCAAATACATTGTTAATAAGCCAACGAATTGCATTTAAAGACAGCAAACAGGTTATTTTTCTTTTCTCTTGATTCTATCTGGGTGCTTTGAGTGAACTGAAAGGTGATCTTAAACTTCTTTTTATGCTGACTTCATATACTAGAAATGCAACGTTTATAGATAAACACTCTCACTTTTAATGAAAATTATTAGCTATTAACATTTTGCTTGGAGGCATAAGCCATAGCCCAAACTCCATTCAAATCCATTAAATATGCTTGAGACCCAGCTGTCAATAGGCACCATGAAGTAAATTTAATTTCCAGAGTCAATACAGAGCACAGCTGCATTAAGCATAGGATAATTCTGGCACATTATTAATTTGAATGGCCATGTAAGGCATTGTCTAGACAAGATATAAGCCCAGGTTTTCATAGGCAATCTGTACATAAAATGAAGTATGTCAAGGTTGTAAAGAATACTAATAACACAGATCTGGCCTATTAACCGATATTGATTGCTCTTACTGTGACACAATCCAGCAACTTTAGAGGTGAAATAGTAAGATGTTCAGCACTGCTGCTTCTTCTAGAAAAGCAACACTAAGCATGAACTTTTTCGGATGAAGCTTGAATGCATGTGATCTCAAATGTTTACTAGCATTATGCATGACTTCTAGTAATCTATTTCTGTGGATTAGGCAATTTCAAAAATAGGAGATTCATCAAAAACTCCAATTAGTCTTGCTGGTAATATGAGGTATTTTTATTTCAAATGCTGTCAATATTAGATTTTTTCATAGTGATTGTATCTATGCTCTTCATAAATAATGTCTGTTTTAGAAGGTTAAGCAAATTTATACTTTATAATTGTACTATTTATATAGTTATACAGAGTCTGTATAACATTTCCAAGAAAAAGATATAAAGGAAAATTAACTTTTTGAAAACTGTACAGCTCTGTAGCAAAATTTTTCCAAATTGCTTCTGTGGTCCTGCATGAACTCTATTAAATGACCAAGTATTTCAGTGCATGACTTCCTTGACAGACTGGAAGTTCTTCTAAAACGCTAGTGAAGCAAATCTCTTTCTCTTTCATATGATAACAATAACTGGTCTGCATTTTGTGGATTCATTCACACGCTGAGCCTGGAGACTTGGATGCATTACTGCCACCTATGTCCGCATTAACGAGCAACAGAGGAATAGGGGTGGATCTGTAGAGTGCAGCAGTTGGTGCTGAGCACCAAAATCCTCATTATACATATTTCCAGTGTGTTTTAATTTGCACTAGGTCCGTTGTGGTCCCAATGGACTGAATGCCCTGTTGCAACTGCAATACTTTGCAAGTATTTTGTAAGCACACTCCCACGGGTGCATCGTAGTTTTGTATCACACAGGTTGTCTCGTAGTATGAACTATAGCATAGGAATAGGGAGAATTCTGAGATAAATTTCAGGATCTGAACTAAACCTTTCATGTGGACAAAGCCTTTGGGTTCTTATTTGAGGTGACTAAGGAAGGGGACATCAAGAGGTCCTCTAGTCAAACCTTCCAAGCTAGCAATATGGATCCACTGCAGTGGAGAGGAGTGACCACCTTCACAGTGCAAGTTAACGCATGCTAGGATGTGAAATGCTGCTAATGTGGTTGTTTAACAATTACTAGAAGACAGGAATAGCACAGTTCAGTAATTGAAGTTAGCTGGGATAAATGGTTAGCATTTAATGCATCAAGAAATACCTAATTATCAAATTGTATCACAATAGAATAATTCAGTCTTTCTGAGACTAATGAGTCATTTTATTTCCTAAATGTGACCAACATTCCTAGTTTTACCTTAGTGTAATATCAGAAAGTATTCTTTATAAAATTATGATTTTATGACTGTTTATACTTTTATACATAAAGAGTGGTGTTTATTTAGGATGGAAAAGTTAATTTGAAAAGGAGTAAATTGTCTCCTTTCACTTGCTTAAAATTTGTGTTTCAAAGAAATCAAGTGTTCCCGTATTTCTTTATTATATACCATTTAGTTAGTTTTGTCTTGAATAGGGCTGATTATTAAGTTGCATGCTAATCATTAACTAGATTCTTAGTCCTCTGATTTTCAAACAAGCTTTTATAGAACTCTTGGTCTTTCTTCATTGCTTCATTGCCAAATGCAAGCATCCAGAATTCATGAGACTGAAGTAAAAAAAAAAAAAATTCGGAAGAATGAAATTTCAACAAATTTCAACATATAAAACTTTTTGTTTGTCATTTTGGTTTTGTTTGTTGTTTTTTGTTTGTTTGTTTTTTAAATGGTTCCCAGGAAAAGTCTGACTTCAGGACTAGAAACTTTGAAAGGGGCAGTAAATGCTTCAATATTTGCAACAAAATCATGAGAACTGCCATGACTTAAAAAATTTGGTTTTCTACAGTTTTCCTTAAGGAATCTCACTGCTGGTTGATGTTCCTTGAGACATGAAATAAATTTTTAGTCCCACTGAGGTTCGCTCAGTCAAATGCATCGTTGCAGTCTGCCACTGCTAAAGATGCACCTCTTTTACATATTATTTTATCATATAGAACTATCAGATCACAGAATATTTATTTTCTTTGTTTCCTGCCTCATAATTACCTTTTGGTATGCCTAAGTCTGCAGTTAAATAATATTTGTTATAGAATAAATAGTTTCCCTTTTGATTCCCATATGTATTTTGATTCCCATATTTTCCCCTCTAGGTTTTATCCTTAGAACATCTCTATCAGGTTAAGTATGATTGCATTTTTTTCCCTAAGCAAGTTCAAATTGTATGCTGGATATTACAAAATAATCTGTATTTTCTGATTTTCAGATTGCTTTGTTGGCATATTACATATATTTATGATAAAAAGTTTTTACTCACCTATTTTGACTTTATATTAATAACCACTGTTTTCTAATCTGTCTGGTTATTGAAAAATCCGCTCTTCAGCTTGTTTCACTTACTTTTTTCTCCTCCATCTCACCTCAAAATCTTGCATGAGTAGTTCATGGTATCTATCATTTTCCTACAATTCATTACAGCAAAAAGGATGAAATTACAATTTTCAAAAATCTTTCCTTTAAGATTTTTTCAGTTGCATTTTCATAGTTGTGTAGCTCTTGATTCCTACATGTACTTTATTTCTGCTAAGTGTATCAAGTGGTTTTTTAGTTTGGTTGGTTGGGGTTTTATATATACATGCCTAGGTCATCATGGTTTCCTTTGGACTTCTTTATTACAGTGTTATCCAGCAAGGAGTTTTGGAGACTGGAACAGAGTCATTCATTTCCAGTTTGGTGAGAAAGAATTGCAGCTGGAATACTCATATTCTAGTATCTGTACTTTTTCTGCATGGCCCTTCTCAAAAGAAGGGGGAATCTTCTGCATACATAGGAACCTACTGCTTTCTTTTCAGCGGTGTGTGACGTGAAACCTTGGATCTGAATACATATGAGTATTTAAAGGGAGTTATTGTGATGCAAACCTGGACATTTTGGCTAATGACAGCTACAGTTACCAAGCACTTTTCTTACACACATTGAACACCCTTTAAAAAGAAAGTGGAGGTTTTGTACTGTCCTTACATAGTGGTGGGAAGTGTCACACTCACCTGGCCAATAGGTAAAAAATCAGAAGTCCCCTTGAGCAGAGAAAGAATCAGAGAAACCAGAGAAAACAAGTATTTGTTACGTAACTCTGTATAAGTAGCTTTCAGTAAGTAGTGTTCTTCTGAAAATATGGAACTCTATAAATCAATTTGCAGCAGGGCTTATCAAAAAGCTGCAAATGGGGTACAAACCCCTAAGTTGTATTCCTCTTTGAAATATACTGAAATCACTGAGATGAATATTATCCTTGCATTTATTTCCAGCTACCAAATGGTCTGGATATATGAACTACTGCTCAGAATTTAAAACAGAAAATAACCCCAAAAAACCAAGTTGCTAAAATAAAAATGCATTAATCTGCTGACACAATGCTACACCAGTATTATCACTGAACATAACTAATAACACTTGCCATATACCAATATTATGTTTGTATTTTAGTTTTAAGAACAGAAACATGCTTTTTTAGCAAATCTGACTCGTGCATTTCATTCTATGCTTTTATCAGTGCAGAAAAATTTTCTGATTGATTTATACAAAGGCAGCTGAAATATTAAGGAAGTTTTAAAATATGTCTACTAAGGGAAGAAAACACAGTCTACTACCATTTTGGAAAGAATAATTTCAAGTGTCTTCTTCCTGAAAAAGGCAAGTAACAAAAAAATCTCAAAATCAAGCAGATCGGTTAATGTATTTTTATCAATGCATTATCATATGGATGCTCTCTGTGCACAGTGATGTGGTATTATGACAGTACGGTATCTTGTAATGGACATACATTGCTTACATTTGAGATATAAAAGCAGTAAAAACCTGTAGGGTGACTTTTAAAAAATTTTAGACTGGTCTCAAAAATTTTTTTGTATTCCTGGGTCTCAGGGGAAAAGCTCAGCTGTGCCTTGGACATAAATTTTGTCCCTCTCCATCCATGCTTCAGTTTCTTCTCTCGGTAAAAGTTCTAGATGCATAAACCACCAGGAACAACAGCATACTCCAGGCGCCTCTCTCCATGAGAGGAGAGTAGGAGCAGAGAGCACCCTGTTGAATGTTGCCAACCCTTTACACCCAGTGCTGCTTCTGTTACAATGGAGCCCCTCGAGTCCTTGCAAAATGTTAATTTTCCTTTCATGACAGTCAGGCACAAAGCACAGGAGGTAGAAGTGAAGAATAAACAACAAAGAATAAGACAGTAGCAATTAGTTCAGGCATTTTTCACTTCCATTAAATATTTGAGAAGGTGACCCATGCTGAGAAATTGTCAGCACTTCACCGCTGCAATTATGGCTCCAGTGGAAATCTTAGTGGAGCTAATGAGTGCTTTCATGTACAGACGGCCTGTTGGATTAGTATCATTACTCATTGTACAACCTGGGAGAGTGGCTGCAGTCAAGACAGGCACCCTACCAGGCTACAGACTACACCAGCACACCACAAATTGCAGGTAAACCCCCTGCCACAAGTTTCTTACAGTATAGCTGTAGGCAAAGGAGAGGAGAAAGGAAGCACCTCAGCTCCTTTTAGCTCAGGGCCAGAGCTCAGAACCAGTGTAATAATCAGCTGAAGGTCATACAGAAAGTCTGTGGCAGAGCAAGAAAGTGAATGCAGAGTTTCCCAGGTGAAATCCAGGCTCTTCAGCACCAGACTGTTGTTTACTCCCAGTCATTCATATGAGCAAACAAAGAACAGTTTTTGAGCAATGCTGTACAGGGTTTGAGGCTGTTCAGCTGCTATTCTTTCTCACAGCGTATCTCTTTCACTGTAGTTTTCTATAATAGTTTCTGACTACAAGCAGGTAGCAATAATAAATGATATAATTAGTTAGATAATTCTGTTTTTCTTCAGCAAAAGCTTAATAGTTTGTATAAGAAAGCAATGGATTCCTTTCAACTGTTGTTCTTTGCATATGCTGAAACCACAAAGGACATTGATTATTTTAACTATGCTCAATTTGCCTTTGAAACCAACATTCTAAAAAGCAAAAGAGCTTAAACAAACATGAAAGTAATCTAATACTGTCATAAACATGAAAGACAATAAGATTATTATGAATTGATCTAAATATTACTTAAAATAATTAGAAATTATTTTCTCATGGCTTGCAATTTAAGTTAAGCTCCTTCTTAATGTTACTTAGAAAACCAAGCAGAGTATTACTTCTCAGAATTTGAGTTGTTTTTGTTTATGACATTCAGTAAACAATGGGCAAATATGCCCTTCTTTTTATTGCTTTATATTTTGCACACACTTTGCAACCAACTAGTCTAGTTTGTAACAGCCAATTTTGTAAGGGCAGGATTGTTACCTTTTTAATACTGTGTCATTTTATTGCTTTAAACCATGAACCAATTGGGTATTTTTTTTTTATTTCTTGGCTCCACTTCTACTAGTTAACTTTATGAAAAGCAGTAACATGAAGGAAACAAGTCATACTAATAGCCCTTACAGCCACCAAACAAAAATGGCATGCATAGAAAAAAATACCAGTTAAATTTCAGTGCCGTTTGTCAAATTAGCTGTGGGGGCCAATCCCCAAATTAACCCAGTTTGGCATTGCTTTCACTACCTCAATCCTAAATGATTTATTGGAAGTTTGGGTCTTGTAAGAAACATAGCATTTGGGTTTTTTTCCTAAGGATTATCTGAATATAACTAAATTTTGGAAAATAGGATGAAAAGCTGAGATCACCAGGTTTTCTCTAAAGATTTAAGGATCTACCTGCCTTTAAACAGTCTGGCAACTGTTTTGTTTTGTAATTTAAGAAGTACTCTCCCTGATTAAAAGGAAACAAAAATTATCATTTGGATAAACTATTTTCAGTTAATCAGTTAGATATTTTAAACACTAAATGAATTTAAAAACAAACCCAAAGAGGAAAGATATCTGGTTAGTTTGGTAGGAATATGAAGACTTCCACTGTTTCCTGTTCAGCTCTTCAATCTGGATTTATGAAGTTTTCCTCTGCATGCCAAATGTAAGACAAAAGATGAATGACCATTTTGTTTGTAAAGACTGCAATTTGTACATATTTATCAAGGTGTTTCATTAAATGCAATTCTAGTTTTTCTATAGCCATATTTGAAAATCAGGTTTGGAGAGAGATCTCAAGATTGCTCATGAGGCACAAAACATGGAAACAGTAACGGTTTAGAAGAGAAAGTTCTCGGACTTGAGTGTGAAAAGAAAGGACCTTGATACATGGCAGCTGCTGTGTGGCAGAAAGAATAATTACTTTCTGGCCCACTCTTTCCCCAAACCTGTCGTTTAACTCATGATATTGGGACCTCTCAAGATAGACATTTGACTTTCCCAGAACAAGCAAAGGCAAAGGCTCTTAGGCCTACTGAAACCTAAGAATAGCCTTATACCAAGATGACTTTCAAGGCAGCTTTATCAAAAAGGGAGCCCCTTGAAAATGGTCCTTAAAGGCATGGAATGATTGTGGCAAGGAAAACAGAGAAGGCAGGCCCAGAAGTGTACACTGGCATAGAAAGAGGGAAAACAAATAACTCTGTTGCCATGGAGGAATGCAGAAAAAGGATCTACTTCTTTAGGAGACTCAAATATAACATTCAGATTCCCATTCTCCTGTCTTCCTTCCTCCATGCTATCCCACCATCACCTTCCTTTACTTTGTAGGTATCTGCATTTCTTACATGCCTCTTTCCACCAGAGAAATGCGAAATGCGACCGCAGAATTTTGCAGGACTGTCACTGTCTTGCCAGACTGGAGCTGCAATGCTAGTCTCAAACTCAAGACCTCATGGGCTTAAAAAGCAAGGTGTGCTCATCTCACTTACAAGGTCAAAACTTAGCCAGTGGTCAGGAGGAGAACTTCTGTCCCATACTGTGAAGATGAGCCTCTTATTGCCTAGAAGCGTTCACTTTTCAAGTGAATCCTAATTGTCTTCGAACACAAATCTCCCACAAAGTTGACTTAATCCATGGGCTAGTGAATAGGTACCTCTTAATCTCTCCCGTTGGAAGCGCTCCACTTCCAGTACATAATTAACATTCATCGCTGCAGGGACTGTGACTAGATTCTCCCACGTTCCAAGGGAGTACTCTGACCATTGGACTGTAGGATTTATTTGTAATTTTCCCCTCTTTCTTCTAGCCCAGTGAATACTTCATTATTTTTATACCCAGGCATACAGACAAACACGGAGAGTCATACACTCACAAATCTATAGAATAGTATCTATAATTATAGTCTTAGCAATACATGCTTGTTTTCTACAACTAGGCAACTGCAAAAAGTATTACAGATGCCTGGCCCAAGTGTACTGCATTCATTAAAACAAACAAACAAAAACCAAACCAAAACCTCTAAAATTGAGAAATGAAGAATTTTTATGTTAGAAAGCAAATCTTTTACCTATTAACATTACTACCTCACTAGTGGCCAAAACACATCTTTAGCCTATTGCAACGACTCCCAGTATGTGTATATTGAAGCTGTGCAAAAATTCTAAACCACAACTCCCTGGGTTTCAGTTTTCGTTATAAGCTCAACACTCAGTTCAGGTTCACTGAAAGGACATTACAAGCTTGGAAAGTCCACAAATGATGTAATGCAGACCTCTCGTGCAGCCTACTGTGTTGCACAACACAGCGTATTGACAGATAGCATTTGCTCCTTATTCAGGGGTTACTATCATTGCAGCACTCCAAAGATGCAGAGCTGTTTCATGTATACATCACTAAATGAAGAGCCCCTTTATGTTGACAAAACACAGGGAAAGACAGGAAGGCAAGAGAGTTATTATTTTAAAGTGCTTGAAAATAGGTCAGAGGAATGGTGCTTAGGTGGCAAATTCCAGAAGGAGCAAATTGGGCAAGGTGAGATTTATGGTACCCTGTGAGATCTTAATTCTTCTTCTGCATGCATCCAGTTTATGCTCTGAAAGAAGCAGTCTCACAAAAAATACCTGGTCACTATATAATTAAGGTCTGTATCATAATACAGATTCACAAAGGATCAAATCAAACTTGCTGAGACATTATCTGTGTTCTTCCATCTGAAATGAAGTGTGGAGCCCTGTGAACATTTTAAGCTAAATTTCTCTACATATGAGTACTAAGTTTTAAAAAAGAAGTAAAAATCAGCAGTTTATTTTAACAGTAACCTTCACGTAGCACAGTTATTTGCTACATTTTGGACATCAAAACCCCCCCCTATTTTTAACTACTTAAGCTAAACATGGAATCACAGTGAGCAAACACATAAGATGGTTGCTACCTCAAGGCAATCTTGCCCTACACCAGCTTTTAGAAAAATGGGCAATCTGTTGATGTCAGAACACACCAGCTGATCTAGTGGCGTACAACCACAGTTTTCCTAAGGAATCTAAACTTAAAAACCAAAATAACAATTTGCAAAGCTTTGTAACTCAGCCATTCCCAGGTGGACTGTGATGAAAAAGTCTACTTCTTCAGCCTATAGGCTCAGTTGGTTGCTTTATTTTTTGCTTTTGAGGTTTTTTATCTGGAGGGAGAATGTCACTTTACCTTAGACAAACTATTCAGTTACTTGCCATTAATACTTCAAATTTCACCTAGTCTTTCTCAGAAATTTTGTTGTCTCCATGGAAAAGTCCTCAGTCACAAAAGGAAATACCCACTGAATAAGATGAGAACTGAGACAGTGAGAAAGGGGGTTCCTTCACAATTACCATGGAGGGACAATGTGCAGCCCTGTAATGACCACATTTTGCTAGTCCAGCTCATGTCTCCCTGCACAGGAAAGGGAATATATGTTGCATTATTGGGGTGACAGATTCCTCATTTCTACCCTGTATCTTCACTTTGTAGGAACTGCTTAAGAGCTTTCCTGAGTTGGACACACCAGGGCACACAAGGATGCTCCCCTTCCACAGCCTCTTAATCCAGCCTGTTTCTTTAGTCAGAGAATAGAAGAGTAGATTTGTCAGTAAAGGAGGTACGGTTTGCCTTCAATCATCTCAGAAGAGAGCTACCTTTGAAGCCTCTGTTTCTTTATGCTCCTGGCAGAAAATAGTGGATAAATTTAATCTAAGAAATGAATTCCTGCTTATAACTGTTATTTGATAAATCTTATTATTCTGACTATTCAACAGAAACCACTTCTCCACAGTAGTTATTATTCTCACACAGTTCTAATCCATACCATGTAGCTTTTGTACACAGATTAGTATTTTATTATATCTAAACTAAATATTGTTTGTATAATCTAATTAGATATTTTGCAAATAAATACATTCTGACCAGAGTTACACTATCTGAACAGTAATATAAAGGTTTGAATACATAAAGAATAAAACAGTTTCTTACCAGAAATTTCTGTTGCATTAAATTAAAGATCCAGCTGGCACCTTTATATGTATCTCATTTCTTTCCTGTAAAATATTTTGTGAAGATGCATGAGATAAAACATTAGAAGATTGGTGTTTATAATTCAAAAAATGTCCTGCTAATGCTGAAAATATTGACATTTCTTCCTGAGGTTCTGACAGAAAATACAATACACTGTCTTATGTCAATTGAATAATTAGAGATTATAGTAATTCCTGCAAGGCTTTCATATGTGGCACATTCTGAGAAAATTTCAAAAGATGAGATTTGCATAAAGGTGGGTGTCAGGAAATACCAGGTGCCTCTTCTCCTATAACAACGACATACTAAAGAGAAAAAATTAAAACTCCTCTGGGGAAAAGTGTTGGCAATGCTCAGGTAAATGCTGGGAAAGCCTGAATTATAAGCGGAGAAGGACTAGTCTCTATGCTCCACAACATGTAAGGGAAGTAGTATATGAAGAAAATAATGAAACATTTAGCATTTCTGGATTCAAATCCAGTAATGAAAGAAAATTATAACCACCCCCACTGATTTACAAGAGCACTTCTACAATTCTTAAGCAAAAATAATGCCTTTGAAACAACAGTGAGTTAACACCACTTCCCCTCTCCTTTTTTCTTTTAATGTTGTGTATATATTTTATGTGCATTTTATATACATTTGTCAGGAGAATATTAATGTTCTGCTTTATGATTACCACCACCTTTCTAATCATTGCTTTTTATTATTCTTGTTCAGTACAGCTTAGCCACCGAGCATGAGCAATGAAATGGGGGGAAAAAGAAAAGCAAATACAGTATTATATCATCATCTGGGGAGCGTGATTGTTTCTGCTGTGTTAATTTACACTAAAATCTATGACCCAGTGAGTCTGATTGATTGCCAAGGGCAGAAATCCAGCCCCTGGCCTAGTTTATTTTGTGAACTGTAGCCTTAGATATCGCTGCAAGCCACAATGATATTGATTTGATATACACTAGATGGCTCTTTATGCTCTTTGGGAAATTTATTGTGCAGAGTCAGAACTCAGACAGATGGGGAGAAGCTGCTCTTTAAATTGAAGAGGGTTATCATGGTTTGACTCCTGGGTCACTCGGGTTGCCAAGTGGCCTGAGCGTGGCTGGGTCGGAGCAGGCTCAAGGGATTAGTGCTCATCAGTTTTGAATGTCAAATCTCCTCGGTGGACTTGAGTTATTGCTAATAGGAACTTGCTTGGGCCTATAACATTTGGATGGCCTATAACTTAAACATCATAACCCTTTCTTCATGTCACGGTCCTTTAAATTATGGCTGAGCATACCACCTTTGCTCTGGACGTTTAGCAGGAGATGGTTCTGTGTTACAGAGAATCTTGCCTTCGAGGTGGACTGCGCCATTACAGATACGGTCTGTAGAAGAGCTGTACCCCCACGCTTCCTGCTTCAAACAGTGCTGCAGCCTTCCCTGTCTCTGCTGCTCGCTTGCTTTCACTACCCTGGCTTTGCACAGGAGACACAGAATAGTGAAAGTTGGAGCATAACTACTTTTCCCTGAATTTACTATTTTTCCTTTGAGAGGGAAGGGAAAGGAGAAGGTCTGGGGAAACTTCTGGTTGTGGGACAAAAAAGACTGTCATGGTGGCAAATCACATATTCTTTGGGCAATGAGGACAACAAATGAGCTTCTAACTTGAGATAAAGCATTCTTTCAAATTTAAGAGATTTTTCAATGTAGAACAAGGCCAGATCTGCTATGACTAGCCTAAGCCTAATCAGCATTTTCACTTAAGCACTGCTAATTGTTAACCAATATTTCATGCTACAGTAAGTGCTGAAGAAATCAGGGAAAATAATATCTGAGTTTAAAGAGAGACATTATTCTATATATTTTATACACCCAAACCTTTTAATGACTGAAGAAGGACTTCACTATACAACAGAGTTATAAACTGTACACAGCCCAGATTTTCACACTCAGTTTGCTTGTATCAGTGTTTGATCCATTCCTTTTGAGAGTAAGAGAATGCTTTTCATTCAAAGAGGAAGGGAATTAGCCTGAAAGGAAGTAAGTCCCACTTTTATCCAAGAGATGGGATAGGGCTCTATGTCATCAGTGAGAAAGATGGCACTGTTTCTGGCTCTGAATGCACAAAAATTAAGAGTTCTCCTCTATTTTTCTTCAACTAGTATATGATTCACTCAGGAATGGGGGAAAGTAGAGTTTGTTTTTCTTAAGTAGCTGTTTCCTTTTCTTGATCTGATTTTGGTGCAACTGGGAATTAATATTTTTGAAGAAAATACAGTTTTCTGCAAACTAAAAGTGTAACACTTATTTTCAACAAAATAAAAGGGAAAAAAATAAAAGTCTTTTGGAAAGACACATTTATTCTATTCCATTTTGCATACCAGTTCAAAACAAAGTCATCTTATGACATTAGTGGTAAATGGTTTAACCTAGTCTTTTGGAGTCTATTCTTGGCAATACACTGTAGCTCTAGCTGTGTATTATAGATATACAATTACCATTTAAATATAATACTGCCTTGCTTGTATTCTGGTCTGAGTTTCCTGGGATTTTATTCTTCATTTGAAGTGAATACTAATTGAGAAAGTTACACATTTATATAGCTCCTGAAGAGTAACACCCACTTCACCTATCTCTCTGTTGTAAATTAATATGTAGCAGATGGTGAGCTGAGATAGTTTGACAGCCTACTTACAGCACCATCACTTTAACCTCTATCTGAAAAAAAAAATCCCATTAGCTTTTCTGCTGTTGGGCTCTTAAACCCCCAAAGTATCCTTAGTTATCATATCATGGGATTTTCTGCAATGCCAAGGAAGAAAATAATTAAAGATACCCTCTTCCATTTAAATGCTTGTTCTAATTTTACTGGGCATATCTTTTCCTCTTAACTTCTCCAATAATTTCAATTTAAATCTTCATTTAGAATGAGATTTTTCTTCCAAGGGGATTTTTTTTTATCTTCAGGGACAACTTAGTGCACTGCAGAAGCAAACACAGAAGGCCTTCCATATATTATGATTAATGTGGTGTAAGGAGCTCCCCTTGCTAGAAATGCAGAATCAAAGGGAAACAGAGCCCATAAGTAGAATTTAAATTCAATACACATTGGAATCTTATGGTTCAATTCAAAGTGTCTCTAAAGGAAATAATTAGACACTCACCAAAGCTTTCAGTAAGAAACAACTTTCCCTAAGAAGGGCCTGCTCAAAGTCTTCATTCAGAGTACTCAGTCACTTTTTTTTCTCCTTCACTTTTTCCAGTAGAGAAAAGAGAAGGATTTTTTTAAGATTTGAGAATCCATGTTAAGAGCTTTAAACTTAAAGTCTCTTTTAAAAGAAATAACCTAATTGAATGTTTTCTTCTCATAGGCTGATAGAAATGTTTTATTTATCGCAGAATATAAATGTGTAGATCATTGTGAGGGATTTGCGAAAGCACTGTTAGTGTGTATTTAGGACTCTTTCATATGGGCTGAAATAAGATATTGTTCAGTCCCACAGCGTTGTTCATTTGCTGTTGTATGGAGTTTTTGAAGTCTAAGAGGAAATGCTCAGTGACTCTGAAACAGTACCTGGCCTGAAAGTCTTACATGTGCAAGATAAAAAGAATGTCCTCTACTTTGTGGGCTTGATAGCACAAGACTGACTTGGGCCACTACTTTTACTAAAGCCTCCAAAATGCTGCCTTAACTCTTTCATATTTTACAGTAAAATGGACCAAAACTTTACTTGCATAAGAGTTTGTTTTCCTTTCAGTTCTCCTCTTACATGAGAGTGTGAATGGAAATTGCCAGCTTCATCATTCATCTCTATAGCTCTTCATTACTTTGACAATTTTAAGACATGCACATGCACCCAGAACCAAGCCCATATAGATTTGGTCTCTCTTTTTCGTCTTTCATAAATATTTATAAAAACCAAGTGCTGACCTACACATAGTAAAATAAAATCAGTCTCTTTCACACATATAGAAAACAAATTAACATGAAAAATATCACATGCTTTTTGTTTCGCTGTCTTTTCCTTTCCATTTCTGAGTGAATGTAAAAGTCTATGCTCTTATGTTTGACACCCAGAAATCAGGGATATTCCAAGCCATTACCACGCCAGTGTCATCAACCATGGTGCAGCCAGGAAAAGATCCTCCTTTTCACTATTTTTTAACACTCTTGTGCAATACAGAGCACTTCTTTCTCTGGATAGATACGCAGTCAAGGAAGGGCAAGAGAAGTTATAAACTGCACTCACAGAATACCAAAACCAGCTCCAAGCTGTATAAACTGCCTGGAGAGATTGCAACTGCCGTTCCCAACCAAGCATTTCAAAGGCACAGATGAGAGCAGCTGGCTGGGGAACTGGAGCAGCGCGGAGTAGTCATGAGCCTCTGATCAGGAAGGATGAATTTCACCTCACCAGTCCCTTTATAAAACGGTTGCATAGACCCCCAATTACTCTGGCCTCATATGAGTGCAGGAGATTGATTTTCACCTAGAGAATTAGAAATACAAATAAACATTTTATTAAATAATTAGAACCCATAATTGCAGATTACCTTTCATTTGTATTAGAGGAAGGCATGGTATGGTTAGACCCCAGAATCTTGTTT
This sequence comes from Dendrocincla tyrannina, assembly GCA_035047865.1. Taxonomy (NCBI): domain Eukaryota; kingdom Metazoa; phylum Chordata; class Aves; order Passeriformes; family Dendrocolaptidae; genus Dendrocincla; species Dendrocincla tyrannina. The sequence continues at coordinate 87,748,361 of JAWWMP010000081.1, read as the reverse complement.
GATGCTTATGTCACATCTGATTGCTAACTGACATTTTGGGATTGTTTTCTTTCTTTCTTTTTCTTTCTTTCTTTCTTTCTTTCTTTCTTTCTTTCTTTCTTTCTTTCTTTCTTTCTTTCTTT
>JAWWMP010000081.1:87729806-87748139 GCA_035047865.1 Dendrocincla tyrannina | reverse complement strand
TCTCTTTCTTTCTCTCTTTCTTTCTCTCTTTCTCTCTTTCTTTTTCTATTTAAATTGATTCCAGATATCAAAAGAATAATTAATTTCTCCTCACCCTATATTGAGATAGCAGGCTGAAATAGCAGATTGAGAACAATTTTAATTTTGTTTCTAATAAGAAAACACTTATTTGTTAACTTTTATTACTTTCTTTTTGCAGGTCTGAGAGATAACCAAAACATTTTTACTTGTTTCCTCAATTTATATACTGTGGAGAATGTCACTAATGTCCCTTAACACATGTCCAAGCAACATAATAATGTCCTCATATTTCAGAACAGGAATGTCAGCAGGAGGCTTAAGTATGACTTTGAAATGCTTTCAGTAACTTGTTTTTAATAAGGTAAATAGGTCATGATTTTTATTAACACAGTACTTGTGGCTAATTGAAACTCTATTTCTTATTATGAACAGCTTAATTTGGATCTTGACTTGAATTTTTAGAAGAAGTTTTACTAGATTTTGAGCTGCCATCTTTTACACTGGGTTGGAACTGTGATTTCCCAGGAACTAAGGCGGAGCAGAGACTCAGTCACACTTGATGAGAGAGTGGAAAGATCCTACCGTTTCTGGGGAAAACTGTTGACAGTCAAATTTTTGCAGAATTTTCTGGCTGGATAGGAAGATGGTGAGTTGCCTGTTGCGTCAAAAGTGCAGGCTTGTGAATTGGACAGTCTACTGTGAGAATTGTGCTTAGGACCTACACATTTTTCAAGCACGTGACGTGGATCTTGAATGAAAGAAGCAGATCAAAGGAGCCAACTAAGCCCTCCCCAGTCCTAGTGCTAAGCTTTTAAAATGGAAAAAGAGGCCTTAACATTTTTTATTAATTTTATTATTTTTCTATTTTCAATTTATACAGTCTTGGAATGGCTAGAATTGAATGCCACTTGTGGCACTACTGATAACGTTTTAGATCCACACGTTTGAAAATACAGTATTTTTTATTATCCATGGTGGTTATTCAGAGGTGCATTAATTGCAGTTACCTGACAAGAACAAAATCCTTCTCATGCAGATAAATCAGACTTGAATGACAGTAGTCTCATCATTGGTAAAAGTGTGAGTGAAGGCATTAGCCAAATGCATGTAAAATTCAGAAATAACACTAGAGACAAATTTGTATGATCTTTTGTGCAACATAAGCTATGCCTGAATTGTCCCTTTTGGCTCCTCTTTTTGAGAGGAAAAAAATCAAAATAAAAAACAAGTCACCAAATAATATTTTAAAATTGCATATATATTAGACAAAATATATATACTTTCACTACTGAAAATACGTTTTATTTTTCACCCTGAATTTACTAAGGTTTAACTTCTAGCCATTTGATCTTATGGTTTTGTCTGGTAGATAAAAGAGCACTGTGTTATCAAATTTCTGTTCATCTTGGTGCAGCATCTTACTGGGAACTCTTGTTCAGCTGATTATCTCCCACTGACCTCGCCTTCACCCCCGGAGTCCTTTTCATCATCACTAGTTTATATAGTACAGTCCCCCAACCATAAATATGTCCTTCACTTTTTGTGAGTACATATAGATTTTTACAACTTGCTACATTAACATGACTCCATATTGCCAAGCAAGCCAGATACTCCTGCATGAGTGACTTGTCTTCTTTATTATCTCCTGTACCTGCTGCTTTTCTCCCATCTGCAAACTTTTACAGGTTGCTATTTAAAGTTTTCTTCTAGATCATTGATAAAAATAGAATAAAGTGTAAAACTAATTTTTCAGACCCCATTTAGAAGTACAGGCATCTGATGATTTCTGCTTAGAAGCACTTCTTGAGATCCAGTGATTGGCCAGTTTTTAATCCATTAATTTATTACATGTTGATTTTGTACCACTCATTTCTTAATCAAAGTGTTGTGTTGTAATAAATGGAATGCCTCAGTGAAATCTCAGTACTCTATATCAACTTGATTATCTTTAGCAACCAAATTTCTAATCTTATTAAAAATATATTAAGTTAGCTTGATAAGATCTATTGCTGGTACACCCATATTGACTGAGACTAGTTTTTTTTACTCTCTTTTGATTCTTTGTGCATTAAGTCTCCTATCAGCCATCCCATCATCTTTTTCCCATGTTATTATGACAGCAGGCCTGCAGTTACTGACATCATCCAATTTTCCCTTTTTAAATATCAGTACCTCACTGACTTTCTTGCAGCCTTCAGGAAAACCACAGTATTTTAATACTGAAAATACTGAAAAGCAACAATAATAGTCCAGAAAATTAATATTTTCAAATTATTGGAAACAAATATTTAAAGCTACTGATCTCAAAATGTCCAACTTTAATGACCTTTTTAGCATTCTCTTGCTTTAATATGAGGATGGAATATATGTCGTGATCATGATCATTAGATGTTTAATATTTTTTCTTTAATACTTCATCACATTGCTATATTTACACACCTTCCATTACCATCTGATAATGGTTCTGTTCGTTTACTAGGATTCCTTTTTTTCCTAAACTACTTTCAGACAAGCTCTTCTGTCTCAACCTTAGCTCTTTTGGTCAATGATTTTTATTCTTTTATTTTACTCTTCGTTTCTCCCTCAGTTTTGTGTTTTAGTTTATATTCATTGCTCTCTACTTCTCCTCCCCTTTATGTTCATCTTGATTCTATATTATTTTTTAATTCCCTTTCTTTGTAGCTGCCATCCCTTTTCCACTAAACCAGGCTGGTTTTTAAATCCTCATAGCCTTTTCTGTCAGATATGGAATAGTGGCTTTTTAGACATCTAGTAAAACATTGTTAAACACTTCCAAACTGCCATTTATGTTTTCCTTTTGATTTCTTTCTGATTTCTTTCTCTGGCTGGATATGTCTTGTAATTATTTTCAGCTTTTTTAAATGGTCCTTTAAAAGAATCCAGTACATATATTGCATTTTGGATGCCCTCCTGACTAGTCTAGCCAGCCTGTCTCCAAGAACATTGGTTTCCCTTCTATTGAAATGGAAGCCATCCAACCTCTACAGCATTCTATCTCATCACAGATGATGAAGCAATTTTCTAAAAATGAAAATCTTTTCCATGTACAACTTAATTGATTAGCTATTAAAGGTATTACTGTAAATTTGTTGCTGTCCTAATTTTTTACTTTGAATTTCCTTTCTCTTTTGGTACAAGATCTGTATTCTCTGACAAAAATTTTCACCTCTTTCACCACTTACTTTCACAGCATTAGGAGCTGGCAAACTGGAAAGTGTCTTGTCACACTTGACAGTGAACATTTAACTTGAAGGACTGGCGTAATCTCAGAGTCACATTTCATCTCTTGGGTCTCCCAAGATAGAACAAAATCTTTTTGTATGTAACGTGTCCCATGCATAACGAAATCTCATAAGGAAAGAAATCCTAACAAGGACTATTCCATGAATCATGTCTGAAATAAATGAATATAATTTATCAGATGGGTTCTCAGAGGTTTTTCTGTCATTTCCATACTGAAAAGATGATTGTATAACTTTAGCCATGCTGAGTTTACTCTGGGACTCCTCTAGTGAGACTCTGCTCTGGGTTAAGATTCCTAAATGTAGGAAGCAAAATCCACAAAAAGTTATCCAGGTGTACTGCAGTTGTCTGAAGCTCCTACCCTAGTTAGCTGATTGATATCCAGCCAGCACAGTCAGTGGAGCCCTAAAAAGCAATTCAGCTCACTCTAAAGAATCTCTGTCTTTTCCTAGTACTGAATAGTTATTTGAGTTTATATTAAAAACTTGAACGCTGAGATACCTGGAGATAATGAGGCATTTTTGAAAGTCACTGAAAAAATGCCAGGGAGACTTGGAACAGTTTTAATATTATCTTATGGATAAGCTCACAGCAGAAAGAACTTCCCAGCTCACTCACAAAGTTCCTCAAACTTTCACTTGATTTGACAAAAATTTCACCATAGCTCTGTGGTTAACATAACACCATCAATAAATATCCTGGGGATTTTAGTGATTGTGACTACATTCATAAAAGTGGCTACAAACATGAAGTGAGAAATGACATGTCAGGCAGCTTTAATAATGCATTGCTCTTAACCTACATTGTTTATCAGTTACTTGTTAGCAAGACAAAATATTGGTGTGTTAGGGGACCTTGATTTTAATTTTAATTAGAAAGCAAAATTAACCACGACTAAGATAATGAAGTCAGCACCAAGTTTAGAACCTGAGTATCAGCATTGTTCCAGATCTAAGAACCTATTCATATTTTTGCTTTGTGAAAGAACAGCAAGATAGGTATGGAATAGCTTCTATTTGGAGAATTATTCAAGGTGTCTAATGATCCAGTTGGTTTTTGCTGTTCCAATAAATGGTAAATGATATAATTTCTCACCTCTTCCCAAATGAGACAGTTAAAGCTTTTATAGTATGTAGCTGTTTGATTTAGGCAAAATACCTATGGAAGGAAAATTTGTGAGGCCCGTTGCAAAGTTCGAAATCACACTAGACTTTAAAGAGCCATTTCAATACTCTCCTACTTCCTTTAATTTTTATGTATGAGGAATATATCCATAACAGCCTTATCTTCCTGAGCTTAATACCAGCCTGGAGACTTCACTCCCTGCTGAAAGCAAAGAGATTTATTTCACTGATTCCTACCTTAATGTTTATTTCTTCCTTCTCTGTACCTTTTAGGTCTTCTTTAACTTGATTATTTTAGATGCCTAGGCTTCTGCAGCATCAGTCAGACTTCTCTACCTACTGCAGTTTCTTTGCATCTTTTGTCACAAAAATTAGAGTCTTGCACCAAAAAGTGCTTCAGATATGGCAAAAGCCACTTTTGCCCATTATTAAAATAGGAAAATTTACCAGGCCAGACCAAGGTACTTGTTGATAGATAGATGCTGAGAGTTTCAGACCAGTTTTCCCATGTTTCCACCTGAATCAGCATTTCAAAAATGTTATGTTGATTTATTTTCTCACTCTAAACAAAGCTTAGGAATTTGGAAATCATAGTTATTTTAAATGAAAACAATGAAGACAAACATAATTTCACCAGGCTGTGTTATACCTCACATGCACTCATAAACTGCTGTTCATTATAGCATAATGGACACATATCTTTGTGGTAGAGGCTGCTTTCTACCTGTAAAAATAAGCATCGTTTTTAATATAGCCTTGCTGATTGCCCGCATCACAGGTAAAGACAGCATTTCTGTTGTGCATCCGTAGTGATCACGGGTGTTCGTACACACTGAGTTGTATATGGTGAAAATCACTACATATATCCAACTAATTAATCCCTCTTTTCATTTTCAATAATTTTAGAATCACTCAGTCTTAGTTTTGTGTAATATCATTAAAACTTAAGTCACATTAAAAAAACTAACACAGAAATCTATGTTTTATTGACAGTCAGCATGATTTAGCTTGCTCATTGCCAAATTTGAAGCTGCATTTGGCAGTTATGTGCCAAGTTGGCCTTTCAGAAGTAGCTAAATGCTAAACTCCTCTAATTGAACTGACAAATGAAAAAAAAAACCACAAAAAACTGTGCAGAGTCCTTTCTAGGCCTATTCAGTAAAGATTCCTTTATAATTTGTTGATTGCCTAATGTACATAGCAGTACCTAGAGGTATTTCAAAAGATGAAAGCACATGTCTGAACAAGGGGAAAAAAGATGAAAACAAAAATTTTGGAAGCAAGACATCTCCAGGTGTCGGCATTCGTCTCCAGGAATACAGAACATCTGCAGAAGTGGGCTGTGAGACAGAGCGTGGGTGACTCCAAGGAAACATGGCACTAAGTGCAAGGATTAATCTTCTGCAAACTTCCTTTGCCTCTATTCTTACCACTGCAAACTCTCCTGGCCTGTCATTTGCAGGAAGATTAAATGGATATTCCTGCTTTGAATCATGCTACTGAAAGATGTTTGACCTCCTTCTGTGTAAAAGTCGATGGATCATTTTTAAGAAATCTGTTTCCAACTGGGCTACACAATAAGGATTCAAGGGAATGAAACCTGGGGGTAAGCAGAGAGGGTACTACAGCATATGGAAAGTTTGTATAAAACCTCTGATGTTAACATGACTTCTTTCACCTAAGGAGAACCTATAAATTTACCTATTTTCTCAGCCTACAAATTCCTCAGTATTTCCCTGGGGACAGCTGAATGGTTCAATTCAAAGGATTTTTTTAATTCTTGTAACCCTAATCTTCGTCATTATTCCTAATTCCTCAGTACGAAACTAGAAATATTGATGATCTAATACGTTTTACAGAGCAGCACACAACCTTCTTTATGGCACTTACATCATTATGTAATATGTTATAAAGCAACTCGCATGTTGTAAAACTCATTAAAAAGATATATTTTTTTTCTTAGCTTGAGTTCACGATGGCCAAAATTGAGGTGGAAAGCTATTAAAGTTCCAGAAATCCTAGCAGTACACGTTCTTTTTAAATGTTCTTTTCTGCCCTCTTACTTGGTGTTTTCTGTCACATTTTCAGTATTTCTGATGTGGGTCTATTGAGAGGTAATTTCTCAGCACGGCAGCTGAAGTAAGACTCCTATGGGATTAGTAACCCAACCTTATAAATTGTTACCTGGTTTCTGTCATTTACGCTGATTTGGTCAGGACAGTTGCTAACTGAATGAAAGTGGTGTAAGCCAAAGTGAAAGAAGAATGATACTGAAATATAAAAATATAAATTAAACTTTGACATAAATGACTGAGTAGATTTTAACACTTGTCAGTGCTTTATCAACAGTGAGTTACCAGCCACTTTGTCTGGGAAAGCCATAGAAAAAGATCGTATGTTCAGCATTTTTAAAATTAATTTAGTGTTTTCAGCCTTTCTCAGGTTCCTGTTTGCTACTCTCTTGCATACTGTATACTCACATCTCGTGCTGACTTTGTGGGATTTTTTTGGCTGCAAAAGCAGACAATTACCAGGGCACATGCTTACTGCTCTAGTGGTTGGGAAAATTAGGGACTGTCATTACATTGAAATATCAGCAGGAATACAGTTCAGTTCTGTTCCCATTGAAAATGGTTGATTTCCGAAGAGCTGTGTTTCAGACTTAGACTGTAATTTGTTCTGCTGAAAATGGCCACCCTGCCAACACCATCCTACTTCACTTGTAACTTAAGAACTAGCATAACCTGTCAAATCTAGCAGCAAGGAGGCAAATCCTGCAGAAGTATCTTAGCTGAGAGCAGCAGTCCCTCATTTTCTGTGGTGGTCAGTCCAAATTGTGATACCAACTTGCTCATATAAGCAGCAGCAAAACATTATTGCTGTGTCTTCAGTTTAAATTGCAGATAACCAAAAGTTAAAAGACAAGCTGTGTTGCACAATTAATTTACATTCCATTTCATTCATTTTCTAATCAGGTTACTGAAGAGACCTTGTCTTTATCTGGGCATGTAAGGACCCTCTCGCTATGTGAATATTACCCTAAGTCCCTATAAACTTTGGATAGGAAGTAAAACTGAGGTGAATCATTTCACTTGCCAAGCCTTCACTGTTGAGATTAATTTCTTACTATCAGTCATGAAAAACATAAACTCCAGATATTCACAGAAGACAAAAAGCCCAGGTATAAAGCATACCTTTACACAGGATTCCCCTTGCTGGACAGGGATAAATGATTAAACATATTGCAGCATATTTAGAACAGGAGTGTTGTTTCTGCTTTCTGGGAAATATCACTGCTGATTAAAAGCAATGCAGCTGCTTGGAGAGAGCTAAGTAGATCCAATAAACTACAGGCCATACCCTCTCAGTGCTAATTAAGGTGTTAATTAAAAAATGCTATCTTGAGGAGGTATAATTGAAGGAAGGAATCCTTCATACATTTTTGTGTACTAGTAAGCCAAGGATAAGAGGTGTCAATGTTTTCAATCCTGAATTCTTTTAATTAGATGGTATTTATTGCTTTAACTAAATCCTCGGTATATAGAACCATTTAGTTGCAAAAAACTCCCCTCCACCTATCGTTATATGAAATTGTCTTTATGACTGTAAGGAGAAGGAGTACTTTGATGTTGTTTACTCACTGTTTGGTTTGTATCAGCCAAAACAAATTTTGGGAGTGTGGTGGATCTCACCTACAGCTGTCTCACCAGGAAGTGTTCTGATGGTTCTCAGTCTCCCTACGTCATCATGAAGCAAAAAGCCACTCCACCTCAGGAGACAAGTGAGCATGAGGGACACAACTTATGCGTTTCCTTTCATGTTCTGTAAAACCTGACAGATAGGAAACCTGTGGATTTGAAGAGACAAGAACAATGATTTGTTCTGAGCTTTCAAAAGTAATACTAATTTTGTTAATTGGCCGTATAGGATATGACCAGCACAAACAGGAAGACGACACTAAACACCTGTTTTCTCACTTGGTTAAAAACTAGAAGCTGGCCCGCACAGTGAACTTCCCCTTCAGAGGCATTCTCTTTGCTGCCTTCACTTTAATATCTCTGTACCATACTCTAATCTGTGTCAGTCTCCAGTTACTTGACTGCAGCTAATTGAGTCAAACAAGATTTATGTGGTACAACAGAGGCTACAAAATGATTCAAACCCAGTTTTTATGGACATGTAGTGACTTTAGGATGCCTGAAAAGGGGCTGCTAAGTTGGAGTTAAAGGTGGTGAGTCTGTCCTGCTTCCTGGCATTGGTTGCTATTGCAAACCCCCCTGGTACCCAGCAGAGATGAGTGGCTGCAGTGCCCTGGGTGTGTGGATGTGAGAGATGGCTCACAGACGGCCAGCTTACAGACAGTTTAGCCTGAGCTGGGACTTGCTCTTTCTTTTCAAATGTGCCAAGTCTGCAGACACCTTTATTTTAGATTTACCATGAGGATGGGAATTGCTTTTACCAGCCTCCTTGTCCTTTGTGCTCTGCTAGGATGCCCGTTTAAGGATCAGATATCTCCTAGCCTGCATTTTTTTTCCTTCCCCCACCTCCACCTCCCCCATATGACATTGGCTTGGAAGCTGGCTGCTTCTACTTATTTATTAGTCTGCGAACGGCCTTCTCCTATTCATCGCCGAGTTCCCGCCAGCACGGTGTTAGCTGCGAGCCCAGCACGCCATGCGGGAGAAGTTTTTTCCTCCCTGCGCACCTCTTCCTCAAGAATATTCCTCTGCCTGGCAATTAATTTAGAGCAAGGGTAAAAGCTCGTAATACTCAGTCGGGACGGCAGGAACCGCTTGCGGCGATGCCATTACGGGGTGTGTTTCTCGCTCTGTGCGGTGCTGTCGGGGTGATGCGGTCCCTCTCCCCGCGAACCGCGGGCGGGCTGTAGGGGGTGCAAGAGCTCCACCGAAGGCGCGGGCGCGCCCGGCCCGCAGGGCGGCCCCGCACAGCATCGGCCCGGATCGGGACGCTGCGAGCCGCATCCCTGAACCCGCAGGTCTAAGGGAGGTCTCGAAGGGCAGCAAGCTTGTGTTCGCCGCCGGGGCTCTGTCCGCCCCGTCCCCCGAGAGCCAGGGGCACGGTGGGACAGGTCGGCAGGGTCGCTTGGGTGGGTTGCAGGAAGGGGGTATCTGTCCCGGAAAGGAATGCCGGACTAGCTTCTCCCCCAAGAAAATGTAATCAAGGGACCAATGCAGTGTGTGGGCTATATAGAAAAAATAAATATATATATAAAAGAAAACACTGTTGATGAGGATTTTGTTATTAATTATAATTCCAGCTAGTATTTGTTTTTTGACCTTATGAATGGTGTCTTTTATTTTTTTTATCCTGTGCTTTACCATTATTATTGACTTATTTTTAAGCAGCAATGATTTTCACTTTTGAACTTTGTTGTGCTGCTGTATGCCACTTAAGAAACCGCTCAGCTTAAGTGAGTGTCACTCAAATTAGTCTTGCTGTTTTGTGATATATGAGTTGCCTTCTGTACTGCCTGGATTAGTCAGTTCAATGGCAGTGACAAACGTGCATTTTTTTGTTGTTAGAGAAGAGATTCTCACATGGGAAAACACATGTACATGCAGTCGGGACACATGCATTTCCCACCAGAGAGAAAGGGGGAGAGTTTCAGCAAACTGGTATTTACTGCTTGTTCTTGCATGCGTGTTTTGTGCGTTGGGTATCACAGCTTGACAACAGGAAATAAGGTATTGAAGAAGTGTTTGGGCACGTAAAGATGTGGCTCTCAAAGGATTAACAGAGCTCCTCTGCGGTTAAAAGTATGAACTGATTATTTATAGCTCTGAATATTGTAACACTGAAATTAGGGTTAAGCCTGAAAATAGCAGGTACAAAAGGGAAGATCCAAATCTGTGCAGCCTGAGTTGGCAGCATTTAAAGGGAACTAAAGCCAACGGAAGCTGTGTGAGGCACTTGAAAAAAATCGTTTTGTTCCCACAGAAGTGCAAAAGCATCAGGAGAGAAAATTAATTCAATACTTGTATTTCATGATACATCAAATATTTAGGAAGAAGGTTAAGAAACATTACATAAGAAAGACCAATTAAACATATTTAACAAAACTGATACTCTTATGATGGAATATTATACTAATTTTCTTAAATATTTTCAGTCTAAAAATGTTGGTTTGCACTGTACTAACTTTAATATTTGTTATGCTATAAAATGTAAAGTGTAATTTCTTCTCTGAAGTAAATAAATTTTATAATATCTATCATTCCACTCTATTTGGAGAAGAAAAGGAAAACAAACAGTCAATTTTTTCTCACTGTTATTAGTAAATTTATTCCAGAACAAAATTACAAATTCAGTAAAAGTGCTAGAAATTAGTTTTCTGTAGGTAGACGAAGTTGGAAGAGTCATCTCTGCAAATCTGTACTGCCTTCAGCTGTTCCAAGATTCCAGCTGAAAAATGACTTCCAAAGAATAACACAGTTTTTGCTATCTGAACAAGGGGGATCTTATTGTAACATTAAAAGAGGCCTCCGAAACTTTTGCATTAAATGTTCTGTTATCTTTCTCATAGAAAATGGAATTGCACAAACCTGATTTGACCAAAACCTAGGTGAATAAGCCAAATAAATTTGCTCCCTGTACTTCAGCACATTATTTCTTATTTTTCAGAAATTTCCTGTATTCTCTTCTTATAAATACTTTAAAAAAACCCTATGCATTTTAATCTAGCATATTTTCATACACTAGAAAACAAATTTTAAATGTGTTTTCTGTGGTCATTTGTATAAAAAACAGATATCAAATCAGTCAAATAAAAAAAATTAAAAATAAAATGCTATGCACTTTGTTTCTTTGGGTTTTCAAAATTAGGCAAAACCATTGGAATTTCATTTTTTTGGTGTGTGTGTGCTCTTGAATATGAATCCATTATAGAAAATATTTTCTATTCCTAGGTAAATAGGAAAATTGATCCATTTATAGACATGAGGATAAGGTAAAGGATGAAAAGAAGAATGGCGTTCTCAGGTCTGTTTAAATCAACAAGACTGCTGCAGTATGAGTTAGGGCTGTTGCATGTAGATGTTACCTGTGACAGTTATATGGCAAGTTCTGCATTAGCATATACAGCTAAGTCTTAGTGTGATCAAGATTCTGTTTCTTTATTGGTTTTGCATGGGAGAAATCCTGCTTTCAAATGCATGGGTTTTATTACGTCCCAGAATTTTTTTTCTTTTTCTTGGAAGTTAGAATTGCTCCCCATGTACATCATTTCATTTGTAATTTTTCCTCAGAAGCCACCATAAAGTACATTCTAATTTTATTTATTAGAAACAGTTGCCCTGTGATAAAACTATTTTTTGACAAGGCGATATGGGCTTTACTCTGGAACTACTCATGTTGATGACTGGTTTCAGAGAATAAAATAATGCAGAATGAATCTTGAAGTTATTAATGATTTACTAGTTGAAAACATACCAAAATAGATTTTTTTGAAACTGGCAACTTCTTTTCTGTTGTAACTTTCTTTTGCTATGCATTGAGCTTGTGAGCAGAAAGCATTAAGAGGACTTTTCATTTGATTAAAGATCGACATGCATAACTCTACGTGCACCGAAATGAAAATATGCCCCTTAGAGCAATGGCACTCGACCTTTAACAATTGAAGAGCCATTTAAAATCACGAAGAGGCACACAAGTCAAAAATACAAAAATGCATGTGACAATTTTACTAAAAATTATGAATGAATGCATTCATCAAAAACAGTTAAGCAAATCCAAAGGCACTCTACAATTTGTGTCTTAGGCCAAAGTAATTGATTTGGTACATTGTATGTTTTTACAAGAAGGAGAAGAGGAACTTTACAAACATAAATGGAAGGAAATGGTGAAAGATATCATCCAACAAGTTTGCAGAATAGCTGAAAACACACAGAACTGAGCCAGCATGTGATACGATTTCTCACTCAGACCCATGATAAAAGCTCTATATAGGGCTCTGAAGAATGAATTCCATAGGTTGAGTACTGCTGCCATTAAATACTGTAGGTGCTGAGGTTGTTTTTATTTCTGTTTACTGTTGCTTTTGAAGTTATTCACTGTGTGAATATTAAGTAACATTTTTAGTGCTGTGATGATAAATTCTGCTTTTTACAGATTATTTTGCAACTAGGACAGCCTTTGCATCGCTGAATGCAGGTTTGGCTGTAGGGAAAGCCAGAACTCCCTTCTCTGATTATATTCAGTTATCTAACCTGAAAATCACTGCTGCATATTCTGCATTGCTTCCATACAATAAATTCCCATTTGATTTCCAGAGAAAATCTGTGTAAAGGCTGAGTCAAGAATTGCAATACCAATCCACAGTGGGAAAGAAATTCTTTCTATGTGTGCTGCTGCTGCTGAAGGCTGCTACACCAGGATGTTAGTTCTGAAGTGGAGAGCCAAATTCAGCCTTGTGATACCTTTTTGAACATCGTGAGGCTATGGAGGGTAAGGAATTTGGTTTTTACTTATTATGAAGCTCTTTAATGCAATATGTATGGCAAAGAAATACCAGCTATGAAATGTAAATGCTGAAAAATGGCATGGCTCTGTTTAACTCCATGTTACTTTACAATGCTGTGGACAAAAATTGGAGCTGACATTTCTCTTTGATCTGGTTTACCCATCTCTCTCTGCTGCTATCAGCAGTGTGTGACAGCAGCAGACATTAGCTAGGAAAGAGGGAATAGGGAAGAAAGAAATGTAATCCTCCCCGTGGCCTTCATGGGAGAATAGTGAATTAGAGCCAAATGCTGCACTTTTAGGTGGACTTAAAAAAACAATGCCCTTCTCCCAGCAACTGTATGTGCATGAAAGGATATTGGAGAATACAGTCAAATGGACTAATTTATTTGAAAAATTAGTAAATAAAGGCAAAAGACAGAAGACAAAATTGAAAAAGTAGAATACACCTGAACCCATGCTGAAAATGTGTTTTGTTTCATTCTGCTTAGATTATGTAATACAAATCATGACCTGTCCATGAAAATGTCTTCCTTTTGGGTTTTGCCATATTTTTGGTCTCTGTAACAGAGAAGGGGAGACTTTGCCAGAGGAATGGAGAAACCTTCCTCCTTTCGGCTTCAAGAGGAGCTAGCTAAAATGGAATACAGTAAGTATTGATAAAATTGTGAATAATATGGAGAAGGCTGAATAGGAAGCAGCTGCCAGTATTTCAGTACAATGTTTTCAGGACACCCAAAGAAGTATTAGAAAGCAGATTTAAACCACATACACAGAAAAGACTCTCTAAACAGATAATACAAAAAAGGGTGAATGCACTCAAGGAACATTAGTCCATTCATGCTAGAAGCTGTTCAGCTTTTCTTAATTTCTGCTAAGTGCCCACTACTGCTCTTGATATTGGAGACAATATTAATTACCAATTGGCTGATCAATATGGTAGTTCTGATTCTCCTTTTGTGATGTCAGCATTTTCACTATGGGTTACTCAAAATTGCTTTAATTTCTAAGATGCAAATCCATCATGTGTTCCTGTGAGAGTCTACTTGAGTTAACAGTTCAAGGCAGGGAATACAAACCACTACTTTATATTATATATTTAATTTTAAAAATTTTTATATTAGCATAGCAACAGTGCTGCTACTCCACTGATCACCTCACAGCTTTGTGATGCTTTCTAGTGTAGAACGTTGTACCCCAAGTACTGTAATTTGTTTATATAATTCTGCTCTATTTTTTCTGCTATTCCCCATTTTTATTTTCCTTACATTTTAAGAACATTCAGACTATCAGAAGAATTAAAACAATCCTTGCCATTTTAAATTTCTGTTTCTTTTCTCTATTATGACATAATTTCTGACATGTTAGACAGTCTGGTTTATTAGAATCAAGTCTTATATTTGGTTGGTTGGTGAATAAAGGAAAAAGAGACAGCAAGTTTCTTCCCCTTGTGATGGTTGTAGTAGCTTCCAGTGATCTTGTTAATAAAGGACATGGAGAAGATTGAGGTCCTCAATATGAGTTTTGCCTCACTCCTTTACTGGTAAAATTAGCCTTCAGGAATTCCAGATCCTTGAGGTCATTGGGGAGAGTCTGGAGAAAGGAAACCTTACCTTTCAGGTAGGATTAACAATGAATAAACTGGACAGAAACAAAAATATGTGATCCAATAGAATACATCCACAAACGCTGAGAGAGCTGTCTGATGTCATCACGAGGTTACTGTTACTGTCTTTGAAAGGTTGTAGTCATTTGGGGAGTTTCCTGACAATAGAAAGTATCATCCTTATCTTCAAGAAGAGCAAGAAGGAAGTTGTGGAGAACTACACATATGCCTTGTTGATTGTGTGCAACATGATGCAGAAATAATTCTGGAAATTATTTCTGGGCATAAGAGGACAAGATGTGATTGAGAGTAGTCAGGATGGCTATAGGAGTGAAATCATGCTTCATGAATCTGATAGCCTTCTGTAATTCAATGACTAACTTGCCAGACAGCAGTGGCTGTTAAACTTTCAATGTTGTCACTGGTGACTTCCTCAATGACAACATGATAAATCACAGATAAAAGGACAGGGGGTAAGAGGTGGATGGGTTGGGGTCACATACATGAAGCCCAGCTGGTATTTCGTCATTAGTTCTTTAATCTACAGGTTGATACTAGGGCCAGTACTGTTCCACATAGTCACTAATAACCAGGATAATGGGATAGAGTGCACCATCAGCTGATTTTCACATGAGGTGTCATTGATGCACCAGGTGTGCACCAACACCCACTGCTGTTACGTGGGTTCTTGCGAGATTGCTGAAGTGGGCTAATGGGAATCTCCAGAGATTAATGAAGGAAAATGCCAAGCCCTGCCCCTGGGAAGGAAACTCTAGACACCTACATGAACAGGCTGGGGGTTGGCTAACTTGAAAGCAGCTTTGCACAAAAGGCCTCAGGGCTCCTGGTGGACACCAAGTGGAATGTAAGACAGCAAGGTGCTCTTGTGGCAAAGGCAGCCTGCAGTAGCTGGCATTAATGCTTCACAAGCAGGTCAGGGGTGGTGACTCTTCTTAGCCGTGCTGAGAGCACAACTTGGGAGTTGTGTGCCCAAGTCTAGGATGCTCAGTGTAAGGGAGACTTGGACATGCAGGAGCGAGGCCAGTGAAGGGTCACAAAAATGCCAAAGGGATTGGAGCCTCTGACACAGGAGAAGCTAAGTGAGCTGGGATCACTCAGGCTAGAGGAGGGGAGGTGAAGGAGCAAATCTTATCAAAGTAAGGCGTAAAGAAAATGGAGCCAGATTCTTCTCCGTGATATCCACTAAAAGGTTGAGAGGTGATAGGCACAAACTGTAACACAGTAAATTCTACTTAAACATAATAATAAAAAAAAGGTTACTGTAAAGGTGATTATTCACTTGACCACATTGCCTAGAGAGGTCCTGGAGTCTCTGTCCTTGGAGATACTAAAAAATTAAGCTGATCAGTATCCTGTTTTAGTTGCTTTGAGCAATGGTGGTGAACTCGAGAAGTGATCTCGAGAAGTTGTTTCAAATCTCAAAGGTTCTGCGATTCAGTGAGAACAGGCAGCTGCACCCACTTGAGAAGCAGCTTCAACGAAGTTCTTACATGGGCAAATGAAGAGTGTTGTGTGTACTACTCAGGAGAGTTGCACATGTGGTAGTGATAACTAGGAGCCATCACAGGACATCTACAATAACCACATTTCTGCTTGGTGCTGTGCTGTACTATATAGACATGTCATATTTTAGCAGTTCTCCTCCCTGATTTGTGTAACATGGATATAGCTTACACAGATTTCAGAAGTCTAAAAATGTCAGTGGGAGTTTGTTGTTGACCGAGTTTTGTCTAGAAAAGATTCCAGGTGTAGACTCATGACTTTGATCTGAAAGTACCTACAGAACTGCAGTTGAAAAAGTCATGTGGGTGTTAACAGAGAGTTTAACAGTGCTAAATCTTGATGCATGAGTGAAAAGGATTTGTTCATGGGGAGTGGGAGATGGGGCAGTGAAATACAGAATCACATGTCAAGGAGGACAGTGTGCAGGTGCAACATCTCAGGAGTTGCATCCTGAGAAGCAACTGGTCCAGACAGCGAGTGTTTGAATGGCAAAATTGAGGCAAAAAAAGGAGAGTATGCTCCTTGAATATGTTAACATGGAAGTAGTAAACAAATATGTAAGTGTAGCCATGGACTCAGTTTTAATATTCACATCTTAAAGGGAGCCCAAAATTGGAGAGAGGACCCACAGCAATTATTTGAGGCCCAGGAGGAGGCATTTTACTGCAAGAAACTTAAAGATCACTCTGCTTATTGTATTAAGAATATCAGAGGTGATTTGATCTCACTGTAAAAGTAATGTTGAGAGAGATAGTGTGGGATACTAAAGGCTCTTTAATCTAGCAGAGAGAGGCATAATTAGAACCAATGGCTGGAGGCTGAGGGAAGGCAGAGTCATCTGAGAAATCAAGAGTCCAATTTCACAGTAGGTCTGAGAAGCCCTTGAAACAGATTACTGGTGTAAAGAAGGTGGCTTTTCCTTCTCATGTTGTCTTCAGCTCAGGACTCGATATCTTTCTGGAAGATGTTTTTCTCCAAGCTATTGTGCTACATACAGTGAAAACAAGATGAAAGGCAGATTTTTTATTAGTCAGGAGGCTAGTTTTCTCGACTGATAATGGACTCCCTGCTGGGGAACGAAGCTCTGTCCTATTACTGACTGTGTGAAGTTCTTAAAGAGAACTCGATGGTACAGCAAAATAATTGCTTTTGGTCTTAAAATCTATGGTTTACATTAGAGGAATGAAAGAACTCTTCACTTTGTGTTTCTAACCTTAACTGCCCTGCCCTGCTCTGCCCAAACAGCTGTAAGGCAACATCGCAGCCACCAGCTCTGTGACCTAATCTGGTTGTCTTCAAACATCAAGGGTTGTGTGTGTTAAATGTATTCTAAATATTGTATAAACTGAGCTTAGAAGTGCAGAACTGAAGGAGCAGTTTCAAGGCACTTCAGAATAGTGTTTAATGCCTACATAAAGATGATAGAACTATTATTCTCTCTCTAAAAATGAATCCATTTTAATGCAAGCTGTCAACAGGTTAATATTTTATAGCATAAATACTGGCAGAGAATCCCTGCATTCTTCTCCACTTACATTTTCATGAGCTCAGTAAAATTAAACAATAATCTTAATAGTAATGAAAAACAAGACTAAATTACAAGTTGCAGGGGCTATTGTCAATTTTACAAATCCAACAATAGCCTGCAGGGTTCCAGGTTTGTTTCTGGCTGCTCAGGAAGCTTGTGTGATTTGCTCACACATTTTTTCTTATACCCCAGAGCTGTGCATCTGCTGGAGTCAGGGATCTAATATTCTCTTTGAACTTCCTTAGCATCCTAGTGCATGCTGTGATCTATAATTAGTGCATGCACACACACATATACGCACACTAGCTATATTAACTCCTAAGTGTCAGAAGTTTTCCTATGTCCAGCACCTGGTTTAGGTGCTGCAAAAGAACAATACAACTCTTGCTGTAACCTTGAGGCTGAAAGTCTGGAATTCTGATTTATATTCTTAGGTGAATACAAAAATAGAAAAAAACAACTTTTTGTTTTTCAGATGTGATACTATGATGCCATTTTCCAGATGTGAAATACCTAGGATCAAGGAGGCAATCATAAATTACACAGGAACCTAAACTGTTTCAGTTCAGTTAGTGATATGTGACTCATTGGGGGAAAAAGAGGGGCAGAGACTGATATAGTCTTTGTGGTGACTGGTGACAGGACCCAAAGGAATGGCCTGAAGTTGTGTCAGGGGGGACTTAGGTTGGATGTTAGAAAAAGGTTCTTCATTGACAAAGGTCGAAATTGGCCAAATGCCAAGAGCCGAAGGGCCCAGGGCAGAGGCCCTAAAAACCCCCCCCGGCCAC
>JAWWMP010000081.1:87676932-87721133 GCA_035047865.1 Dendrocincla tyrannina | reverse complement strand
AAAATGGTCATCCTGCTACACGAGGATCAGCGTGGCCAAGTCAGATATGGCGATGCACTCTCTGAGCCCTTTCCAATAACCAATGGTGTGAAACAAGGTTGCATTGTCGCACCAACTCTATTCACAATCTTCTTCACCATGATGCTCCAAAGGGCCACGGCAGACCTCGATGAACGAGAGAATGAAGAGAACGGCGTCTACATCCGATATCATACCAATGGAAGCCTATTCAACCTAGGGCGACTGAAGGCCCACACTAAGACCCTAAATCACCTTGTCCGTGAGCTGCTTTTTGCTGATGATGTCGCCCTTGTTGCTCATACAGAAGCAGCTCTGCAGTGCTTAACATCCTGCTTTGCAGAGTCTGCTGAGCTCTTTGGGCTGGAAGTCAGCTTGAAGAAGACAGAAGTTCTCTATCTACCTGCACCTCAGGAAGTCTTCCACCATCCCCACATCACCATAGGTGAATCAGAGCTTAAGTCAGTCCAGCAGTTCAGCTATCTGGGAACCATCATTTTCTCAGATGGTATGACTGACAAAGAGATAGACAACAGGATAGCAAAGGCATCTTTCCAAAAAGCAAACTTTTGGAAAACTCCATAGAAGAATCTGGCGCAATAAACACCTGAAGAAAAGTACAAAGATTAGTGTCTACAGAGCCATTGTACTGTCTACTCTCCTCTATGAGTCTGAATCATGGGTCATCTACTGCCACCACCTGCGACTCCTTGAACACTTCTGTCAGTGCTGCCTCCATACAATCCTAAACATCCACTGGGCTGATTATGTGTCTAATGTGAAGAGGCAGAGATCACCAGTATTGAGGCCATGCTGCCGAAAACGTAGCTGCGTTGGGCAGGGCACATCTCCAGGATGGAGAATCACTGCCTCCCTAAGATTGTGCTCTATGGGGAACTTGCCACTGGCTGCAGCAAGAGAGGAGCCCCGAAGAGGAGATACAAGGACTCCCTGAAACAATACCTCAGCCTTTGCCATACTGACCACCATCAATGGTCCACTCTGGCCTCCAGTCGGGAGAAATGGAGACACACCATCCATAACACTGCTGCTTCCTTTGAGAACACATGCAGGATCAGTCTTGAGGAAAAAAGGCAATGCAGGAAGAACTGTGCCTCGCCAGTAGTGCTGATGGAGACTTTCTGCTGTGCCTTTTGCAATTGGACTTGCCTATCTCACATTGGTCTTTTTAGCCACTGGTACGCTTGTAGCAAGCGTGGGTAGAGCCCTTCCCAAATCTTCATTCGCAAAGTCTAGCCATGATGATGATGATGATTATTATTATTAGCAAGTCTTGAATTTTACTTCAACCTTTCTCAAGTTCTAAAAAGTATTTAAAATCTTTAAGTTATTTTTATCTATGTATCTATGTATATATGTATCTTTGTTTGAGAATACAGATGAAAGTGTTTTGCAATTACTTGGAAACTAATCTCTGTAAAGCTGTTAAAAATAATAAAAACAGTAAAATATTTTGTCATAAACTTTTGTTATACAGGAGGTAGTCTTTGAATTATGAATTTATTTTTATGGCTAAGTTGACAACACATGCTCTGTGAAAAGTCCATTTGGACCATTTCATAAAGATGATTTGCCACTTAGGGCCAGTGAATTCACCTGCCCACAGGCTGGGCAGCAGGAATGACCATTGCCTTTCTTTTCTTCACTCTTCTGAGTAATTTTTTGAGTATGTGTGTCTGTGTTCATAGACTTCATCAGTCCAATCCCATTCTTCCAGCAAGGAGCATGATGAAAAATAGCTATTTGGCACGAAATGCTTGTGTTGTCATGGTATTGTCCTGTTATTGTGTCTGGCTCAAAGCTAAGTGGTCCATCCTATGACTGCTGAGATTTCAGGATTCAATCTTATTCCAGAGCAAGCAAGCAGACTGGACTAGTGGGTGGGTCATGTATTTGTGGCACTTCTACCAGTCTCCTTACTTCTGAATCTTTGACTGAAATTAGTGTATTTTTGCCCCATGTTTGTGAGAAACAATATTTTCTGCAACAATTTGAAGGAATGCTCAGATAGGTCACTGAATATCAGTTAAGTCCTATTGACTTCTGAGATATGGAATATAACTATACACCTTCTGTGATTTATACAGTGCTGTAAGCTAAAATATCTTTTGCAGAATGATGGTCAATGCACTTTTCTGACAGCTAATTATGTGACTCTTCCCATTTGGAAGTACTAAACAAGAGTTCTGTTATAAACAACATCATAGATCTAGAATAATTCAAGTTTTATTGTAATGCATTACATGGAAGTTTAGATCATCTGCTGAGATTCCTTTGCATTTTTCCTTCTCTCCACACTAGTGGATGAGTACTGGCTGGACCTGGGCCCAATATGAAGTGCTGTTTCTGGTTCCAGAAATGCCAGGTTCTATCAATAAAATCCTGTGAAACAAAGAAATTAATTGAGTTTGTAACTTTGTCAAACCAATTGAGTTCAGGTGGTTCCCTGATAAATAAAAATGATTAAACATTATTTTGAATATTATGTGGGGATTTTGTTGTTGGTGTTGTTGCTTTTGTTTGGTTGATCTTTTGGTTTTTTGTTTGTTTGGTTTAAATTAAGAACTACAGATTCATAAACTATGCCAGTGTCAGAGCTTTTGTTTTTGCTTGTTTCAATCCACTGTGAAATTGTGTGGACAGTTAATATTACTTGTGTTTTCTTACAACAAAAATCAACATTTTGGAAATTTGTGTTAATTGTAGTTTAATCTTGTGCTGTGACCATGGAAAACTTCTAAGGCATGTTGCTCATACCAGCACACAAATCAGCAATGATGCACCCCAGTGTTCAGCAGATCAGCCAATCAGACGTTTAGTAAACTTATAAGTTAAATGAAGTCAGACACTGCAACTACAAGGCAATTTCCTTTTCTGAATTGAGATCAATATTTACTAGCTTTCTACAATGTTGCCTATGCTTGCTTGATCAGCATCTGTTTCTGAAGACCATTGATTGTCCAGAAGGCCTTTTCAAAGGCAGATAATGCTCTTTTCAAATACACTTTGTATTGATCAGCAAAAAGAAAGTTTTTTGATGGTGCAGAGTGCAAAAGCCATTTATAAAGATTAAGGACAGTGATATGTCACTGTGGGTCACAGTGAGGTTGAATTAATATGGGCTAATGCATGTTCTACTTTTGAAGACAATAGACAAAAGTATTTGAGGATTTAAGTGATAGTATGCTCCCACTTGCCAAATATCTGCTATGCTATCTCCAGGGAATGAAACCTTTCTCCTTCAAAAATGAATTGCTTGTTCCTACTCTCCAGTCTCTTCCCAGGTGACTGTTCATATTCTATGTCTTATGACAAATTAATATATTAACTTGATGGACTGTGGAATTGATAAAACAAACAAACAAAAAATCTTTGATTTTAGGTGTTTTAAACTAATATGAAATAAAGAGAGATGAATGCAGCCAGAATTTTAATGTCAAAACAAATAGCCTAGGGTAATACCTTGGGCTTTCACAATAAAACCCCAAAGATTAATCCAGAGCTATATTTCATAGACTTTCACAAGCTTTACATTAGTTTCTTCTCCTTGGTATGTCATGTTTTTGGAACATGGTACATCTGAATTTTGTCCCAGAAATCTAAGAGTGTTCTGAAAGCCAAGCATATCTTCCTGAAAGAAAAAAAAGACTATGGAATGTTCACAGAGTTCTTGGTGTAGGAGCTGCTGCTGTGAGACTTTAATACAGGAGATGAGATTTAAGTATGTCATAGACCAATTATGTTTCTAAAATAAGGAAAATGGAAAGAGCATGTAAGGTCTGCTGGTGTCTGCATCTCTCCAGCAATAACAACTGTAGCATATCTATGAAATAAGCAGTTGGTTTCCTGGCTGGAGTTCTCTGCAAATGCCAAGGTTGATCACTGGAATATGGCACATACCTCCTATTAAAGTAAACAGCAGTGGCATATATGTTCAAGGGCAAAATTCTCCTCCAAGTCTTTTAGCAACATCAGTAAAATATGTTTTACATACAGGAAATATGTTTCTTGAGCTGATGGTCAAACTTTCTCTATGGATATGAGTCTTCTTTGTCAAGAAAAAAAAAAATTAGATCCACAAAGGACAAATAATTTTCTATTGTCTTAGCAAAAGGAAATTGATAATGATTTAACAAATCACGTTCCAGATCACTGAAGCTCACACTTTAATAATTGAGTAAATGCTTTCTGAATACGCATATTATGGGATTCTTGGCTCCTTTAACAGGCACTGTCTCTCCTCGTGTGGTCATGATGTATTAAGTCTTTTCTCCAACAGGTGAAACCTCCTGGTGACACTTTCAAAGATGTAAAGTACAGTATTAAATGGTACTAAATTTTTCAGGCACTCTTGATAGTCCTCACTGGGCAACACCTCAAGATACATGTAAAGAAAATACAAGCTGGAGAGTTGTTAACAGTTTGAATTTAGTTATTGGTGTCCAAGAAAATTGATTCTGATCCCAAATGCATAGTCACACTAGCATAGAAGTAGCCTGGGAAGGCTGAATTCTTTCTAGAGTGTCCAAGTCTATCTGTGACAAGGGCTTGACTGAAATAGAGAAGAGGCATCTTTTGTTTTTCTTTCTCCACTTCTCATACAGAAGCCAGCCAGGGCTTTTCCCAATTTGACTCTGAGGCTTCCTTTGACAGTTTACTTTTGCTCTTTTAAACTCACTGAGTTTTTTTTTTTCATAGTCTTTTCTTGCTATTCATCCACCTCAGATCACTGGAGGACGTCACCACCTCCAAATGTTTTATCATTCTTTTTCTTGTAGTGCTGTCATATAACACATTTAATATAGAGGATCCCATCAAAATGAAGTCTAAACTGGGCTGATCTGAGAATTTATCCTTTATAGTTGTTCTGTGCTGACCAGTTCGGAAGCTCTGAAGTTTATCTGTTTTCAGATATGGTTTTTACTCCTGTTCCACAAGGATAGCATGTCCTTACCAGACCACAGTTCACAGCCTCACCCCTTTCTGCAAATGTCAGCTGACACTTTGATTCTAATTATTTTTTCCTAAGACATAGCACATTTGGTTAAATTAATTATTCCACTTCTGTATACATCTATTATCTTATTTAGAATAGAATTCTTACTTCTTTGCACCCTTTTCGATATTAGCGTAATTTAAATAATTTTGTCAGAAAAATTTCTTGAGTTCACATGCATTATGCATTTAAAAGTCTGAGGTCTTTGCATTTAACACCTTAATACCTTTCAAAGAGTTCTTCATTTGTTATGAGCGAAAACCATCTAACATTAGTAACAATATTTGTCATATTAATGTTTCCATTAAGGTTCTTTCTATTTTGCACATATCATAAATGACAATATTAAGCTTTATAACAAATATTTTAACAACTGTATATCTCATGTCAGTGACAAGAAGTATCAACTGTCACCATGATTAATGAGGAAACTCCAGTGGAAGAAATAACATGAATATTCTGCACACAGAGGTATTGCAATACAGACATTTTATTACCCATGTTCACAAATGAACCAAATAACTGCACACTTACATAACGTGTCTATGGTTAATATAATTGAAGAAAATATGATGAGAATTGCAGTTTTTACAAAACCAATAAATGTTTGTTGAATATGTAATGCTAAATTCAGTGCTACTTAAGACTAAACATTTCAACAAAAAAAACCCTAAAAAAAATTCCCAAATCCCCAAAGAAAACATACTCTGCATCTTGATTGAGAAAAGTAATGGATTTTTTTCAAAACTAAAAACATGTGAAGACTCAGATGATATTATTACTATTATTACTACTACTACTACATTTATAGTCTGTTGAGGGACATGGGAAAATAATATAATTTTAATATTTAACCATTATTGGACAAACCCAATTGTTAAATTTCAGGGCAATGCTTTTTGTCTGGTGTAAAAAAATAGGTATTGTTTGTTTATTTTTATGGGGCAAAATGACAGCCAAAAGTGTTGTAATTTGATTTACAAATTAAGTAAAAAAATAAATAATTTTAAATATCTGCATCATAGTACAATCTGTGGTTCTATTTTTCTTAAGACTTGCCTGTGTGGTAATCAAGACATATAAAAGGCTCCTTGAAAATATTATAATTAAATAAGTTATTTAGAGGCATTGCATTTTTAAAATAATTTTTCCTTTAAGTATTCTCCATTTTGTAGGGCACTTTAGCTGCTAATCTTATAGACTTTTTGGCATTTTCAGGGATTTCTTTCATATCTCTTTCTTATATTAAGACAAACCTCCCATCAATTCACAGGTTCTTCAAACCCCCCTCCCTCCCCCACCCCTTAGAAGTTATACAGTAGTGTCAGCAGTTGGTGGTGAACCACCTTCCTGTACACCTTGAGAGGTTTCCTACTGAACACTTTTACTCCATAGTGTACAGCCTGATAAAGTTTCTATCAGACTGAGTTCAAGAGACATTTTGTTTTTACTCAAAGCTAAATTCATTGCTTTGCCTCAAGATGGTCCAAGCATTGGCTGGAGCAATGCGTAAATGGTCAAGAAGTGTCCCTTTGACAATGGACAAAACTGTGCTATCCTCTCAGCTATATTACTTCCCCAATTCTTTTCCAAAGCCTGAGTTTTGATGGAGCTTGTTTTACACTTGACAGAATGCTAGAGAGATTTAAGTGGAAATTTTGAATCACTTGCTAAAACAACTGTTGATTTTCAGGAGGCCATGGTTTTACCCCATGTGAAAAAATCATCTTATTCAAGTTCATGCAAAGAATGTGTTTTTTCATGGAGACATGATCAGAATAATTTTCAGTCTTTTATTACCCATTCTGAAGATGAGATATCCTTCAGAGACTTAGAAATATTTAAATTGGATTCATGTGGGATTATGTATTTCACAACATTCCTTCAGATCCAGAAAAGAACATGTGCCTTCTTGGACATCTCTTGGTGGCCTCAACTGCAGCAAAGTAGATGTACCACAAAGAGGTCCCAGGACAACATTTCTTGGAAAGACATAAGCACCCGGTTGAAGCAGAAGTGGCCTACAGCCACATATCATCAGAAGGGGAAAGCTGCTGGAAGGAACAGTCCTACATCGCTGCCCACCTCCTCCCAGCCTAAGCTCATTGCATTTCATATACAGTTTGTACCACTGAAGTTCCTGCTCCATCACCAACAGCTTGTCATTGTGATTGATATTGCCAGGCAATTATAATTTGCTTAGTCTGTGATGACAGATAATGCTCACTTGCTTAGGACCCAACCCACATTTCTGGTGCATGCTTACTTGACCTGTCATACCTGCTGCTACAGGATGTTTTTAGTGCCTGCTTAGATGCTGGCCTGATTACATCTGTGTATCTGAGCAGCCAGTCCAGGTAAGAAGTTACAAACCAGATAAAAACCAAACAGCAGTGGAGCTTTTTAGGTTGCAGAACTATTCTTGCAATATGCAAGGTTCTAAATCCTGCCACATAAAGCCTGTATGCCCCAGACAGTGCACAGCCTGTGCCCCTGGAATGATTAGGTTCAAGCTAATGGTTTTCATATAGGATTGGCTTCTCAAGGTCAGAAGTTTGGTATGGGAAATTGTCTTTCAGGAACCCAGCCAAGTTAGAGAAGCAAACTTGGCACTTGACTCACAGTAAAAATGTCTCTGTCCATGCCATAAACATCACTGCATGATGGAGATGGGGCCAGCTGGGCCCTTTTTGCTGACTTTCTCAAGGACAGCCTTGTTGTGGCATTATTGGAACAGTGTGTTTCATGTTGTTTAGTACTTTTCTGACCTTGCATGGACATAACTGAAAAAATATGAAGCACTTACCCCATTGAGTCCCTAGCCTCTGTTTTGCTTATG
This sequence comes from Dendrocincla tyrannina, assembly GCA_035047865.1. Lineage (NCBI taxonomy): Eukaryota > Metazoa > Chordata > Aves > Passeriformes > Dendrocolaptidae > Dendrocincla > Dendrocincla tyrannina. Next base: position 87,713,259 of record JAWWMP010000081.1, on the reverse strand, counting down.
GACGTGATGCCATAGTTTGGGGCATGGCCTCTGAGAAAGGAGATGGGTATGGGATGGGTGCCAGCAATGGGCAATCTAGTGAATGCAGGCACAGGTGGTATGGATGCATGCTACTCATGGGTCCCAGTTCCTTGCTCATATTTTTCTGCTAGAAAAATAAGTTTCTGCTCATAGGTTTCTGCTAGAAGATATGATTGACTCTTGTATACAGGTGTACCCAAGGAGGCTCTAGAGCCCTTTGAGAGTAAGGCAGAGCACTTGTGCCAGGCTGGACATGTCCAAACAGCCCGTCATGTGAAAGTGTGAGAGCAGTTCATCTTTGGACATTTTCACAGGGTGCAGCTTTACAGTGTCTTATGCTTGTGGACATAGCAACAGCAAATTCTCATTCGTGTGTCCCTTCCCTTCTCTCAATTTATTACTAACTATGTCATGTCCTTCACCTCAGTTTCATTCAGTCACCAATGGTCCTATCTTTTCTGGTGTTTCCATTCTTCTTTTCATGTGCCATGGCCATGTTTAATAGCCTAATTTAATACACCCTAAGAAAAATAGTGATGGGTTGACATTTGTTGCAACCATGTTGTTTAGTTTGTGAATTTTATTCCTTCCTGTCATTTTCACATATCATATTTAATTTAATTGTAAGCTGTTTAAAACAGCGGCAGCTTTCCTGTGTTCATGCAATGCCTTATTCAATCTGTCTGTGACCTCGATAATTACTCAGGTGCAATTATAATAAAGACATTATCAGCTACAATAATTATTCTAAGACTGAGAAAAATACAGTCATATCCTTAGCACATTCCTCTCCAGTTCCTGAGCAATGAATGAGCCTGAACACAGTTGTGTACTCTGTTATGTATTGCAGTGACGTTGTTTTGTAAAAGTTTTAGAATGTTTAAAATTAACTCTTCCAAAGTTCTTCTCATTCAGCACAAATAGCACATTAAAAAATTGCTGACCAAGGAACAAATCTTAAAATTTTATCTTACCTTTTATTGTTGTCATTATCATGATTATTTCAGAGATCTTTTGAGGATGTTTGCATTTTTCATGTGAGATATCTGTCTAATAGGGGTTTGAAACTGCTCAGAGTGCTATAATAGTAAGAAAACATCCTGAGTGGTGTGAGAGGAATGCAGGTTGATATAATTAAATGATACATTTAACATAGACAAATGCTTTTGGCCCTATGTCTTAACAAGACAGCACATACATAACACCCTATGTATGTGACACATATAAGGACTATGATATATTCAACATTTTCCCAAATTCAGAATTTTTAAATAATAACATTGGCAAAGAACCAATCTAGTTTGTTTGCCATCTGGTTGCTCTCCTACAGGTATTGCTCTTCTTAAAAGTGTCTAAAGCAGACAAATTATTTCCAAGTGCTGTAGAATTTATTTATACTTAGCAATTTTTCGCAAAAACACCCTCAGGTTAAGATCCAATGTACAGACTATTTGTCCATAATTCTTTTCTTGTACATTCTTCTCTGGGTTTACATACTTGAAAAGCAGATCTTGTTCCTAAGAGCTCCGTCATTAATGGTAGCCGCTGAAACAATACTCTGAAGAAGACCCTCTGGTTTCTCGTTACATATGCTACCACACTCTTCTTTCCCCTGAAGAAGGCCCAGATCTCATTCCTGACAGGAAAACTAAATTAAAGCGCTATCCACCTTACCACCCCTACAAAACCAAAGCTAGTCCCACAATGCATTGAGGATATCAGGTGCAGATTTCTGAAGATGACCTATGCCTTAGAATGTAAATGAATTAAAGATGTGGATATCCTCCAGAAGCCATTGGAATAATTTAAGTGATGTGAAAGAATGTTTTGTGATAACAGTATCACTCTTGCTCACTTTTCAGGGAAAATTGGCAGTGTGAAAATTCCTGATGTTATATACAATATGATTCTTAGCTCTGGAAATACCATTACCACTCTAGAAGGTCCTGAATTTAACACCTAGTTCTGTGAAAATTCCATTCAGGGCTCGGTGAGTGCAGTGAGTCCTAATCAAATGTTATGGTTTACTAGGAAGAGAGCATGAGGTAAACCATAAACCAGTACATCATTGTGTAAATACACATGTAGTTACTCTGCATTTTGAACACTGCCAACAGCTGGATTGTTTCTGTCACCCCTCCTCATTTCAAAGAAGATCAAATGCATAGAATATCTCTGCATAAGTAACAGCTTATTGGGTGGGACTCTTCAGCTCAGAGAACAGGAGGAATTTTGCAAGAAGGTATAATGGGCATCTATGAAACCATGGAGAAGGTAAATAAGCTTTGGTTATTTGCTTATTCTTCTAATCCAAGGGGATGTCAGTATAAAACAGGCCCTGACCTCTTGGAAACGAATGGTACAAATGTCCACAATATTGTCACAACCTATTACAACCTATCACAACCAGAGGAGCTTCAACCTGAGGATGCTATTAGTGCTAAAATATTTACAGAAATTCCAGAGGGGAACATGAATGAAAATGAAAAAGAGTTAGAAAGAGCATGAAAATTTAAAAGATTGTAAAGTACAAATGTAAAATAAGATACGTGCAGGTGTGCCCCAAAACTGTCAATGCAGTGGAGAGAATCCAAAAAGGTTTATTTCAAATTTGAGAACACTTATAATTTACAGAGAAAACTAGCAGTGCTACACAGCACTGGGGCCTGAGAAAGGCATGCCTGCTGATCTCTTCCAGGCTTTTTATCTTCTCTGGCCTCCCTTCCTCCAGGCTCACCTCCTGCACAGCCTGTAACACTGGGAGGGGTTGTCTCTCCAAATTCCATGGAGCTTTCCACGGGGGAAGGTCTTCTCTGGAGTGTAAGAGGAAAGAACGTTTCCCCTATGTTTGGAAAAGGGGTTTCTTCTTAGGCAGAAAGTCTTCTTAGCGAACATTTAATTAAGCGCTAATCTTCTTGAAGTGAAATCTTATGAAAAAAGAACACCTATCCTTACACAAAGATACTACCTCTGGCTCAGAAGGCCCATGTTGCAAATTGTTCAATGCTGGAATGATATATGTGGGAAGTACCACTGTGCAATCTGTTGTACTTGGGCCTTCATTATACATGAGAGACCAGATATAATTGGTGCCTCTGGTCTGACCAAGTACACCAGTTTTTATATTCTTTTATTAAATTCTTATAAGAATTGCCTGAGACTTCACATAGAATGTGGTATGAGTGTCAGAATCAAGTGTTTTTCAGTGATGTTTACAGTGACTAAACATGCCTTTAAAATGACACCCTTCTTTGACTTTTTCTGTTATCCCAGTGTTTCTAATCAGCGAAGATTATTTCTGACATGTAGTTTACCAATAATGTGGAAGATCTCCTTTGTTTACTCATATACTTTGATGAACTGCATCATTGTTTTGGTACTGGGAAGATAGATAAAGAATTACACTTGCCAGACCAGATCTCTTATAATATTTTCTCAGTACTATTCACACCTGAAAGCACATGGAAAGCAGCGGTTTCCAACCTTTTTTTTTTTTCCTTATATTATCTAACACCATGGAGAAAATATCATAATTATCAATACAGCATGTTCTCACAAGAATAGGGAATATTCCAATTAACTCTTTATTAATAGGCAGGACCCATTATGTAGATTCGATCTGGTCATATTTACTATTGGTTTGATTATAGGTGCAAATGATAGTAATAAAAAGTGTCTCGTTCATTTTGTGGATATTATAAAGCATTCAGGCAGTCACCTGTGGGCTGTCCTTCTGCCAGTTTGAATGGGTTGCTCACACTCTAGTTGTCACTCAGGCATTTCTGCAAGTGCTGTAAGAGAACAGTTGCAGAAACAAGCAAAGACAAAAAGACATCAGTGCAAAGAAAAAAAAAATTGCACCAGCATTTTATTCAGATTCTTCTCTATTCTGAAGCAGGGCTGCTTTAGAAGTCAGTATCTTCCCTGTTGTAGCTGATCCAGCACAAGGCTTTCTAAAGCTGTTCTGTTCACATGATATTAGACACCTCATCAGTAGTTATTGGGTGGGAACCACCTTGTGGGGAGTGTGTGTGTGTGTGTGTGTGTGTGTGTGTGTGTGTGTGTGTGGAGAGGGCAAGGATGAGTCGAACTTCATGGGGGTGGCGTCCATCCCCATGGCACAGGGGAAGCCCAGCAGTGGCTGTCAGTCACAAACAGCCCAGGAAAACTATAACACCCACAGCTCCTGGAGCCCCTGACCCAGTTCAGATTGGCAGGGACAGTGAGAACATTGCCCCTCACCCTGGCCTGGAACTCCAGAATGGCCAGTGGGTCAAAGGCCCTGCCTGGGGACAGTGGCCACCATAGATAAAAGGCACACATGAAGTCTCCATGAAGCAGGTAGGCACTATTACCTTGCTGAAGCAAAGTGGCTTCTTCACTTTAGATGAATAGGGCTGCAAAACTGTGATATGGATTGTGGAGAGCTCTCACCCTAGTAACAATGGAAAAAGATTTGCAGAATCAAGCTCTAGTTCTTCTCCACCTGAAACATCCAAAGAACAAGCACATTCTATGAGGCTTTAGGTTGTCTAAGTGATAATAAAAAACAATGTTGATTAGACTTTAGAAAGTCAGCATGTGTATTTTTCAATGATGAGACAATATATTTATATGATAAAGAGAGAAATTTTAGTAAAGAAAAAAACAACTCAATTTTTAAGATTTTTTTTTTTTTGCACATCTGTTATGTTTCCTGGAACATTATGTAAAGATGAAAGGTTCTGGTCTCACAGTTATGGTAAGTGTTCATTCTTTTTTGAAATCAGTCAAAATTAGGTCTTCTCAGTAGAAAAAGATTTCAAGAAGCAGTAGATAATTAAGACATAACTGTCTGAATTCAGGTGTATTCTCAGTTTCTGACTTGATTGGAATGAAATCACTGGCATGTTGGGAATTGATGTACTGATTAGTTTCAATTTTTTAGAATATAATTTAAGACAAATAAGTATACCATATATTGCTTAATTTTGTAAGTAAAATACTAATTAAAATTGGTGGAATAAAACACATGAAAATATAAGAAAATAAATTCAGTTATAGTTCTAATTTGTAAATTACGTCATATCCAAGAAACTTAATTTTAGCAGAAATTTTCACCTCCAACAGAGCGTTTTACTTTTTCGTGCTCTCCCATTAAATTTAAACTCAGGAATTTCTGGGACAGCTTTCACTTGAACTATAACATTTTCAATTGGATGATAGACTGCAGGAGTGCCAGTGTGTTGATTGATTCCTTCACCAATATATACAGCAATTGGTTAATACTGGCAGAACACTGAGAATGAATGGAATGCCACAAGTCAGTGAGCTCTATTATTTTCTTATTTTTCTGGGTGTGTGACTGTAGAAGGGAGGTTTGTCTGTCACACCTCTGTAGTGGTCATTCTATCTCCAAATCATACTGCTCAGGCAGTAAGAGAACTGCCACATATATATGACCAGAAAAGCAGAAGCAGTAGATTAATCCTCAGTAACTTTCAAATTCACTTGGAAGGTAGGCAGAGTGGTATTAGAGAAGAAATGTTAAATATCCCACAAAAGCCAGTTTTTAGAAATGATGTTTTGCTTATAAAATGCATTTTAGGATGAAGGAGGATTTATAAATACTAGGAATGAAATTTGAAGCAGTTATCCTAGTCCTGCTCTTTGAATCAATACAGATTTTTAAGGGCTGGGTGATTATTTAAGATTTCTATAACAAGCTTATAGATGCAAGTCCTGATCTTTCTTTCACCATGAGTAATTTAGTTTCAGTGAAGATACAGCATTTCAGACTACTAGTAGTTTCAGAATGTTAAACATGTATTTGTAGAATTGGGATTTAAATGGATTTCAGCAAGAAGTGCAGAGAAAGAAGTTGATGAGAGTAGGTGGAGCACACATTTGATGTGTTTGCCCACTAGTTTTTTTAAAATCTTTTCCATTTTATGATTCTTGGAATATTGTGAATGTCCCAACACAGTCAAAGTCATAGATTCTACTGAGTTATTCTGGACTACCACGAGGTTTTTGCTGTTGGGTTGCCTTTTTCTGTTCCAGATCTTTCATCTTTTATTGATACAGTCCTTTTTCATATTGGTAATTTCCAATTACTTATTAAATCTCCAGATGATTAAATTAACAATAAAAAGTACTCATTCACTCCAGCCCTCAATGTGTATGATTTAGTTCAGTCCAGTTGTTCTTTCTTTGTCTTGAAACTCCTCCATCATTCTAATGGGAGGATGAGGATTTGTGGCGGTCCTTTTTCACTTGCCAGTGTGGGGTCTGGCACTCTTCATCTATTTCTTGTGTAGTTTCTGGAAGTGACCCCATATTTTCATTCTTATAAATAAAGAAGGGCCTCCGGGGCTTGAAAATATATGTGTATATATGTATACATTTATGTGTAACTGCAAAATTCTTTCAAAAAGGTGATCTAGGCTGTGGCAGCACCCTACATAGTGTTTCTTTATAAATATAGACATATTCCTTGCAGGAAAATGGTTGTCATCTGGAACAAAAAGAAGCAGATAAAATGGAAGAGGATTATACAGGAAAAACACAGCAGAGAAGTCATTTGACAAATGTGAAGAGACTTTTTGTTTCCAGTTCTATTGGGGCAGTTACAGTGTAGTGCGAAACAGTAGGAAGGAAAAAAAAATGAAAAAGAATGAAAAGGAGACTGAAGGGAAGTGAGTTTAAAAAATACAAGAGGACAGGACAGATCAGGGCATGGAAGGCTGGAAGGGTGAGAACTAAAGCGAGATTTCAGTGAGACTTTCAGAGCTCTATTTGAATAGTTCGTTTTGCTCTAATATCCCTAAGACAATTGCTATAAAGCATTCCTCTGCCAGGAACAACAAGGAACAGCTTATTGACAAGAAGAAGTCATATTCCTCACCATTTCAGGCTGTTAGTAGGGAAAAGTAAATGAATAACCAAGTGAACAATAGTTTTGTGGAACTGGTAAAAGAGACAGAATCTTCTTTCTTTAGAGAAGGGCAATCAGTGTGAGATGGAAAAGAGAGCATCCCCATTGAGGAACACAGTGTGTATAACCTGGTGATTATTATAATAATGCCCAGGGGAAGTCTTTTATAGCCTGGGTGGGTTCTCTGACAGAGGCTCCTCCAGATGTGGTCCTTTGGTTACTAGTCCACAAAGCCATAGTATTGCTCTGCATTAGAGCTGTAGAAGTATTTGAAACTCAAGTTTGAGTAGGGGTGCAATGACTATCAAGAAACATAGTTTACAGCAGACCAGCGTGTTCAGGAAACACTGTTGTAGCCAAGATGCTGTTGTAAAGAAAGGTGACACCAACCTCCTCTGCTGCCGATGCTTTGTGAGAACCAGGCTGGTTGAAAAAAAAAAAAAAGATTATGGCTTTGAGTATCAGAGATTCACCTGTTTCTCTGAAAACTCCTTTCTAAATTGGCTCAAGTCACACTCTCCTTGATGTTTCCACTGTGCATTTTCAGCAGCTTCCCAGTAAGCAAGCCAGTTTTTGCTGGTCACATTTTTTCTTCTTCACTTTGCTGAAGAGAAAATCTGCCACTCCCTGAGACAGAGTATGTCTAGGCATACTTTTAAAAATGCTACTGAAAGCTTTCAAAGACAGCTTCTAGAATTACAAGGAGGTTTCCTGTAATTTCAATTCTTTTCAGTCTGTTGCTTTCTTTATAGAATATCTTCATATGATGCTACAACTGAGAAATTGCTTTTCCCTTTGCTTCTTCCTCCTCAGCTTTCACATGTATATCAATCAGTATCACAGTTTCTAATATACATTAAGTTAGCTAAAATGCAAAGCTCATGTGTTCCCATAAAGATGCATTCCTGTTTTCTTTGCTGAATCAGTGCTCCTGCCTTGCTTAGCTTTATCTTCCTGCAGAATAAATGACAGCAGCACATTATCTTTACATCTATGATATTTGTTCTTTTGCCTGCTTATTCCATAAAAATAAGATAGCAGCCTCTATGCATTAATGCAGATGTCTTGGAACTGTACATTTATGTTTTTAGATCATGTTTTTAGCTAGTTTTTTAGTAATTTAAAGGAGAGTTAAATACCAATTACTTTAATCAATTGAGTACTCTGTAATCACCTGAATAAAAGCTTTTTTCATTCATGAACCAGAAAAGCAGTATTTAGCATTCTTACACTGCATAGTGTTATGTTCTGAAAAAAAAAGTTATTGTGAAAAACAAAATAGTTTTTTTTCTAAGCCAGACTGATGTCAAATTCTGTTAGTTTTGCTTAAGAACCATTGAATTTTCTACTTCGGGAGGTTTAGGCAAACTTTTTTGTGAAAAGTTTAATTTAGAAGAGCATTCCAACACACTTATTCCTTAGTAATTCATAGTCTGTTTGATACTTAATCTTGCAGAGACAGATGCTATGAGCTGAGGCATCCTGCATTTAACATAGAAGTCATTAACTATTAGCATTATTTAATCTCCCCAAAATAGTATCCAACATCCCTACTATATTACTGTAAGCAATGATCAGAAATTCAGGTAAGTATTAACATATAATACATGTTCTGCAAGTCCTATTCGTAAAAAAAAAAAAAAAAAAAGCAGTAAAAAATTGCTAAAAATTAATTACAGTTTTTGTAATTTTGGCTTAATAACTGATATTAAGAGGAGTTTCTAGAGACTAAAAATGCAAATGTATTTCAAATAATTTCCTTAAGAGTTTATAGGAACATAGTGCGATGTAGTTAGCAGAATTTGCTTAAGAAAAGAAGAGAACCAGAGTGCAAGGAGACTGATTTTTCCTTTAGCACTAGGGATTTTTTTTATTTTTTTTTCTCTCAGATAAGGAATGGCATGGAAATTCCTCTCTTATGGAAGCAAATTTGGAGGACAGCTCTAATACTTTTCTGGAGCTTTGGGTAATGGAACTTTGCTTAATTGTTATGGTATTTAAAGTTTCTTTTCTGTCTTCTTTGAAATCACATTGTTTTACTCCTTACTCATCTTCTATATTTTCTATATTTTCTGCTCAGGGCTTACTTTGGCTTAGGCTGAACACTTGAAGCCAATGTGACACAGAAGTATAAAAGGAAAAGAATGGGGTTTAGGCTATAACTCATAGGTAGTGAGATGAGAAATCGGTTCAAATTGAGCTACATACTAATATGAAATGCAGTGTTTGCAGTGGAATATTGGCTTTGCTAAGTAGCAATAATTGTGTTTCCTATCCTAGAAATAAGCATCTGAAAGACACGGGTAAAATCACTTTTACAGTATCGATTAGAAACAGAGTAGGTATAAAAATAATGAAGAAAAAGGATGATGAATAAGCTCTTTTCAAAGAAGAATAATTGTGAAAAATAGTCTCAGTGTTGCAAATATTTTTTCATGCTTGAAAAAGTCATAATTGATACTAATACCTGTAAAATAGCAGGTACTTACATTTGTATAGAGATTGTAATGACAGTTCCTTTTTTGATGAATATTTTAAAATTAAACAGTAAGGAAACAATGCCACAGGACCTTGCTCCAACTCACATGTCTTCTTTAACATGCCTGCCTGGACTGTACATATGCTATCACCAAAGCACCATAGTGCCTGATAGCCCATAAGGCTCTGGTTTATTTTTATCATTAAAAATACCTATGCTTGTAAGTAAGAGGACCTATGTGACTTACATACACAATCATGTAAGGCTGTTTTTCTTCCCTGCTGCACACCTCTGCCAGAACTCTTATGTGTTCCTTGTCTGTCCGCAGCTCAGATGTTTGTGTACCTTTTTTATTGTTGAGTTCTGACAGTGGGACAGATGCTGGCTACTGTAGAGACTTCTGATTGTTTTAGAAAACCTACCTCCATCCATGACAGTGGTAAAGCAGGAGGCTGCTGTAGGAGTCTCTTTCTGCTTTTAGAGGTGGATAATGAGAATGCTCAGAACCAAAACAGTGCTATTTCTGCTCTGTTTTCTTTTCGTTTTGCCTTTTGTTTCATTCCCAAACTTCTTTTTGTGTTTCAGATATTCTTGTATCAAGATCAGATAAATCAGAAAGTTGTTCCAACATCAGGCTACCTTCCCTTGGCAAACTTGGCCAAGTGTGACAGAGTATTCTAAGGTAATGTAAAACATGAAAAAATGTATAGTGTTTTTTTGTAAATAAACTTTGTCTTTCACTGGAGTGGGGTCTGCGGTACCATATATATTTATATCAGATCCGTGATATATATCTTATATTTACCCACCAGTGTAAGTCCACTATTTTAGAACAATTTTCATTTATAAATTCCTCTTTTTGATATGGTGCTGCTTTTATTCCTATGTATTGACTTAGGCTTTGTAAACATGATAGAGAAGCAATTGTTTTCTGCCCAATTAGCCCAAACTTTGCCTTGCCTGTAAAACTTTATGCAAAATATTCCTTGCAGTCTTTGCAGTCCAGTGAAACAAAGACAGACTTATAGCTCTTAAAGATTTTTTGGCAAACTGCTAATAAGGGCATTTTAAAAAACTATAAGACTTTCAGCTGATGGAAACTATGAGAAGGAAAAAAAGACTGCAGTCTTGCACAGGCAGTAATGGTGACAGCACCATTAATAACATGGATCATTAAAATTTATAAAAAGCTATTCTTAATATAGGATATAAATACATTTCTCAGGCAGAGCTATGAAATTTATAACTTTTTTATTGTCACCAGAGGACCTTCCTAGTGCTCTGCAACCCTCCTCCGTCTGCCCTCCCTCATAAATCACTGTGTGGTTAATAACCTAGATTACAACTACCAGTTGCATTTACAGAATTAAATATTGACTATGTGAAAATGTTATTACATTTTTACTGATCAGGAGACCACAGAACAGCCCTGCAGGACATGTAGCTGAACAGAAATATCAGTGTAATCTTTGTTAGAGACACAGTTATGGGATGCTTGGTAACAAGTGACAGAATTTTCAGAAACAGAAAAGTGGTGGTGGAGAGTGAACTCCTCGATTTTGTACCAGGCAACGCATCAGCCAGAGCAAGTTGTATATTAAAGGTCACTTCATTTTTGGCTGAGAAATATCAAGGCTAGATATATGAAGTAACTTTTAAAGTAAGTCCCTGTGTTGGCAAAGTGGTACATCAGAAAGTCTGACAGCTTTGGTTCTCAGGCCTGAGATCTTGGTGAAACAGAGCTGTACACATGACAAGTAATGGGGCTTCTGCCAGATTGGCTGGGAGACTGACTTAGGTTTTAATACTTAATGAACTGTTTCTCATTCAGCTTCATATCTTTTTTCTGTTTTCTCATAGAATAAATTATTCCAAGGGTCTCTTGAATTTTCTCTTCTCTGCAACACATGAATTAACATAACTATCAGAAGAAAAGTTTCTTATTAAAAATAGTTCAGGTTTTGATCCCTGTTTTTTACTTAGTTAATTGATTTAGTCCTCCCTTAGACTCCTTTGATATAATTTCATTATTTATGCAAGTTTTTATTGGATTCAAGAAAAAATTATGTATCCAAATAAATTACCATTTTGCACGTCCCTGTCACATTCCTGGACTTCTATCTGTACTCGTTCATTTTCTTGGTCTCTTTCTCCTGAAGGAAAGTTCAATGACCTTCTTTGCCTCACGTCATGAAATCAAACAGAGAGAGGAAAGTTATTTTTGATCTTTCCCAGACATAATTTTTCTGCTGCATAGGAAACAAATCCATGCTTTTGTGTTGCAACACATTTTAATAATTATTTCAATTTCAATACAGCTCAAAGTAATGATTTTTCAATAAATCAGTGATTTCAATATATATTTGTCAATTTGCAACCTAAACAATGCAGTTCTAACTTACCATTTTAACCTGAATTTCCACAATACAAACACTTTTTTATTAGGCGTAAGTCTTTGTCTCCTCACATTTTCATGCTTATCACCAAACTGCCTTTAATTTGTTGACAGATTCTCTGTTATCCTGCCGGTAGACTGACATCAGTACTGAAGGAGGTGCTTCATTTCATTCAGATGTGAAAGAATGATATCCTCTTTTTTTGTCATGTAGATGTCTTCAAACTGTCCACAGTCTCAAGAACAAGTCAGAGTTTTCGATCTGTGATAGACTCAAAGTTTTGCCTTTTCTAAAGATTTGTAATAAATCTTTGCTGGATCTCAACACAAATCATACAGCAAAATGCCTTCCTGGTAATGATTGCAGAAGGATCAGATACTCCATTCCTTCTCATGTTTAAAACTCTTTCTGGATCAGAAGAAGCAGGGAGTTATTCTGGAGAGGATTTTTGTGCCAGATTTGTGAAGTGTTTCATTTTTTGTTCTGATATCTGACCCTACTCACAGCAGTCCTGGAGACTTGTCAGGTGACTTTTATTATCAATTATTTTTGTATCTCTTTCCAAGATTTATTCCAGGATAAGTTGGCATGGAAGTCTGTAAGTCAACCTTTACTTCAGAATGATTTTATATTTCTTAATTAATAACTGAACATGCATTTTCAATTTTTTTTCATTTGCTTCATGTTGTAACATTTAAAATTAAAACTTTTTCTTTTTCTTCAGTAATAATAACATTGTAATAACACTTGACTTTTCCCAGGTTCTGTAGCACACTAATACACTTCACTTTTATATCCAAGGGTTATATAAAATCTATTATTATTAAAGAAATTGTTCAAATTTATTCGACTTCACATGTAGCTCGTGTTGGATAAATGTTATAGCATTACTTATCAGTGAAGATCCTGGTGGAAAGAGGTAGCAGCCATGCTTGAAAGGGCAAGAGGAAAGAATTAGAAATGTGAGGTGTTGAGGAGTACAAAACTGTGCACAACGACAAGGAATTTATATCCCTTTAGACACTGGCAACAAACAGTGAATAATGCTTACCAGAGAAAAAAAACATTTGCCCTTCCTAAGAATTCTGCTGTTACACAGTTCTTTGGCTGTAAATACCAATATAGGAAATCTTCCAAAAGTTGACCTTTGTCTCCCGAGTGGCATTTTCTATTTCATTCTTTGAGATACTGACATCTGAAAGCTTCCCTCTCTGTTTGCTTGGCCAGACCACTTAAGTGTCCTTTTGGTCATGGTAGTAACCACAAGATAGGATTATATTTAGACACCAGAAAAGAAAAAAAATTAGAGGTCAGGAAGAAGAGTAGGAAAAAGATATATAATGGGAAAAGATGACAGCAGAATCATAATTTTCACATAAAAGGAGATATTTAGCATTTCAAAGCTCTAGGGCATGCCACATAGGACCTTCTGGATGGCTTAGTCCAATCAAAGCATCTCTTAGAACACAGAACACGCCAGAAGCCCATCTTGAGCCTCAAAATCAAGCCCTGCTTCCTTCTCACTAGGTTTTTGATACTGAATATCTGCTCTTTTCCCTCCAATTAGACTTAGTATCTGAAATTTTGACCTTATTTAAAGTATTTCTCAGATTTCTTTGAATTGAAACGTCTCAGTATGTTACTAGAGTTTTCATTATGCTTCTTATCTTGAATGGATTCAGACTTAAGGTGTTGTTGATTGTGACCTCAGTGAGATCAGCTGAAGTCAACCACAGTTGACTTTTATACATCCAAGGTTGTCCTTAATATAGAGTGCAACTTCTCCTCTTCTCCTTCCCTGTCTGTCCTCATAAAAGACCCTGCAGCCATCCATCATGATCCTCCAAGCCATCTGGGTTGTTTCATCATGTTTCAGTTATTCCTATGATATCAGAACTTTCTGATGGGCCAAGCAGCTTTTGTTGGTTTTCTGGTTTTTATCTTGGTGAGATAGCTAAGAAACGTTTGTTGCTGCTCTGGTTGATCTGGCATGTTCCCCAGTCGCTTGAACTGGTGTTAGCATTGTCACTTTAGACCCTGCTACCCAAGTCCTTCAGTTTGAAGACCACATCACCAAGTTGGCCAGCCTGCTACTCTGGCTCTAGTGGCATTCGTTCGTCAGACAAGCATTGTGGACACTGTTGAGAGATGTGAAGTATGGAGGGACTGTTGCCTATAAGCAATTAGCAGACCTTGCAGGCAACAGCAGAGTGGCAAGAGCAGTGGATGGAGTGACGAGGAGCAATCCTGTAAGTTCATGCCAACTTTTAAATAAAGTTGATGGAAGATGGTGGATTTAGAGAGCTTTGTGAGCTAAATATCATTAGATTAAATTTATATGCTAGGAAAAGTGGTCTACCATGAATAATAGGGTGTTTTTAATCATAATAACGTGCAACACAGTTTAATGTGGCTTATTCCCTACCATTTATGTCACTAGATTTGAAAGAGAAACACTTCTTTTACTTCATCAGCCTCTACAGATTTTGCTCTGAAATGTTCTTACATGTTCTTAATTGAGGAGGTCTTTTATCCCCTGACACAGACCTCATTTTGATAAAGTATAAGTGGCCTTGGTTGTGTTAACAGAAGTCCGTCCTCTCTGGCATGGCTATTTTTCTGAAAATAAGGCCATATTGGATGGTGCTTTGAGCAGCCTGGTCTAATGTGTTGTATAGAGATAACTCACACAAAAAGTAATAAATAATATTCTGCCATTATCCAACACCCAGTCCCTGTTAAAAATTTCCTGTTATAATGAACTGTGTCAGCAAAGCCCTACAAAAAACCACCCTGCTTCTGAAGATTCCCACAAAACAAAACTTCTAGCTAAGACAGTCCTACAAAAAAAACATCCTGCCAGAAAATTTTGCCACTGTATAGGATACCTTATCATTTCGAACATCTGAACAAAGCTACGTGCCAAGAAACCACGTACAACCCTCTTTTGAATGCTATAAAAACTGAAGAAAAATTTTGGAGAGTTAGGAGTAATGAAGGGAGAAAGAGAACAGGCTACTTCAGCTTGGAATTGCTCCCCAACCTCTCCTCACCTTTTCTCTTTGCCACCGCATGCTGCCTGAATGCCACGGAAGAGACTGGGACTGTGCTGGCCCGGAGAGAACTGAGACCCACTGCATTACGTGAGTTTGCCTCATCTCTCTGACTTTCCATATTTCTGAAGGCCAAGAAGGCCCAGCCAGGCATAAATCCCTGCAGCGTGACTCAGCGTGAGCAGCAGAGCCCAAGCACCCTGGCTGCTTTCCAGAGAGCTAAGACCCCCTGCTGCTAAGAGATAACATTGGAGAAGACAGCAGAGACAGGAAAACAAAAACACCTAAACCAGCTCTCCATGCTCCCCCCCACCCCACCCCCTCCACCCCATCCCCCCCCTCCCCACACACATACACCAATATCCTGGTAAAAAGGTTAGTTTGTGGTGGTGTTCTTTCTCTCTGCTTCTAAAAATTAATCTTGGCATTTTTCCGATCTTTCTTCTCTCTCTCTCTGCATCTTTTAGCAATTAATAGAAAATTAGCCTTTGAAATCAATGGTTAACTTGGTTTGAGTTTTAATTTTGATGGGGAAAATATTCAAATCTGAAGTTCTTTCTGCAATATTTAAGCAGATTGTAAAATTATGGAAAGTGTCCAGCTGATCCGTACTGACCAAAGGGATCTTTCATAGCATATGTCATCATGTTCAGTATATAAAATGAGGGGAGGAAGGAGGAAGGGGAGGGCATTTGGAGTCATGGCATTTGTCTTTCCAAGTCACCATGGCATGTCATGAAGCTTTGTTTTCCTAGAGATACCTGTCTACCCAGTAAGCAGCAAATTAATTAGTTTTGTTTTGCATGTATGTGGCTTTTGGTTTCCCTATTAAAACGTCTTTGTCTCAACCCATGAGTTTTCTCACTTTTACCCTTCCAATTCTCTTCCTGATCACACTAGTGGGGGAGTGAACGAGAGGTTGCGTGTTACTTGGTTGCTGGCTGGAGTTAAACCACAAGTACCTCTACCTACAGGAGTCTTTAAAGTGCTATGAGAACAGCAGAAAAATAACAATAAAAAAAAGGACTAGTGCTATTGCAACATAGAAATTTACCTTACCTTTTTGTGACTAAATGGCAGCAAAACAGCTAGAGGAAAGGTCTACCTTAAGAGTTTTGGTGCATGGTGCCCATTCTTCTTTTCCAACATGCAAATGTCTAGTTTTACAGATGTTGATTACTAAAATGCATTTTCTCATATAAATATAGTCAGATTAACTGACTGACTCTTGACAGTCTTCTGTCTTCTTGTCTTCCCTGTCTTCTCCTCAACTTTTGACAATTGCCATTTTTTCCAGTGTTTCTCAATATGTTTCCTATATTCAGCAGACACTTTCAAAGGTAAGTTTTTGACAGATGTTTTTATTGTTTCCCCCTCCCCAGACTTTCATATTTGTCTATTAGATATCCAACAGTGATAATTAAAATCAAAGCAGTTCTACAGTATAGGAGGGGTAAAGCCTATGGAGATAGCTGGCTGATGCTTCACACAACAGTTAATAGCTTATTCCCCTCCTATAAAAGAGGCAGAGAAATAAATATCTATTGAACAACTGAGTGCAGTCAACTCTCAATTTCATAGTATCCCAAATGAATGTTTCTATTTCTCAGTTGTTATATTCTATTTGAGATGGCACTATGAGCTCTTTGTATGATCAGTAGAGTTTCCCATCATCTGCTCGCTTTCACAGATCAAGGAGGCAAACAGAACCAGCGTTCTGCTGACAAGAGGGAAAATATCTACGTATCAAATGATAGGGAGTGCAATGAAAGTTGAAGCCGAGCATCTATATTAAAACAGACCGTGCTATGCTGAGTCTTTGATAGCTTTTGATGCCGCATACAATTCAAAAAGTACCACAAATAAGTGCGGAACACAAAAAAAATAATAGAAAACCTAAGCACAGGGCTTTAATTTACTTACTCCTTGGATAACTTACATAGCTTTTAGAGCTATGTCTTTCTGTATGCATGTGTTTGTGTTGTGTATGTGTTTTATAGACAAACATACAACGGGAGAATTACAGAATAAAATTTGAATATTTGCTTTGCCTTAATGCAGCCTTCAAAATGTACCAGTTGGCTACTAATTCCTTTCATTTTTACCATACAGTCTGTGAGAAATCGGGGTACTTGTCCTTCATAAAATATGATTTAGTTCATGAAAGTGTAAAATTACTACGACATTTCTTCTAGAAGAACCCAAACCCTTAAGCCATCTGCATTCAGCAGTTTTACCATGCTGTTTATTCAAACGAAAATTCTTAACAAAAAGGTTACTTCATTGGGCCAGTTCAGCTTGTTTGCTCAGCAGGAGCTCCACACTTTATTTAAGCTTTTAAACTCCGTATCAGTAGCATGAGTTGATGTTTAGTGCACAATAAGGATACAGTATAGTTTAATGTATGCATTTTTCCTTCAGAATTCTAATGGTTTAGTATTGAAGGAAATTTACACAAGCCTTATAGAAATTAAAGCAAGGCATTTATTTCATTCAGAGAATGCAGTGACTTCCAATGGTTGCACTGCTAAGGACTCTCAGCTTTGAAAGGGACCTTTTATTGTGCAGGAAGAAAGCTCAGATATAGTGCTAAGCGAAAATTTCAGAGTCCAGTTTAGCATGCCTAGCAACTCATTGCTGTGTACCGTTTTTTCCCAGTCCCTTACTAGCTGAACTCTTTCTGTACATCTTTAATTGATTGGGTTAATATAAACCCTCAGCACTACCAGTGTTTGTGTGGCCCCCATAATAAGGCTATTGTGTGCTTCTCTCTACTCTTGTGTTCCCTATTTAGGAATGTGTCGCTCTGAGCAGTTCAAAAGTGTGAGCAAATGAAAAAAGCCACAATCACTTCATTAATGATTTGTAAACAGAATATCCAGTACTGACGCCACCTGCATAGGCTTTCAGAAGAAAAAATACTGGATTTGCTGAAGCTCTGTGTAGAATCACTGTGGAATTTAATTCGGCAGAGTAAATAAATGCCCCAATTAACACTTTTACACTCAACCAAATGGTTGTATTTAGAGGAAACAGTTTCTTTCTTCGAGTAAAAATTCAAAGGAGACATGGGATAAAGATAAAAAAGAACACCCCAAAAACAAACAAACAAAAAATAACCCTTAAATCTCTCCCAGCAAGTTTTATAGAAGACAGCACACAGCAGTGGCTGAAGTTATAAAGGCAGACAACAAAATGTGTTTAAATAAAGAATGTGAAGTAAGAAAAAAGTTCACTGAAAATTTCAAAATAGCAGCAAATATGTTTATAACTTCAGTTTGCTGCTGCTGTAGGCCTCATTAAAGCAAGCCTTTGTTTTTTCGTTTTCAAACACTACCTATTATGACAGCTAGAAACAGCTTACCAGCTGCATACTGTCATCTTGGCCTGCCAAGATATCATGTAATCATTCTCAAAGTCTGAAAATGGGTATCCACCACTGGCTTTGTGAAGATGTCAAAAAGCCTAAAATTGCTCTGCATGCATCTAGTTCTAACTACACTGCATAGTTATTGATTTTAGAAAGACTTTTAGTAAACCCTACTGAGGTAATATTTATCTACTGTACCTTTCTAAATTAGAGGCAAGCCTCTTACATGGCAGCAGATATGCACAGTTTTAAGACCTGTCAAATACCGTGAAGTTACTTCAAATGCAAGGAAAGGAAATAGGAGTCAGGCTTCTTTCTGAAATGTCAGGCATTTGGTTGTTCACTGGTGCCTGCAATGACAACGCAAAATCCCTCATCAGCCAGGGTATCACCTGGCTCTTGTATCTGATCTGCCATCCTTCTGTACTCTGCCTGCTACTAAAGCAAACATGTTGCAAAGGAAGAAAACATGAAAAGGAAGCTCTGAGTATTTTATCCTGCATTTCTAAATCTGTCTGTATCATGGAACACCACAGAATCCCATAAGTAAACAGCAGAGTGGGTCCACATTTTTACTGAATTGGGTGAGGAGAGATTGTGACTGTGGTCAGACACATAGCATTGCAGAGGGACTCTTTGGAGGGGAGAGTGGCCTCTAAGTGAGGCATGGCTTGTAGACCACCACTGTTTATCCTGTATCCAGGAGAGAAAAGGTATGTTTCCTCCCTTCAGGAAAGGATTTTGAATCACTGATTCTTCTTGAAGATGAAACACTGCCCATCTTAAGGTATACATTGCCCTTTCCCACTCTCCTCTTTTGCAGTTCTCTGTACGATGCACTTGTAGGGCATGGTGAAATGGGCTCTATCACCCTGGAATACAACAGGAGAAAATACTTCCTGGAAAAATATCAGTTCAGAGCTCATCCACAGCACCCCAAAAAGCACACAGACTCTCAGGAATTTTTAGGAAAGAAAGAGAACACAACAGAACATGATGTTGTACTGATTGGTTAGTGTAGGTTGGGGGAAAAATGCATCTTCGATATTGTAGGTAGGGTTCCTCCTGTCCCACACTGATCTGAAACAGAAAGGAATGCAAAAAGGAATCAGAAGTTCAGAATTTTAATAACATACCTCCACCAATTATAGAGTCCAAATTAGGTCCAAAAGGACGTAAGAACTCCTGAAACCTTACAGAAAGATCAGTCATCTTTATTGTGTAGCATGACATGCCATCCATTTCCCAAATGTTTGACTATCCATCATTTTAATGTTTTATAGACCATTGACTAACTGTCCCATACAAAGATGTAGAGCAGGAATAATGGAAATAGAACATAATTCTAGGATCCAGAGTTTATATGTGATTGCATCAAGAAAAATATTGGCTTCATATTACTGTGAAGCTCTTTGTCATTATTGTTGGCTTGGCTCTCAGTTTTCACATACGGGCTTATGGTAGTTTTATGTTCTCCTAAACTACAGCTCTGAAGCACATTTTTGCAAAGTTTGGATTCTATTTGAAAAATTGAATATTGTAAACAAGGTCTAAAGCCTCTACCAAAATAGCTCAAACTACTATAAAAATTACTGAGCAAGGAGAACGCTCAGGTAATCAGAACTAGTATTCCTGACAGGAGATGCAACAAAGAAAGGAAATCACAATAGTTAGAAGAAGTGTGAGTTAAAGTACAAATAAAGATAATATGTGTCATTAACACTTCAGTCTTCTTCCACAGATAGAGGTTTCTGGACTGAACAGTTCTATATGGAATAGCTAGAAGTCTTTTTGGTTTTCTTGCATACTGTGTGCAAGCATTAATGATGCAAAGCCACTGCAGAAAAACTTGGTGTACCTGAAAGGTCTCACAAATTAACAGGGAAAAGGTTATTGTCTAGCTTACTTGCTGTCTACTTGCCAGAAGCCCATTTCATCTCCTGTTTTACGCAAGTGTGAGCAGATATGACTAATGATTTAATTACTGCAGGTACCACCAGCAGCATTACAAAGTGAAAAGATACATGTAATGAACATCATTCCTACTTCAGGAATTGGTGCAAAATAGGTGTTGATTTAGAGGATCCTAAAGCAGGCAAGCTGACCATGTGCTGATCTGGTATTTACAATTATGATATCAAAGAAGTCTATTCTGTGACATGTTCTCAGTTTTAGTTTCTTGGTGCACTTCTTTGTATTGAGACCTAATCCTATAGCAATCCTTTCCATTTTCCTGATCCTTTTAGGGGGAAACTCACAAATAGGCAGGGACAGAGTTGCAGTGAGTTGCAGTGCACCTTTAACTGCTGAAGAAAGCCAGACAGGAGGGAATACCATAGAGCTCTTCCTTTCCACCAACTGGACACAGATCCATTTTTCTGCTTTGTATGCAGTCTACATTGGGGAAAAATGCAAGATGATGATTTTTCCATAATCAATACTGCAACCCTAGCAAATGGAAACTACTTCAGTGCCCCACAGCATGAGTGTTGGACAAGGTATTCTAATAAACATAACTTCTGAGAAAAGGCATTCAGAGCCTTTGGATGTCAAACTAGCAGACAGCAGTGTATACACGTCTCAAACAGGATGAGCTGCACCAGCATTTTCTAAGGCTTTCCTATGTGTTCAGAACACACAAGATGCCTAATATATATACATCCACAATTATCTGACTTAGTTACATGACTGTCCTTATTCCTTTAAGAAGTACAAGAAATACAAACAGGACAGCCTGTCCTCCAGTTTGATACTTGGCCATATTTGCTGGATTATACATTCTCTCTCTTTTAACCTTCTGAATATGTGATATAACCAGTTTCCTCTTGCCCAGAAGAATTCTGATTGTTGTAGTTACTGAAGTGATATTCTCACTAAAGATAGTGAGTTACAGCATCCTAACCTAGAATAACTAGCTGACTTTAGAGTAATTATTTGGAAATAATTTAAAATAAAGAATTTCTGTAAATTGTTTGTAAAATGAAACATAGTGTTTAGGTCTCATGCTTTAGTAAACAAGTAAAGAAAATTTATTGTATGAAGGTATGATTCTAAAGTTGACTATGTAGGTTTGGGAAGATTGTCAAATAGCCATTTAGACCCAAAATACTCTCGGGGCCTTTATTTGTACAATTTTGTTTCTTTCATTAAAAAACTCAAATATCTCAAACTGGCCTGGTGATAGTTATTGTCTCTTGAGGAGAAAACATTAAAATTCTTTGCAGAAATTAATGGGGAGGTTTTTTCTTTCAGCTCTACCTTTTCTTTTCATTTTGCCATAGTTATGTTCCCTAGAGTAGGATGAGAAATTATATTTACAGGGTTTCAAATTATAGTAAAAGGAAATTGCACAGTGACCCTTCCTTATGTGCAAGTAAATCTTGTAATTTTCTGCTGGAAGGGGAGTGTGTGCGAGTGAGTGATGCCTTTGAGAAAAGAAGCAGTTTTTTGGTAGTGCTAGCAAGCTATAGCCAACAAAATCATTTCATGAAGCTGAGCATTTAAGTCATTTAGGAACTCATGCTGATCATTGTTTTACATTTTCTTTCGGTCTGAGATGGACATGTTCATGGTGGGTCACAAGGCCTTCAAATAACCACTAACCTGGATGTGATCTCGGTTCCCTCCCTTAATTCATTCCAGGAGCCAAAGGGGGTGCTATCAGCTGCTGCAGAAACTACTTTGAGAGCAGGGAAGGTGTGAACTGAGTTAATTATTTAATTATGTCTTGGCACATATTTTGCTTGTTTTAATCTGTGTAAGTGGGAATGAAAGCTTGGAGATAAAATACAGGGTTTTTTTCCTTTGGAATAAGCAGTTTGCAGCACCACTTAATATACTACGTAATGAAAAGATTGGAGACTCAAGATGTATCTCATTGTTTTAATTTGGCAGGTCTTAGATGTTTATGCATTCTGTACCTATGTTTTCTTCTCTGAGAATGGAGATTAAATACATATTTTTTATGTCTATTCTGTGTCTCAATTATTGAATGTATTTAAATGGTAGAGCCTGTACTGCTGCTATACGTTGAAGGAACTTCATTTCAGAAATAAGGGAAGAGCAGTAAATGTGGGCTAGTGCATTATTTTTCCCCAGCAGAAAGGAGTCACCTGACATTTCTGTGGGTTTATTATTGTGTGTTTGCTTTCCCTAGCTTCACTAGAAACCTCATTATTCTTTAGGGCAAGAAAGTTTGAAAATAACATGCTTCAAATGTATTTTACTTTCTGATAGTGAGTTGCACTGTTAGTTTGATCCCTCTGTGTTGAAATATTATCAGTTCTTTTCTTTCCAAGAGTAGAACCTTTCAAAGATGAAAACTTAAAGATGGTTTTTACTTTAGACTTTTTTTTCTGACCCTTCAAACAGGAGAAAAAACTCTCACCATGCAGTTTACAATGAGAAGAGCAATCAAGAAGTCTTTTCTGTTTGTATTTTTGCCTGACTTTTGTCTTTTTTAACTGTTTTGGTGACTTTTGCTTTGAAAACGTAGGTCTTTGTTTTCACTCTTCTTGAAAGATTATAATTGATTCAGTTGCCATCTATGCGAACATGATGAGTATTTGTTGTGCAGATGGAATCAGTACTGGCAGAATATTGCTGCATGCTGCATGTTGCATTATTCACTTTCATCTGCATGCAGATCGTGGCTGGCAGGCTTCTCACAGCTACCTTTAAAGTGGCTTATACAATATAAAGCTCTGGCTTGTTCAGTAGGATGTCTAGTAGATCAGTTGTCATATTGGAAGCCTCCTGCTGAACTCAGGAGAGAATACAGGAGAGGGGGCATGCCAATGTCTAATAGAGGATTGTTTGAGATGGCATTACTGTGCTCCAGCTCTGGTCATTTCTCTTCAAGTTATCACTTTGTCTGAAGAGTGAAACAAGGCTGAATTTAGCAAAGATAAATCCTGGGATAGAAACAACCTCTGTTTTTCCATTCATTATCACTATTATATCCTGTGCAATCCAAAGAACAAAGTGACATTTTGGAAAGCAGGTATTGGTAAATCTATTTCGTAGTGCATAAACACCTAAAGTAAACCCTGGCAAGTCACTGCCCATTTGACCTTTTGTGAGAATCATCCAACTGACTTCAAAGTGATGATACAATAATGAAAGTCAATGGATATGCTTTTTACGAAGATGATATGCAGTCTGAAAATTTCTTTTCAAGACCATTTTGTGAACTTGAGGATTTCTGCTATAGCAATGAAAGAAGACCTGTAATGATTTTAGGGGCATCAATTTTGAATTTGTAGCTGACTTCTCCATCTGGGAAATTATTGCCTCCACTACAAAGTGGGAACATGTGTCTGCACCTCAGCTGCATCAGCAAGAAGTCTAAGGGCTTACCTCACCAGTGGCAGTGGGTTAATGCTAAGCAGCCAAACTTATTCAGTCAGTTTTCCGCTTTTGCTGATTTTGTTTTTGGGGAAGAACAGACTGGCAGGGTACTAACATCTTAAATTTCTGTACAGCATGACCTGGAACTTGTCTAGTACTGACTCTGGAAAAGGTCATATGGGAACAAAATGCAGTAAATAATTTTTGCATTGGAAAATGTTGTTGAGCTTTGCTGTTTAGCTCTGACTGTGGTACTTAAAGCTTACTTACATCAGACTTGGTCTCATGACCTGTGCTAGCCAGGAAGATTACAGTTTTGGTTGTACTTTGATGGTTTTGCACTGGCAAAACAACTTAGGGAACAAACATTAAAACCTAACATTGGACAGATTGAAAAAATTCTCTTTCAGGTCCTGCATACACTCTTGCTCTACCCAACTGCATTGTGAGAATTTGTGTACAGGGGGAGCCCTTAGTGTATAGGCAATATGAATGAAGCAGCTGGCAAAAATAAGGAAGAAAATAAAAATAGGGTAAAAAAAGGGAAATAGAAACCTCCTAATGCTTTAAGAAGGTTTTAGAAATGGTAGGTTGACCTAAGATAGAAAAGGAAGAAGGAAATTTTTGATAACAGCGATTTTTAATGCTAGCTCTGCAATGCTTATTTATTTCTTACACTGAATGTACACATACAATAAATAAGTCTTTACCTGAGCCCTAAAAGTGTGTTTTAATTGTGTCTTCTATACAGATATGTTTGTTACTTCCTGAAGAACTCCCTGGTGAATTAGCTGCCATCCAAAATTATCCTGCCATGCTGGTTATCTTGTTTTCCTGATCTTGACCTATTTTCTACCTGTTAATTACTGACAGCATATAATATGTTTTCTATGTAACTATTTTGCCACAACTATTGCTACAACTTTTTTCTGTGTTTCACTTACACTCTTTTCTTTCATTCTATTAAATATACTTACATTTTGTTTAACAATTAATTTATGCAGAAAGCACATATCTGGCACGTAAAACTATTGCATTACATGTTTACAAATGAGAATGTTTCATCAATAGGTTAGAATACCTAAATATCCTGGCAAAAATAATTTTTCACTACAGTTGGAATACTAGCCTCTAGAAATACCAAGATCCCAAATATCATTGCTTCAACTAATAGCTTGAGAAAGCTTGCCTTATGGTATGGGACTAGTTAAAGTTTGCAAGTTACACCTTGTCTGAAGGATTTCAACCATCAAGAGGTTGCTATCTAGATGTCCTTTGAAATGTGTATCTTTTCCTGGTACAGTTGTTATTTCCTTAAGTCAAAAGTATGTAATGCAAATTGGGATAGGGAAGGAAGGAATTATTGTGTACAGTAAGAAAAAAAAAAAGTTTATTCATAGATTTCTCAAGGGCCACTCAAGCAAGACAGTGGCAGGGTTTTATTTTTGCTTGAGACTGAGTTTGTAGCCTAAGGTTTTTCAGCTTTGCTTCCCTTCCCTGCAAAGGATATACTGAGTATGAAATAATGTGTTTTCTTTTTTCTATAATGTAAGAAATAATGTCAATATATCAAATTAGAATTCAAAAGAATGGGTTTGGTAGTTAAAAGCTATTTCTCTTGCTATTTTTTTTTCTGGTTTCTCATACTGTATTGAACTTGTATATAGATTAGGGTTTGCCTGTTAAGAGTCTTACCATTAAAATAACACGCATCACCTTTTGATCTACTTCATATTTTGATCTGGCCATTACTGAACAAGTTAAATCTTTTAAGAAAATAAATAAATAAATAAATGCCAACCAAAAAACCGAACCAGTTTTAGAAGTTAGAAAATTGTTAGGCCAGGACATCCTCAAGTCACATTTTTTTTGCCACTTGATCACTATGTTTTTTATATTTGAAATGAAAATTATTTTATAATACAGAATCCCACTAACTAGTGTGGGACAGAAAGAACTACTGTCTCATCATAAGAGGTGAGAAATAGGTATTTCCTTTTGTGCATATCAAATACAGATACTATAAAAAATAAGGAAAAAAACCAAAGTTATTGAAAGGATTTAAGTGAGCACAAACTGTTGAAGAATGAATAAAATAAAGAACATTTGCCAAGTTAATGGTCTTTCATCTATTTGCATTTTTCAGACAAAAATAATAGCTTAAGAACTATATTTCAGTTTATCTGGGGGAAGTTTCATTTATTGCCTTCTAGGCAAGAGCTGACAAGAAATTTTCAATGTATTTGTTGTATTGTTAGAAATTAATAATTCATGTTGGTATTATTATTAAATTGCTGTCAACTAAGGATGACTGATAATCATTTTCCCTAAAGGAACATATCCTGGCAGTATATCTATTTGATATCAAGGTGCCAATTGACTCTTAAATGAAATATTTGGACTCCTTTGACTATTCATAGATTTTTAAGGATCTATAGTATTTTATAAAGATTTTGATTCATTTCTTGCACCCTCCCTCCCAAGAAAGTATTCATTTATGCAGGCACATCACCGTAGTCTGGTCACAAAAGTGGAAAGTGTTGTCTGTCCATACATTAGGTTTTTTGTCTGTTACATGTCACTGAAAATTTCAGTCAAAATGTGCTATTAAAATGTGCACTGAAATGTGTACTAAACCTTTTAGAGTGATTTCTCTGTCTTTCCTTGCACTTGGTACTGGACTGAATCACTGTAAGGGTTACATACAGGAGAACAACAGGGAATAGATCAACTCTGAACTGTCTCAAAAATTTTTGTGGAAATCATATAGTGATTTAACTTACAGTACTGCAAGTACATAAGATTTTATTCCAAATGTGCCTCAAAACTGGAGATTATTTTGACATAGAGTTGTCAGATTTTACAATAACAATGGCAATTAGTTAAAATAATATTTCCATGTTTGATACTGCCTTTTGCTGTACAGTGTTGCTGTGACTTCTGTAGCCCCACCCAGAGAAAAATTTAGAGTAGTGAAGTATAGGGGAAAAGTTTCTTGTTCTAGGCTCATAGGATAATTTTTTCTTTCTCTGCCTCATTCACCAACTTAATTCTAGAGAGGTGAATTGCAAAGCAAAGTGTGGGACCTCTGTCCACTGTCACCTGTGTTCATATCTTCTCCCATAGCTGAAGTGATGAGGTTGGGCTGTTGCAACATGGGTGGTGCTGTCTGATCTGACAAGTACACAACAGCATCATGGTTTCCTTGAGCTCTATTTCTTGCTGCTGACCTTGCCTTTATTTCTTCATAGTTGTGTTATAGTGACAATATCACAATGTATAAACAGAAATTAAGCCTCACACTTTACACAATGGAGATCTTAAAAATTCTGAGTGTTGGAACACTAGTTTTTTTTTCCCATTGTAGTTGACAGTGGAGCTTTCTTTAGTTGCTAGGGTAGCACATGTGTTTTTGTGTCATTTCCAACACGCTACTTCCGGTTTTACAGTAAAAGCCTGAAAATCACAGCTCATCATTTTTACTGTTTGAAAATCATCCCCTATCCTGCAGGTGGCATGTATCCGAGATTGATTCTGTGAAGCCTGTTTAGGAGGAGGGGAATGACGCTAAATAATTTTCTTTCCAGAATTTTATTTACCAACCTTAGATGCTGCTATGGAGGGAGTCTTTGTACTGAGCTGCAACGAAGTCAAATTAGCGGGTAGTAACATCCCAAATACCAAAGTCAGCATTACACTCATTGCTACTGATCTCTCGTCTAAATAATTTTGACCACTAGGGGCTAAGCCTAACCTCTTCATGTGGCATGCAAAAGAAAGAGGCATTTGTCATTCTGGTGTTTCAAAGAGTGTTTCTGAAAAGCTATCCTGCTTCAGTCTCTCCTTTTTACTACAGAAAAGCACTGCTAGGCAGAGTTAAATGGATTAATTACCTTTTCAGTGTAAGAGAAAAAAAGAAATGAGTCTTGTCTTTATCTCCTCTGATTTCAGAGGCTGACTAGAGGCTTTTTAGATGCGCATATCCCTTTAATGACTTAATCATCTAATTAGGTGACTTGCAAAGGCTATTGGCAAATGAGCAGAGGGTTATTTTCTAATTCCCATGTATCTGTTGATAGAGCAAAGGATTCTGGTATAGTCTCTGTCTTTTTCCCCTATTCAAGGTTCTGGAGATAGAGTTAAGATTAAAGATGAACAAGATCTTTGAATAGGAAATGCAAACAGGCTAAGCGTGTGTTATTTTTATTTTAAACCTCTGCAGCTTTTTACCAACAAAGTTGGCTTAGAGGATAGGTTTAAACCACTTAAAACAATTGCTCAGTTTTGAAGTTGCCTTTTCAATGCATCCACTTGATACTGTCAAATCGTCTCTAAGTCTTCAGTTGTGTTAAGCTCACACATTTCACTGTGTGTTAGAATGGGCCATTAACAAATGTTCTTTACATGTGAATACTGAATCAAAATACAGTCAGAGTTCTATGATCATGGGAAAGCACTGCTGTCTAAAGAAAATACCCAGGAAACATAGTTTGAGTTTTTATCTAGCTCAAGCTCCCAGTTGATGCTACTTTTGTTTGTTTGGGATGTGTGGGCTTCATTACATGTTGAGCCCAGTATCTGGGTTTACTTGTGGCATTTCAAACTTACCAACTTCAGCTTTACAATAAATGCCAGGAAGACACCATCCCCTTTGCTGTTGCTTCGAAGTCATGCATTACTGTGAAAATAATGCTTGCTTGAAGGGGGCAGAGAAAGTTGTCTAAACCATGACTTAGCAACATGGGTATTGCAATAATTCAGGGACATTCATGATGCTGCCAGATATGTGACACACTCAACACTGAATTCTTTAGTACAACTTTTGGATATTAATGGTATTTCAGCACAATACAAACAAGTGCCACAAAAATCAATTTATATTAATCAGAGTAAATGTAATTAAGGAATGAATTTAGCCTTGTGTCTGATATGATGACTAAAATTTTGCTTGGGAATGTTTGAGCTGAAGGAGTTGTCAAAATCAGGGAAATACTAGTCACTGATTATGAGTTGATACAGAAAGGATGTCCACAGGATATATATAATTGCATCTTAGTTAGATCATATTATTGCACA
The DNA here is from genome assembly GCA_035047865.1 of Dendrocincla tyrannina. Lineage (NCBI taxonomy): Eukaryota > Metazoa > Chordata > Aves > Passeriformes > Dendrocolaptidae > Dendrocincla > Dendrocincla tyrannina. Next base: position 87,684,599 of record JAWWMP010000081.1, on the reverse strand, counting down.
AGCTTGTAGAGAGAGCAGCTATGACAAGTTTTAGTGAGTTCTCACATCCAGGAACTCTCCAGCTCATACAGCACCCATCATCTCCAGCTCACCATCTCACTTCTGGGAGAAGGTCTTCAGTCTTTGCTCTGCCACACTGTGCAGCAGTTATTAATCTCCATTTTTTCCACTTGACTGTTTATATGGTTTCATCACTTCTGCTGGTTAGTCATTATTCCTTGTTGCAGAATTTGCTCACTGTATTCAACAGATTTTCCCTTCTTTAAGATATGCTGAAGTGCCATCTCCTAAACTTTTTAGAAACTATGGGTTATCAAGCCACCACAGACTCCACTAAATGTTAACTTGCACCAGGAGAGCCAGTTGCCTGCTTACACTTGTACACATGTGATTTAGACTTACTACCTGTGCATTGTATTAACCCAGATTCCTCATCTGTGTCATAGTTTTAGAGAGAGCATGGCTGTGGTGCAGTTTTGCAACATAGATACCTATAGTCTAACTTTGCCTCAGCTGCCAAGAGCAACTGTGCAGTCATCCAGCCACATTAATCTATCACTCTGATCATGTTTGTGTATGTTTTTGATGGATGCATCTAAAAAACAGTGCATTGTGGGAAGCCCAGAGTGGAGGTCCAATTTGAAATGCAGTGATTTCTGTGTTCAACTCCATATGTTACATGTTAAGATTTCTTTTCCTCACTGACAAGCTACAAGAAAATAAATTTCTTATTTTCTTTTTTGATTTTTTTTTCAGGCAAAACTTCTGGTTTTGGTAAATGTACTCTGTGTTAAGACCACTTGGTAATAAATTCCTATAAAATCTTTTAATGTGCTTTTTCTACTGATTTCTGTTCTTCTAGAGAATTATTATTTGCAAATTTGATATTTTATTTCTTTGACAAAAGCAGCCACTAGTTTGGAAACATCAACATGTATTGCTTTATTCCAGTTCACGTTCATTAAAAAACATATCAAAAGACATGCATGAAAGAGAAATTCCTACTTTTGATTAAATTTACTATAAATAATTAGAATGTATACCAGTCAAATCTATTTTTCTTGTGTTAGATAATGTAGGTCTACAACACAACAAATAATTTAAAATAGCTTAGTTGATCTGTGCAGGCACATCTGTCGCTTCTCTTTCATTATTGACATCAGTGGCTTAATATACCATTAAAACAAACTATTTTAAAATATATATAAGACCTGAATCCTGCAGTACACTGATTGATGTCCTATGAATTCCAGCTCAGCCCTCACCAGCCATATGGACTCATATTGCATTGTTCATTAATATTGAATCTAAAAGTTCTCAGTGAAAGCTTAGAGATTTCTGCCTCTCTCAGTACAGGAACAGTGTATCTGTGTAGATATTATCAGTCTGAGAGGCCTGTTCTTTGTAATAAATAGCAGGGGCAATACTACAGTTACACATTAATGTCATTAGCAGTAATAAGTTCTCTGATAAATACATCTACAGAATTGTCTGGGAAGCAGTATGGGTCCAGTAATTTTTATTTCAGGTCTATCATCAGCTGATACTATCCACTCTTCCTTACATCCTATCCTGATGGTGCTCCCTGTCTGAAATCTGCTTACTACAAGTGTTCCTCCATACCATCCTGTTGATCATGATTGCATTCTGGTCCTGCTTTTTGATGTAGGGTGACTCTGTAGCATCCTGTCTGCATATGTCATGAAAGAACAACTCTCATCTCATACAATTACACACAGAGATATTGATACTGATAGGAGGAGAAATGTTTTAACATGAGTACTCATACTAGTGACCCTTGTCTTCAGCAGTTAACAGATAAAGCTTTTGTCTGCATTTTTCCTGTACGTGTATTAGTTTAAAACTTTTTGCTGAGGAAAGCCTTGTTTTAGAGCTATGCATACATTTTTTAGCACCTGGAAGAAATAACTTCTCAGATCTTGGAGGCACAGGCACTGAAATTCAATTTTGACAGGGATGCGAGTGAAGATGCGCTGGGAAGAAATGTGTACCCAGGTGATCCTCAGGCACGCATCTTCCCTGAGACTGCAAGGTGATTGGGTTTTTAGATATTTTGTGCAACAAGGCCTGAGCATGTCACCAATGCAAAGATTGGTGGAAGTCCATCCAAAATTATTAAATACTTTGGCTCACAAAGCCACAAATCACTGCGCGTGGAGAGTGTATCCTAGGGAAGTGCTACTATGTATTTTTTGACATGCATGCTGTACTCTGGAGAGTTATTACTCTATGTAGCTTCTTCATAGCTATCCTGTGTATGCTGCCATTTGAGACTCAGTACTGAGTGCAATGCATCACTGGTCTGATCAAATATGATAATTCTTGTGGGATTTCTGTTTGTTTGATTGATTGGTTGGGTTTTTAAATATAAACCATATTATGGCATCTGCACAAGACCTGTAGCATAATCTGACTGCCTGTGGTAAACATGCCTAATTTAATAAACTGTCATTACTGTACAATCCCAGAGCCAAGTATCATAGGGTCATTGCATGCTTCTTGGTGTAAATTTACAACCAGGCATGTCTGCATTTAAATGAAGTGGTAGAGGTATGCATTTGAATAATTATTGATAGGCAGAATAAAATATCAGCTCACTAACTACGTATAGCAAACGGTTGCTCTCCAAACCATTCACTGACTCTGAGAAGATGCTTGGAAAGTGTGAAAAAGGGTGAAGTGTGCCTAAATAAAGATTTCCTTTTAGTGGGGTGCTGGGAGTGACACAGGAGAAGCCTGGTCCCCTTTGTTCCCTATTGAGGATCCTCCAAGCAGGAGTACTCAGACTTGTTTGGAGGATCTAATATCCGATGTGAAACAAGGAGCACATGTATTGTGCCTGTCGCCAGCGGCTCTATTAGAAACAATTGGTCCTTTTCCAAGGCTACATGGTGCGTGATGTAATTCCATTTTCTTCCTGACTGCAGGAAAGGAAAATCAAGTAATTAAATGTGAGAAATCACCAGCCAGGGGGGCCCTTTCTGCTTGGGTGGATTTCTCAACACAGTTGCCTGTTTGCTAAAGGTAGAAAATGACATAGAGAAAGTCAGCATGGTGCTGGACAAAAGCATGACGCTGGCCATGAAAGCACTGCGTACCAAACACAGTTTGTTGTCAGGAACTGACAAACCAGCCATGTCCAGCTCAAGTGGCCCTACTTCCCATCGGCTTGAAAAGGCCTGCTGGTGAGGAGACTTTGGTCACAGTGCTATGCTTTGTGCTCCTGGCCCCATTGTCCCAGAACCACAGGTCCTGGGCAGGAGGCGTCACTAACCCCACTAGAAGGCAAGCAGGGGTGGTGGGACTGGGGGTTAGAAATGGTATGGGGGTTTGGGAGGGGGCTACTGAGGGAAAAGTGTCCTGCAGCTCAGAGCAGCCTTGCTCACAATGACCTTGTCTCTCAGTTTTGGTTTCACGGCCTTTCTGCAGCTTGAAAACCCATATTTGCAATACATCTCCCTCTTCTGCAGGCTACAGAACATGCTGGTTATGGCATACATAAAATCTCAGTGCCAAGAAGCATTTTTTTGGGTTTAGTGAAAACCTGTAGCAGAATTCAAATATTAGGTATGAGTAATAAGGAGTCTTATATATAACCTTAACTTTCAGTAAGCCTGCAATGCCTAGAAGTGAAAGAGACTCTGCAAATGGGCAATAAAGCCACAAGTTTAGTGGGAGAACTAAAGTCATTTTAGTTCAGTTTGATTACTCTTTTTAATAGGTAGCTTACGAGGAGTCTATCACCTGTTTTTTATAAGTAACTATGTTTGACGTTTCAATTTTGTTCTTACAGCTTTTAATACATTTTTTATCTTGTACTCTTCTACAGATAATTTACTTCCCAGTGTTTCTTTGTAATAGCAACCAGGATGGAAAAAAAGTTCTCATTTATGTGTAAATTTTGTTAACAAACTCATCTACATAAATCACATTACATCCCAAGGATTTTCTTGTGCAGTATCTGCTTTTTCACTTAAGTCGGAACTTTAAAACAGCTTTCAAAATCAGCTTGAAAGTAAATTGCAATGAAAATAAGATCAACACACAAAAAAAAAACAAAAAAAGAAAACCAAAAAACCAACCAACCAACCAAACACCCCCCCCCCCCCCAAACATTTTGATTTTGGCTTTTAAAAATAAAGGAGAATGTTGTTTATAAAGTTTGTAAAGGATTATAAAACATGTTACTCCATCCTTCTGTGTTTTTGAGTAATTGAAATGTGTGATCTTTTGTCCCTTGTTTGAGTATATTTGAAGAATATAACATGGGAAAAAATTAATCCTTGTATACTTTTGTTCCTTGTGACTCTAGCTACAAGATTAACACAGAATAAGCTTTGTTGCCAGGCTGGCAAAGTTACAGAAATGGTATCTCAGGTTAGGACCTTTTGTTCCATTCCTTTCAAAAAAAGCGTGATTATGAATCCCAGTATGTGTATCTCAAAGTGTAAGCAAATTTACTGGTATTATACTGGTCACTGGTACAAGTAGCCAGTGCAAGGCAAGGTTGTGTTGCTGTTACTTGCTCAGAGGTTCACTGGTTCTGACTGCAGGCAAAGGCTCTAGAAATCTAAAATCCTTTTGGTAATGACATTTTTTGTTGACCTTAATTTTTGTGTTTCATCAGTCTGGGATGGAAGTGCAGAATGCATGTGACATCACAACTCATTGCTTCAGGTTTCAGTTAATCCTCTGCAGAGTGCTCTGAGCATTCAGCAAAGAAGTTTATTTAAGATAATTTCCCCAGATGACTTAGAATTATCAGTAAATTAGCCTGTGTGCTCATGTCAAAGACGGCAGTATCATTCGTCCAGTGCCTACTCAATGGTAGCAAAGAGAGATAATTAGAGAAAGTCATAGTTTTAGGTAGCTCTTCTCCTGATCAATAAATAAATAATGCATCTCTGTGACAAAACCATTCCTTACTGGTAAATGCAGCAGAATATGCCTTTTCATGTACAACTTTACTATGTCAAATATGAAATACTAATGTATAATACTGTGGTGAAAGCTGCAATTTCATGTTATTTTTATGTGTGCATAATACTGTTTAGTTTGTCTTAGTATAGTAGCCAGTCTTTCCAGTCTAGAAAAGCAAAAAGGTCATAATTGGCTTGTAAATGCTTTATTAGAAAGTCCGCGCTCATTTCCTCTGTAGCCTTCAAAGATATAGCATAATGACTATCTGGAATGAATTCTGCTCCTTGTTTTAGTAGCAGCTCCATCTGTGCATGGTTAAACTTAGCTGTTAAAAGTTACATAGTGGAATTACTTTTTCAATAACTGAAAAATATAAGAATTTTAGACAGTTCTGATTCAATGTTTCCTCCAGAAAACAGTTGTCCAAACAGCTTGATCTGTAAAAAGTCAGACCTGTGTTTTTAAGAAAGAACTATTTTACCATGGCAGTGACTCGAAGCATGTTGTGCAAAGCAAGGATCATAACACTGGCAAACCTGGTAAAAAATTCCACATTGTAAATCCTTCCTTTAAGACTAAAAGTAATCAGAGGGCCACTAGGTTTACTGTAAATATCTTTTGGTTGCTGTAGAAAGTGAACAGTGGCTATGCTGGTAATCTAGGCTTGAACAAATCAAAGTTTGGTCTTCAGAATTCAGGCAACACTGCTCCCTGAGCCAGTACTTAAATGTGTTACCTGGATTCTGAACTATGGTAGGAAAGACTATATCATGGCTTTCTTTTTAAATGGCTTTCTTTGCTCGTGGCTCTGACTCTATGAGCACCCACTGATTATTTGTCTGCGTTTGTCATTTGCTGGATCAAAGGTGGAAGGCAGGCATAGCAGTCAAATCTCTCTGGAAGCTGTCAAAGACAATGGATGAGATGTTCAAATCTAAAAGCTAAGACTGCAGTGGCAGATTTAAAACAGAGGGGTTTCTGACTTTCATTCTGTATTTCACTAAATGTGGTGTGATATTATAATGATTTTTAGTTACTATATATGTGATGTGAAAATTGAATTATTACATGTGGATCATCAAATGTAGTTTCTAAGCACTGTAGCATTTTGAAAGAAACTGTAAGAAATATATCCTAGAAAAAAGGCAGCACACTACTTTTTTTTTTCTTCTTTTTTTTTCTTTTTTCCTGCCTGAGTATATATTGATGGAAACAACTGTTGTTTTCCCCAACTGTGAGAATAATGGGGAAGCCCATTTTGCTGACCACAGAAAAATAGAGATAATATTATTTAATCAGTTTTATTTTCTAAATTTCTTTAAAAGTTGGAATAGAATTTATCTTTAGGACAAAGTGGTGCTATGTTAGCTCTCTTGAAGCTATACTTCAAAACTGGCTTCTCTGTTAATTGTCTGCTATTATGCACACTTAAGCAGAAGTGATTTACACACTGCTCAGCTCTGCGTCATTTATAGGAGCTGGTGTGTCATTTCTGAGCACAAAGAACATTCAGTGCTGCACCGAGGCTTCAGTGTCATGAGTGGTGATGAGCTAAAAGCCTTTGGAAGAATGTGAAAGAATGAAGTAGAAAACCAACCATGAGGAAATGGACTTCTACGTATTTTTCTAAATACATTTCTGAGTAGCATATGTACAATGAATGGAGAAAAAGGAAAGAATGTCTGCTTTCTGTATGTTGACCATTGTTTCTTAAGCCAACTTTAAGATTTCCTTTTGTTCCTCAGTATGTGATCCAACTTCTAAAAGACGTCTATTTTTGATTCACAATTGTCTGAGTTAAGATACAGTAAGAAAATGAAACCCAGATGTCTCACACCTTGAGGCAATCTCTAAGAGTATTTCAGAGCAGTTCAGCATATCTAGGGTTCTGACCTTCCTTGGCAAAGCTTCTTAATTTTCTCACACCTGCAGCTTTGCTGCCTTTTTTTTTTTTTCTTTTTTGTCTCACAATAAGTGTAGCTAAAACAAGCAATGTAGTGTGCATGAATAGAGCACACAGTAGGCAATTTGAGGACTCATTCATCACCGATCAATAGAACTGCTCAGACAGTGGTTGAGATAGCAAACAATTTGATTTATTACGTCCAAAATAATAATACATGATTTTAAAAGAAATTAAACCCACAAAGCTAAAAACCTTTATCTTATTTATTAACCACTGATAGAAGTAATAAATGCATACTGCCATTTCTTTAAAAAAATCAGTTAGCTGGATCTGTAAAATGTGTTAAGAAAATGCTGGACTTTTAAAAGGATTTTTAAAATTTTAATATTTTTAGTTTAAAGGTGCATATACTGCATACACTTAGTATACTGAATATATATTAAGAAAACACAACAACAGAGATTCCACATGTGCTGAGTATGGCAGAATTCCTTCATTTCGTTTTGTTCTTATGGAACAATTTATGCTTCTTGCAATAACAATGAAATTATGAAGGTACAGCATACAACAACCTATGTAATACTATCAGAAATTAAGGGACTCTGAAACATGAGTGTGGAAAAATGGAATAATGGCTATCAGTGTGATGAACATTTCTTTTTGAAAACAATTGTTCTTTAATTGTAAACTCATGTCCATAACATTTTTCTCAAGAGATTTCTCAAAAAATCCAGAAAAAGAGAAAGCATGACTTTGACAATTTCCCTTCCCTTCCCTTCCCTTCCCTTCCCTTCCCTTCCCTTCCCTTCCCTTCCCTTCC
>JAWWMP010000081.1:87659340-87676832 GCA_035047865.1 Dendrocincla tyrannina | reverse complement strand
TCCCTTCCCTTCCCTTCCCTTCCCTTCCCTTCCCTTCCCCTCTCTCTCCCCACCAAGATTTTCACTTCAAATTACACAATTCACTTTTCACTGCAAATTACACTTAATTTTAAAACAAGGTGACAGGTAAATATCGCAAGAGTATTTCCTTAGTAATCTGAGCCAACTTATCATTATTTTCTGAGTAAACGGGCACTGAAGACTCATCTTCTTCATAGGTGTTTTGGATGAGCAGTGAAACCCAGCAGTAGAAACCAGTATCTGGAAAGCAAATTCAATCACAAAGAACAGACACTGTAACTAATGATACATCTAGTTTGTGGATTTAAGCAAAATCATATTACTTTTCATTTAAAAAAAAAATCTTTAAAAAGGAGCTGTTTTGTTCAATTAGTTCAAAAGTAACAGAATTAAATTTTGCAGAGAGACATTCTCTGAAGACAGAGACCCATACTGTGTACCAAAGCTAACAGATCTTAAAGTAGATATAACTGCACTGTTTTTGCCACATGTAAAAAGTGCAAATTATATTATAGAAGATTTATTTATTGCATAGAGAAGTCTTCATGAATTTTGAACTTCTGCAAATTATTTTCTCTTTAATTGCAAGTGGTATCCAAGTTACCTTTAATGCAGTCTTTTACCTGAAACTACTCTGTTTTTTAAAGACATACAAATTGTTGGAGTTTTTTATTACTAAGTATGTTTGTAATTTTCTTTATTTGTCTATTTAAGGCTATTTTTTCTGTGTTAGGTATTCCATAACAAGACTGGGATTTATCAGCATCTTCCACTTGATCTCTATCTTTTTCTACAGAGAAATTTTTTAAACTTTAACACAAATGGTTTATTTCTGACTGAAAAACTACAGCTGATAACAGTTAGCACAAACAGCTCTGACTGATATCTGTCATGGAAATCAGTCTCCACAAAGGAAAAATGGTTTTGACTGTTTTCAGGGAAAACATATTTGGGCAGTTGTGTGGTAAGACTAAAAATCTTGTGCTGCCTGTGTTTGAGTGCGTTGTTGCTAAGAGTTAATGCTGCACCCACTCTTCTGAATGGTGCAGTAGTGACAGTACTTCTCTGTCCAGTGCTAGAGAATCAGGTGCCAGACCAGAAAAATGCACTTTGAGATTGTTGGTACAGACGTATATATACATAATGGATTTGTAGAATGCAAATTTCTTAAGCAATCTACTTCTAAACATTACAAGATCTCATGAAAATAAACTCTTGCAATGCTCAGAGAGGGAAAATGTCCTGGGGCTACAACAGGGGATAGGAACTTTTGGCTTATATTCTTGTTGTTCAAATTCATAGGTCACCTATCTTACACCTTTGAGGAAATGTTTCTCTTTTTTTTTTTGTTATATTATATGATAATAATTTTAGCCATTGTACAGAATATTGCTTCTTTTCCTTTGATTTTATTCTAAACTAAATATCAAGTTGCACTAAGAAAATTGTCAGAGTTAATTCATGAACAGAACTGTAGTGCTTCTTTTTTTTTTTCAGAATCCCTGAATTTTATTACTGATTGATATAGATAAGTACATTAATTTTGGTAATAAAAGTTACACAAGTTAAACTTTAATTATGTACATCTTTACAATCTTACGTGCAAAATCATCTGATACAGCATCTATTCAATAAATTGATCCATATGAACTGATGATTGAATGTTATTTCTAATATAACATGCTCCGGATAATTTTTTTTGTGTAACAGAAAAAACTACACACTGCCTACTTTACTGTTAACCAGTTTTCTACACGTAACATCTGTTTACATTAGTAATGTAATTGCTGTGATAATAAGCTCATTGATTTAGTATCTAAGGAAATAATCAGTCAGGACATCACATTTGTCTTGCTTTACTTGACAGGCTGTCTTCTATATTGAAAAGACAATGTCAATTCTTCCCATTGTTTCAGAGAAATGGAGCAACAAAAAAACACAGAAAGCTCTCTTGTCTTCACCAACTATTGCCATAAAAATGTTTGCTGCAGCTAACTGGTATTGGACAAATTTAATTTTAACAGTGGCACAAGGCCAGTACACTTTAGTGTAGGAAAATTGTATTTCTTTTGTTACTCAGACAGTATGACAGCATTATCTTTCACTTGACAGTTAACAGAAAAGGACTGTGAAATACTAGAACTGAAATAAAACAAAGACACAACTGGGAAACTTTGGTTAAATTGTCTCAGTAGGAATTTTCCCCCCATTTTCCAAGCATTTTTATGTGAAAGTATGCTAAAAAAAATCTACTTACTAGGAGTTAAGAAGCAACTTACAAGATTGTAAGATGTCTATATACTCAGATTCACTTCCTAAAATAACAGAGCCATAATTCGGTCATGAGTGCTAAACTATAGAAAAATCACAGGTTTATGACTTTTTTTTTTAAATCATATGTTGCCTTAATATGTCTGTCTTGCCACAGCTCTGGATTTCATAAGCTTTCAAAAATCCATGGTTCATAGGTTAGTTCATGGACTTGAATCATAGAAGTTCAGGTTGTCTTGACTCTGCGTGATGTTCAAGCTAGGGAGGACAAGAGTCTGACCCCTCTCTCTCTTTGGCACCCATGAAGAGCAGTGTTCACCACAAGGCCTGTACAAAGTGGTGCTGAATGACTTCTGTGCCTGGAATTTGTTGTAAACAAGCAGAGAGCAAGAGAAATGTCATTCCTCTGTAGGGGTGAATGTCTACTCATGAGTTTACAGACAGCACAATTGAAACTGTATTATATACAAAATCAAACAAATAGTACTGGTCTCACTATATAGCACCAATATGTGACAGGAGAGGAGGTAATGGCTTCAAACTGAAAGAGAGTAAATTTAGATCAGATATTAGGAAAAAAAAAGTACTGTAAGGGTAGTGACGCACTGGAGCAGGTTGCCCATACCCCAGCCATGAAAGTGTTTAAGGACAGGTTGGATAGAGCTCTGAGCAACTTGGTCTTAATGAAAGGTGTTCCTGTCCATGGCAGCGGGGTTGGAACTAGAAGATTTTTATGATCCTTTTCAAGCCAGGCCATTCTATGATTGTATGATACGTTGAAATTACTGCTCTTAGTTACCACACACTTCACAAAGATAGTTAATCCCTAAACATTTTAGAGAGGAAGGGAGGAAGCACTCTTTTAAAGATAGGATTAAAAAATTCATTTTAAACATTATATACTATAGTGTGTTCTCCAGTAAATGAACTGAAACAGTAAATTTACCTCATTCCCCATCAACATCAAAAAAAGTCCAGGTTTCCTCGTCTCTGCATAGCCTTTGTTTTAATTGCAAGTGGGAAGAAGACTGCCACTGTGGAAGAGTCAGTAAAAATGAAGATATGCAAAACTAGGCCCTTATCATGGAGTGTTAATTACCTATGCGGTAGTTGTACTTACAAGATGAGAGCAACCAAAGACAGGTTGTTCTTTGTTTCCAAACCAGATGCAGGGTGGCAGAAGTGTGGCCTCACAGCTCATCTAAATTCTGAATTCCGGCAGGCTGGCAGCTGCTCCTTTTCTGCTGATGAAGAAATACTGACAAACACTTTTTTCTTTTTCGTCCACAAAGACCTTCTTGACTGCTTATATTTGTAAACTCAAAAATGGGCACTTCCTGCTCAGTGTTTCTAACTATGATTACTAAAAGAGAGGTATTGTTAAATTGAAGAGAGGCAGGGTCTGGATGAGATGCACTGGGAGGTATAATCATATACCACATAGTTACTGATGAATCACAAAAAAATGCCAATTACAGTTGAACAATGTACATTTTTTTCCCCCCATAACTCTCCTGGACACAAGCCTTGTAAGGTCCCTTCAAAATGAAGTCTTTTCTTGTCAGACAAATGAAGTCTATTCAGCTGTGGCCCCGTAGGAGATTGCTGGCAGAGTTCAGACCTGACACAGGTCCAGACCCCCTTCTGTTCCACATAAGGTAGAAAATCTGCGTTTCTGTTTTAATTTGAGGGATAGTATTCTAGGTGTCTTGATGTTCTTCCATTTCTCAGAAAAAAATTTCAAAAGGACATGTTGCTAATGCTGCCCAAAACAACAAATTTGAATCCAGAAGAGACTATGAAGATGCTTGGCAGGCTGGGCCCTTCTCCAGTGAAGATGGGCTCAGAGAGTTGAGGCTGTTCAGCCTGGAAAGAAAAGTCTCCAGGGAGGTCTTAAAACTGCCTTCCAGTACCTAAAGAGGCCTACACGAAAGCTGGAGAGGGACTTTTTACACAGGCATGTGGGGTTAAGACAAGGCTTTAAACTCAAAGTAGGTTTACATTAGACTTAAGGAACAAATTCTGTAGGGTAAGGGTGGTGAGACACTTGCACATGTTGCCCAGAGGAGTTGTGGATGCCCCATCGCTGGGAATGGCCAAACCCAAGCTGGATGAGGCTTTGAGAAAACTAATATAGTGTAAGGTTCCCTGAAGTAGGGGCTTGGAATTCGGTGATATTTAAGATCCCTTCCTACCCAAACTGTTCTGTAAAATGTGGATGCTTATGAGTATTGCCTCAGGGTGGATAATGTGCTGCTGTGGTTCTACATTCACTTGACATCTGGGAGAGATTTGGTTGGGTACCTTTGTGTTAAGAGTTGCACATCACTTGTACTTCACAGATGTGTTTATTACAATCCCAGCTGAACATTTTTTTTCCTCTAACAGTAATTTCCTTTTGAAATGAAATGAAGATTTGGCAATATTTGAAGTATCATGTGTTTGTCACCGTGCTAAGCAGCTTTTTAGTGTTTTTTCCTGAAGATGGATTGTCTAGTTTGAGGTATATGGCCAAACTATAAATGAACATCTGCTATATGGGTAGACTATGTACAGTTATTTATTTATTTATTGTTTGTTTGATTGATTGATTGATATATATATGCACATGCATACACAAATCTTTCTGTAATTTAAAAATATTATAAAACAATATATAGATACGTATTTCATCAGATTTAAAGATATTTATTTAAGTTTTAATGTTCCTCCTCAAGAAAGTGTGCCTACTAAAGCACAAATAAAGGTACAAATAAGCTAGCCCTGAGATGCTGCAGTATATGCACTGACTGCTTGAGAAACTGGGATTGGAACATGAGTTTTCTTCCTACTGGTTTGCACTTAGCTGAAATGGTTGTTCTTATTGTATGACAAGGGGATTCAGAAGGTTGAATCAAAATAAAAGATATTCATTTGGACAGTTGTACCGGATAGCTGAGAGTAGTTTAAACAGTAGTGAAATATGGGTAGTGGGTACTAACCAAAGAGGGTAGAAGGCATCCCGATCCAGTTTCCGTCCTCTAAAGGCATCCACTCTGATTGCAAACAGGTTTTACCTTTTTACCTAATGATTTCCCCACAGGAAAATTCTGGAGTGATATAAATTTTAACTTTTTTTTTTTTTTTTTTTTTTTTTTACCTGACCTTTCTGCTGAGAAATGCAGCACTAAGAGCCAGCTGGGGAACATCTGTGGAATGAATCTTCAGCATAGAATGATGAAAGTTCACCAAGTGAAAGGCCTGTGTTAAAGGTGCTTGTCTTCTCCTACCTGAGCAGAAACACTGGAGGAGAATAATAGTAGAGAAGATGAGACAACAATTTTCTCTGCCATTCTGAGATGTGAGATATGTTTCAATATGAGATGTACTGTGTCAGTCATGCAAAAGCTTGTCATTAGTACTAAGTCACCTCAGTTTTATATATGTATCTGAGGATAATGCTTTTATATGGTAATGCCAAATTCTGTGTGTCTACTTGCCTCACAGCAGCTGAGTTTTTCTGACTGTCAACTGAGTATCACTGGTGGTTTTTATTATCACCAAACATCAGATAAAAGATAGGAGAGTAAGTATTGTGCTGATTTGGTAAAGTTTTATGTTTTTTTTGTGTAAACTTGTTGGAAACAGCTTTGAAATTTGTGGTTTTCCCCTTCTATTTCTTTCATACTCACCATTTTTATATAGGTTCTCTGCCTCTTACTGGGCTTTTGCTCACAGCTGCACTTCTCTGTGTGAAATAAGCAATAATTCCTTTCAAATAAGGCAGAGGATGCAACATATTCTAGGATGTTCTATATTAAATCAGGAGGCTATGTGTTTAGTGTTGATAGAATAATAGAAACATTTTATATGCATGCTGCAGCTCTTACTTGTAGGTGGTTTTACACTTTGAGAACACTTTTTCAAAATTCTAGTCCTGGGAGATCAAATGACATGAAGATGATGGATTGTTGAGCATATCTTGAAATGAGCAGTGCCTGTTCTATTTACGAATATAACAATCTTCAAGGTTAGAAATGAAAGTTGAAAAATCAGTAGTTAAAGCTGTTCAAAGTAAAGGAATAATTATGGAATGGATTTATGTATAAGCTGCTTCATATATAACTCCTTGGTATGCTGTAAAATTTGAGTGTAGGTATGAGCAACCACTTCAAATAGCCATGGTGATTAGTATTTCAGTCACTGAGGTCACACTGACTGGTCCAGGAACTGTTTGAGGTAAAATTAACAGTATCTTTACATTTTATCTCCTTTGGTTAAAAACTATGAAAAAAAAAAATGCCACTACTTGTAAACTCCTCTTTTTAAAGAGAATTGGGCTGAGTGTTACAGGAGTTTACTCCTTAAAGCTTCTGACCTTATGTCTTGTATCAGTCAAACACTTCTGAGCTATCTCAAATGGCATTTTCCATCCCTGCTTTTGCTGGCTGTCACGGAAACAGCCTTGCGCCCTCTTATAAAGGTACTTTAATACTTTCGGGCCCTGCACAAATCACATTAACAGCGGAGCTGCAATCAACTTAGACATAATAATGGTTGTAGCTTAGGGAAATAGTCCCTTGCCTCTCTTCTAGACAGCTCCCAGTCTGATCACTTCCTGGGAAACCAGGTTCCGTTTCCTGAAAGAAAGCCATCCTGAGGAACACCTTGCAGTTCTGAAGTGAGGTGATAAAAATGACAGGCATGAAATCCCTGCATTTACTATGAGCTGGAGAGAAGTTTCCTGCAGCAGTGGAGGGGTTCACTCCCCCTTTCCTGTACCCTCCGGGGCCACATGGTCGACAGCCACGTGGTCTCCAGAGGTCTCAGTAAAGAGACACATACACGCCAGGAGCCAGAAGCAGAGACAGCAGTTATTCACCTGGCCAGGTCTTTTATAGGCTTCACAGCCAATAGGATTCAAGGGGAGGGATAACAAGGACCAATCAGGGAAGGGTTTCACACAGCCTGGCCGAGGCTTGCATACTAATTAGAAAGGTAAAGGGTTTCCTCCCATGGGAAAAGGCAAACTCCAGTTTACAATACAGTAAAAAAACCCTCAGATTTAAAAGGCATTTTTTAGTTGGTTTCTTCATCTTCACAGTCTTCCTGTTACAGTTTCCCTCTGAGATCTGTAATTTCCAAATTACACTTAACTTTTTCCATGCAGTGCCTTTTTTCAAGGGTGCAATGCTCATGAAGAAATTAAAGATACAAAATGCTGAAGTGCAGATATCTCCTCACAGCACAGAGAAAAGTCACTGCCAGGAGTCAAACCTGCCTGACAATGTAGACTATTACAGCACTCTTCCCCTCCCCCGAAAATGCCATCTTGATTGTCATCAGCAACAGGAGAAAAAATGAGCATCTGTACAGGGGAGAGTTTATTTTATCTTTTTCTAGTTGTGGGCTCCTTTCGCTTACAGATATTTATTAACTTTTGTTTGTTTCATTTTTGGAGTCAAGAGTTGTATGGTTTGTTCCAAGAAAAAAAAGAACACCTGAGAACGGAGAGTATCCTCTCCTCATCCCCTTTCATAATGAAAATCCGCAACTCCGATCCTAGCTGTCATTCCAGCAGAAGTCCTGGAAATTTCACTCTTGCACCCTCTCCTCCCACTTCTATTGAATGAAATGGCAGCAACTGCTCCACCATTAGGATCAATATCCAAGCCATTATGTTGGCAAAAGGAGCAGCAAATCACATTTACGTGGATTGTCAGATTCATTATTATAAGCAGATGGCAGTCCTTGCACTACAATGCAGCGGAGAAAAGACTGACATCATTTCAAATTAAAATCTATAATGCTAATACACATCTCTAACTCTTTGTACAGGTCTAAGTACATTAATCTTCTGAATGATTTGCCAACGTGTGCACTGCTTTAGGTGTTTTCACTTGAGTGGAGCTAAAAGGAAAGCTTTTAACTGGGAAAGGTTAACATTTATTCATACAGATTGATAAAAGTTAACATGCAATTTTCTTTACTAGTAGCTTCCTAATAGGAATTAATGGGACATTTTGAGGAGAAAATGCCAATTTCAGAAGGCCAGTTTAATAAATGTGTTAACCACTGAAGTGAAAAATATGTTACTAGCATCTCACATATATAGTGCTCTTAAAATAATTACTCATAAAAGAAAGTAGGGTATTTTTAATAAGTGTGGTAGAATTGTCTAACTATGCAAAGAAATTTCATTTGTCAAATGTGGATAAAAAATGAAAATTTTTACGATCACTTGACTGTCAAAAATTTGAAAACTGAACATAAAATAAGTCCAGTCTTTTAATACATCTAAAGTGGAACACCGTTCCTAATAAAAAGAAGTTTAAATATTTCAGGGGTGGTTTTATCTGCAATGTCTAAACAATATTCCTATCATCATATTTTCAATAATGTGCTCTAGAATATCAGTTTCATACACTGTTTTGAAGGATGCAGAGGCTGATTCCTCCATTCTTCCACCCTTCTCCAGAAAGGATAAATCTAAGAGAGAATATCTTCTGGTGAATGGGGTATAGACAGGGTATGCTGCCAGGCTGCCTAATCATGAGAATGCAATGCTTTTGCTTCCAGAGGAATGTTTGCATAATTAGGGGCTCTCTTGGATTTCTGCCTGCAAGTAGGATGCTGAATGACCCCTCTTTGGAAGCCATGTCATCACAATGTCCTTTCTGAGTTAAATACCTTTCCGTTTGGAAGAGCTTAATAGGTGAACTTCGTTACGCTGATGTAGCTGTTTGGTTTCATAGGGCACACAAATTTCAAGGTTTTCCCTAAAGAAGATTGTTTTAAAACATCCAGGTTAACCACAAAGCCATGAAACTCAGGAATCCCCCCATCAACATCTTTATAAATATAAATGTAATTGAAGAAATTCTTAGCTTTGACAAAGAAGTAACTGAAAACATGAAGTTAAAATGTTTTGGCCAGATCCAGTAGAA
Organism: Dendrocincla tyrannina; assembly: GCA_035047865.1. NCBI lineage: Eukaryota > Metazoa > Chordata > Aves > Passeriformes > Dendrocolaptidae > Dendrocincla > Dendrocincla tyrannina. The sequence continues at coordinate 87,667,614 of JAWWMP010000081.1, read as the reverse complement.
TCTTTTGTGCCATTTACTGCTACCCAGAGATTTAATTTCAAAGGAAACAGAGCCTTCAGATCTACAACATACATTGCCTTCTCCCAGTAAATGCCTGTGCCATGTGTTTTAGCAGATCTCTGGATGTGAATTAGTTACTTCTTTAAATGCATCATTGATGTTTCCTTTTTTTCTGAATTCTTTTATTATTAGAACACCTGAAACCAGGTATCTCTGTATTTCATTCATGTTTTTTTGCCTTAATGACAAAAACTGATCTCTTAATGCTTTCTTTTTATTTTTTATCTGACTGAGTTCTAAAACCTAGTTTGGCTTGCCGAAATCAGTTGTTATGTGCAGCAATAAGAAATAATATTTCACTGATATAAGCAATATACAATAGCTTAATAATGTTTTTACTTAGAGGTTGGTGTTTTTTTTTTTGTTTTTGTTTGGTTTTTTTAGTAGGGATTGATTTCTATTACAATGAATAGCAAAATACTATAAAAAAGTAGTTTTTCTATTTGCAAAGTAGCTTGAAAACATACAGGATGGAAAGCTGCACAACAAGATTCAGAAAAAGAGAATGAAAGATGATTTAATTTTTTACATTTTTAAAAAGAAATGTCATTCAAATGAAAGAAAGATACGTACTCAATTTCAGCTGTATGAGTCTGATCTTCCAAAAACCCTTATTGTTTCATGAAAAATTTGGTGTATTTGAAGCTTCCAGTTTATGCGAATGCTGAAATTAACTGATTAACATAAAAACTTTAGGTTTAACTCTGTGAAAGTCAGAGAATAATAAGAATTCTCAAAAAACTAAAAACTCATCAGTGTTTTTATGTGTTGAGCAGGGCTCATAGTCACATTTGAATCTTTTAAATCCATTTTTTAAAAAGTGTTTTACAAATTAATGAAGTCCTAAATACTATGCACAGCTTTCAGCCTTCATTTTTAGGGATTACAGATGAAAACAGGTGCAACCAATCAGCTGAAGGATGTTGAAATTTATGGTCCTGATTATGAAAAGTACATGAGTTGCATCTGGTATTTAAGAATTCCTTTTCATAGCATAATATTTTACCTGCTTAATTGATGGATAATAGCAAGAGATGAGAAAACATGTAATTTACAAATTGAAAAAGGGTCATAAAAGTTTTGCAGAACATTTGGAACTTTCCCACAACAGTCTTTAAATAATATATTTCAAGCCATAGATCCCATTATCGCACATCTTACATATGTACGACCACAACTGCTGAAGTGATCTGATTTCTCAGCTATTCATTGCAAGTACAGTACACACTGACATTCCTCACTCTTTGTTCATTAGTCAAGTCAAATACAAAATACTGCTGCTGAATTAACAAGTCTGAATAAAGTCCGTGAAAAGTTAGCTCCAGAGATTATTTTAGAATATGACAATTCTCAAAAGTGACACTCAGTTTGAAAGCTGTAGCAATTTGGTAGTAAATTGTAAATTAGTATTTTCTGAATACACGTAATAATAGAGTATTTTTAATCTGTGGCTAAAGATACAGGACACTTTTACGAATTGTGCGTACCTCACGTTCCATCTGAGCCCTACAGTGTACACTTCTTTTCCCATTCCCCTTCCCTTTGCCTGCATTGCAGCCTGTTTTACTGACTGAACACTTAAAGAGATATCTACTTAAGGATGTCAAAAGGTGTAGTAAATGGGAGGCAGGCTACTGGGAGACAAAATAGGGAGGTCATTCCGCCTGACCTCCTCCTGTTTTTTTCCCACTGAGAAAGCTGCTGCTCAGCTGACTTAAGATTGAGAGACAAGGCTGAAAACCAGCAAAAACAGTATTAACTCAACCTGTTTGGTACTGTGCTTTCTACTTGCAAAAGGTTTTCCTTCTTGTCTCCTGTTGCAGTCATTCACTTTAGAAATACTACAATATATTATTTTTTTCTCTGTTATTCACCCTGCATGGAGGTTGTGTAAGTGAACGGAAATTCAGTGATAAAGTCCTCTCTGGCTTCTATTAGTTATAAAGAGATTAATTTCAGCAGTTAATCTAAAACTCTCAGTAGCTGATGGTTTTGTTGACATTGTAAAGAGGATTTTGTCTTTAGGGGATATACAATGCTTCTGTAATTTCTTGTTGTGGCATTAACATTTTGGAAAGGAAATTCCAGCCTTTAACCTCACAGCTATATTGATGAGGTGCAAATTGATTTCTTGTGTGTATTGAGTCTCTGAGCTGGGCAGGAGGGTCCCAGAAGTGAACATTAAGTCAAGTGCAGGTGGATGTCATATTGAAGAGAAGCAACAAGTCTACTCCCCTTACAGGTATTGTGTACCTTCTCTTACCTAATGCCTGGCAGACAATGTCCACTCTGACAGTACCTTGTTTTGCTAATCAGTAGAAGTGAGAAATATCTTCTGCATTGGGGTCCACTGTAACTAAGAGACACCTCTGTTCTGTGAACAGCAAAGGCTTCATCCCTCTAAAGCAGAAGGTAGCCATGAAAACTGCAGTCTAAAGAAATGTTTGAAAGGCATTTTGAGGTGCTTCCCTCAAGTAATTTAGTAATTTTCTTTAATCTGCTGAAGCTTACTCTGTGAATCTGTTGTGTTTGGTTTTTGGTTGTTTGTTTTTAAGAACTTGAAGAAAAGGAGAACTTGTAGAGAAACCAGGTATATTTACCCATAAAAGGAGGGAAGAGGAGCTTAAACAGGCATATAAGGCATATATCACAAAATAATTTTTAAAAAGTCCATATACAGCCAATCAAAGAGGAAAGAGTGTCATTAAAAAAAAATAAAATCACATTACCTTTTGGTAAACATGCACACTCAAATTGAACTTATTTTTATTAGTACTACTCTTGCTACTTAAGTTTTGCATTAAAAATATTTTAATCTCTTATATTTTTCTTCTATTTAGATACAACTAAAAAGCACAAATTTTAAATTAGAAAGCTTTCCAATGAGGGAATTTTTGCAACTGAGAAATAATAGTTTGCAGTTTCACAGGTTGAACATCTATGAGGCAAAGCTGGTGAAAATACCAGCAAATGAGTGTAAGGTCTGACCAAACCTTACACCATGAATGATTTTGAATGAGATACTTCTTTCTGTTGTGTTGCAATTGCTCAATTTCTTTAGTGGAAATTACTCAAGTTATGTTAATTTGAGATACGTCAACATCTCTGAGACAAAATTCAGGTCTGTGATTCTGGGATTATAAAGACACTAAAGTTCTACAATACAAAGTAGAAAGGCTCTTTCAAATACAATGGGGGGAAAAAAGCCAAACCCAAAACATGTGCACAGGGCCTTTATAGCCTAATTAGATTTCCCATCACGAATTTTATTCTAAAAGGTTTGTAGGTTTGTTGTTTTGTTTGGTGTATTTTTGGCTGGTTTGTGTGGTTTTGGTTGGCTTTTGGAGTCCAACTCTACCTTCATGAAGCAAATGAAACAAAACTTTAAACATAACCAAATCTATTTGCATTCATTGTCTGAAAACGTCAGTGACACACCACTGCCAATTCTTAGTTTTTCACATCAGCTATACAGCTCAAAAACTCCCTTTTCTTTTTCTAAACTTGAGGGCTTTCTATGATTTACTTTCTCATTTATAATTTGAAAGAATGAATAGGTGTATATCATTCTAATAATTTTGTGAAAATTTCTGGAAAAAATAGAATTGAAAAACTTAAAGGTAAACCAATAACAATGGTGCTGGTTTTATATTCACAGAGAATAAACAGATGAAGAGATAATGTTTAAAACCTGAGATTAGATTTTAGTCAATTGTCATATGAGGAAAAGCAGAGAAAAATAAGGATTAAATACAAATAGAACTGCGCCAGAATTGAGTGTTTCAACCTGTTCACTGGAGGAGCCAGAAATGTTTTACTGCAAGAGTGCAAAAGACCTTGTACATACATATGTGAACAGAGTTAATTCCCTGTCCTTAATAATGTATTGTGTAGCAACTTTGAAAGCAAACTGAAACCAGTTACAAATGGTAGAAAATTATCTTCATTCTTTAATATGTTTAATTAAAAGTTTGTTTATGATTTAAAACCCAAACTTTTTTCCATTGGGAACCTTGGATTTAGGGATGTAAGGCAAATGCACAGAGCATCCTGTAATACAGGGGAAGTTCATTTCTTAAATGGCAACTGGTTTTGCAATGTTACTGATTCACTAGGTAGCTTCTGTCCAGTGGGGGATCACAAACAGGGGAAGCGTATCGGATAAAGAACTGCAAATGAGAATGATAGATGTGCTTTAAAGACAGCCATCTGTACCAACTTTCAAAGGTGCTGAACTAGTGATCTTTTCTCACTTCCTTCTTTTTTATTTCTGATGATGCACATTTGCAAAAGTACAGAATCTCCAGTGAATGGCCAAGTGGGCTGCAGACAAAGGTTTCCTTACTAGGAAGGGATGAGCATGGTGTAGAGTGAAAAGTTCATTGTATGATGGATGAGCCCGTGAGTATGAAGGTCACTCTGTCAATGGTACACAAGAGAGGATTATGGGTGACAACAGCTCTAAAGAAGTGGCAACTAAATTGTTTAAAAAATGCAATAATAGAGAGTAGTAAAAAATTTCCCCAACTTTGTTATAGCAAAAGGATCACCAGAACAAAAAGGCTGAAAGGTATTTGTATATCTTGGGGAACATTTGAAAAGTAGGAAGAGATTGTTGCTTTGAATACGAAGATCATTTCTACCCTTTCAAATTTTATAACCACTAAGAGACAAAGAAGTTCCAGCCCAAAACAACAAATAATCCAGAAGCCCCACATCCCATTCTGAAAAGAAATCAAATCCAACTGAACCACAAAATAAAATAAAGTTACGTTAATTTTAAATAATACCCTGGGGAAAAAAAAGTGCTTTACAAGATACCTCAAACTACTGTGTGCTGAGTGAAAATAAAGGACTCCTATTAAGATTAAAATTGTGCAAAAATACTCCTATTCTGTTTAACAGAGTACTTTTTAAAGTCACTCAATCTTATAATAAAAAATAACTGTAGGCATAGCTCCAAAAGTGGCCGTCAAATGCCCTAGTATTTGCATGTTTTATTTTTGTCAACGTAAAAATAGTATAAATTAACCTAGGGTTATTATGAAATGTTAATCTCATTGACATTATAAAACCTAGTATTTAATTAGCACTTTCTGCCATTTCTGACTTGTTTTTCTTTCAAATGAAAACAGCTTTGGAATGTCTGAATGTCAAATTGGTTAAAATTGGAATACAGAAAATGTAACATTTAATACTATAAAATTTCATTATGATTTAATCATGTTCTAGAAATGCTTCCTTTGAAGTCCCTTATTTTGTAAAGCAATTTATCTTAAAAACTTGAACAAATAATATACCAAATTTCTGTACAAATGTTTTCCTAAACAAAAGAACACAGTATTAAATAAAAAAGGCATCCTCAGATATATACCATCTTTTTTCCAGCAAAATAGAGGCATATACTGGAATATTCCCAGGCACCCACCAATGGGAAAATATGCCAGAAGCAATATTTTCCATCTGTATCAAAGTAGTGTACTGGATAGTGCTTTTACACTGACTTAAAACTGTGATAGCAAGCCATTTCAGGTATGGTATTTCTTAAATGAGGAACCCTTCATTTAACCAAGTGTTCAGTATTGCCAAATCTATAAAGCTAAATTGCCTTTTTATAAGGTAGAACCTTACCTGTTGGATAAAGTATGTGCAGTGAGGCTCATAAATGCTAATAAAGGGAAAGTATGGAAGGTAAAAGTATCCATTACATTTTGGAAAAAAGGATGATTATTTCAAAGAAAATGCCAGCAGTGGGAGACATATAATAATAATTTAGGAGGAAAAATAAAACTGACTTTTTCCCAGTACCACTGTAAATACAACTACTTCTTTTATATTAATTAAAAAGTGTTTCTTGCTTGCTGTATATTTTTAGTTAGCAGCCAAATATTTTGCACTTTATAGCAAAGACTGGACTTCAACCAAATTGGGACTAAGTGTGTTGTGGAAAGCCATTGGGAGAAACTTTGTAACATAGTGAATGTCCTTCTCTTAATGAAGGACAAATTCCTTTAATAGATCTTCCTGTAAAACAACATTTGTTGGCAAATTGGCCAGTGGAATTGCTGTGGCTGAAATTCACTTTTGTATGCTGAAATGGCAGTTAGACTTTTGAGTTGAGTTAGACTTTTTATCTATCAGTAAGATATAAAGAAATGGCTCAAGTGCTTTTTTTATAATATACTATACTACACTTTCTTACACTGATGCAAGCACATAAGAAGATCTTAGGAAAAGAAAAAGCCAACTCTCCACATTCCAAAGCTCACCTTTTTATCAGCATTTGGATTCACTTCACAACAGATAATTGTTTACTTTGATGTGTGTGTGTGGGGGGACAATTGTGCATTGGATCACTTACTTTTTCTACAAATGAACTCGGTGGCATTTGTTCTACATCAGTGCCTCTGAAGGGCTTTATTATGTAAGCCTCCTCAGATACCGAGCTTTTCCAAATACACCTGACTATGAAAGTGGGACAGCCTGTCCTACTGATGGACAGTCTCCAGTAACAGCACTTCGGCAAGTACAGAATATAGTATTACATAACTCTTTTATGATGCTTAATGTCTGAAGCACAATTAGGTGACCGGATTGGATCCATCGTGAATGGGGAGCAATGAGAAGATCTTTAGGAATTCAAACAAGAATTAAGAGCTCTCATTTGTAAGGTAATCTTTAAAATTTCCAGATTGGATCAGGTCCTCTATTCCTTTTAGGGATTTGTTAGGATACAAAGAACTATTGTGATTAATTAACCTGACTATGCAAAACAAAGATAATAGGACTGGCAAAAAATTGTTTCACTGTGAATGAGAACATATCAATTTTAGGGATAAAAAGTCCAATCTCAATTTTCCTGCCATGGAGAGATTCCCATGATCCTTTGAGATTTCTTGATTTCTCTCTTCCTAAATAGGTGCATTGGGTTTGCATGGCCACATTTTGTAACCGGAGCAGGGGGCGAGGGGCAGGCAGGGGAATAAAGGTGGCTTCTCTGAGAAGCTGCTAGAAGCGTCTCACATCTCTGACAGAGGCAATACCAGCTGGCTTCAGGATGGACCTGCCGCTGGACAAGAATGATCCAATCAGAGTGGGTAGTAACACCTCTGGGATAACTTAAGAAGTAAAAAATGTCAGTGCTCAGAGATAACTGTGTTCAGACAAGAGAGGGGTGAGAATATGTCAGGGGAATAAGTAAAGGATAACTCAGATGAGAAGGAGGGGGAGGAGGTGCTCTGGGTGCAGGAGCTGAGATTCCCCTACAGCCTGTGGTGACCATGGTGAGGCAGGCTGTCCCCTGCAGCCCATGGATATCCATGGGCTTGCAGACATCCTCCTGGAGCCCATAGAAGAGACCCATGCCAGAGCAGATGGATATCCAAAGGAGAATGCAACATGGAAAGCCTGTGCTGTGACTCCTGGAGGCCCCGTGGAGAGGAGCCCAAGCTGGACCACAGGTTAGAGTATGAGGAGGAAGGAGCAACAGAAACAATGTGTGATGAACTCACCACAGGCCCCATTCGCCGTCCTTGTGAGCCGATGGAGGGGAGGAGATAGAGCATTTGGGAGTGAAGTTGAGCCTGAGAAGAATAGAGGTGTTGATGGAATGTGTTCTTTAAGATTTGGGGTTTATTTCTCATTATCCTACTCTGATCTTGGTACTAAATTAAATTAATTTCACGAGTTGAGTCTGTTTTACCTGTGATGGTAACAGGTGAGTGATCTTTCCTGGTCCATATCTCAACCCATAAGCCTTTTGCTCTCCCTTGTCCTGCTGAGGATAGGACTGACAGAGGGCCTTGGTGGGCCCCTGATGTCCAGCTGAGGTCAAAACTACCACAATTAGCCTATAGGATAACTTAGCAAGACACTAACTCTGCTAATTCCAATAATGAGTCTAATTTGACTTACCCTATGGATCCTCTGAGAGTGGTGAAATCTTTCTGTGCTTCAATAGGCAGCATAACTCATACCAAGCTTGAGCACCAAAATATCTTTTGATCTTCAGTATCCTTTCCTTTGTTTCAAAGGCTAGGAAATTGGCATCATGTCATGTAAGAAAGAAAACATTATTTTCTTATTCTCCTATCACTTTTGTGGGGTGCTGTCCTCTCTGAAATATGAGGAAGAACGGCTTCCTTCCTTCCTTCCTTCCTTCCTTCCTTCCTTCCTTCCTTCCTTCCTTCCTTCCTTCCTTCCTTCCTTCCTTCC
>JAWWMP010000081.1:87584124-87659021 GCA_035047865.1 Dendrocincla tyrannina | reverse complement strand
TTCCTTCCTTCCTTCCTTCCTTCCTTCCTTCCTTCCTTCCTTCCTTCCTTCCTTCCTTCCTTCCTTCCTTCCCTTTCCTTCCCTTTCCTTCCCTTTCCTTCCCTTTCCTTCCTTCCTTCCCGTTCTGTCTTCACTTCCTTCCCTCATTCCAACTCCTCTACACAGTGATGTCAAATTTTGGTGTAGATCAATCAATCTATTAATGATGTCTTTTCCTCCTCTAGATTGAGAAGCTTCAGGGAAACTAGTCATTCTGCAAAGGATGATATCAGAACACTTTCTTAAACTGATAAGACTAAACCACTTAAGAAAACAACTTTGCTTTGGACTTGGACTTTTGCAGAAAATGTTGCAGAAATATCCTCCTGATTGAGCTTTCACTGGCATAGGAAGCGTAAGTTGAATTAGGCTGGATTCAGTGAGCCATAGCACACCTCTTTTTTAGTAAACTTAGACAACACTTTGCAACTAGAAGAAACATATTCTATTATATTTATGAGTAACACTGTGCAGAGACTAAAGTTTAGCTTCCGAGATCTCACTGTACCTACATGGACAGTGAAATATTAAAATTCACTGGGGGAACAAAAGCACAGCTTTAATGAAAGTTTTCCAGAACTTCAAAAAAAAAAGTGGATGTATGATCCTTATTTCAAGCAAATGGTTCTGGTAAAAGGTGTTATAAGTTCACCAGTCATATAACTGTTTTTAGGATTTTCATCAAAAATTTGAGCAGATTACACTAGTTTGAAAAAAATGCTTCAAATGAAAAAAAATAAATACAGTGTAGCTTAAATTGAAGGATAAACTGAAAACAAAAGAAAATCTGGGATTTCAAACAGGATATTAATGTACAAATATTTTTGGCTCAGAAACTGAAAATCATTCATTAATTTGTACCCAATAAAAACCATCATTCAGCAGTGCTAATGGTAATTGACTACTCAATTGGAAAAACCATCAGTATAGGCTGATACAGTACGAATGTCAGAGGAGATTTTAACTCTCTTAACTATGATGAAGATTTCCAGTCAGTTAAAAGTAGGAAGTTAGAGGAAATAAACCAAAATTAGATATCTTCATGGTATATGGCATGTAAAGTTCCCCTTAGCACACTCAGACCTTTTATTTTACCTCCTCCTCTGTTTCAGAGGAGCATTATGTTCTTTCTCTTGGTGAAACAAATGGTTTTTTAATGTTCTATATATTAATAGATATTCCTGTGTTATTTATCTTTGTAGCACCCAAGGGGCTCACATATTAAAGCTACACATTACCTCAACCAGCAGGGATGCCTTGTCTGGGAAGAAGAGGTTGAGGGGGGTGAGCTACAAAACCCCTCTTCCCTTGCAGTCGTTGATGCTCTGTTGGCCAATGCTGAGTAAAGATTGGCATCAGACCGGAGGCCCAGGAAACAGCTGTGAGTCACAAGCTGGCTTCAGTGGGTAGTTCCCCCTGTTACCTCAACCAGAACTTTACAATTTCCTATTGAGGAGTCTTTTCAGGGTGTATTGACAGGAGTGGCAGACAGGGTAATGAAAGACAAATTCCATAACGCAAAAGGCAGAGGCACTGACAATGAGATCAGAGAGCTGACCCCTGACCCAAGTCAGCATTTTCTTTTTTCTCCTTCTCCTTCCCTCTCTCTTTCTCAGTTTACTGTTTCAGGTTTGCTTATTATACAGAGCAGTTTCAATTGTGACCCTGAGCCCATTATTGCTTTGGCTTTTCCCCTCCCCTCAAACAATTGTTTGGATAATGGCCCCAACAATGTGGAAAAGATGCTGATAAGTATAGAAAAGAGAGGTTAATGAGAAAAGCTTGGAGATGCTTGCAGTTTATATCAAGGAGAATAAAAGGAAGAGTAGTGATTTCAGTGCTGATGCTAACAAGAAAGATTAGTTCAAACCTTCTCTGTGCATTTATGCAAGTTTGTGTGTGGTTTGTGTGTGCATGATAAAGACCTTCTGTCAGCCACTTTCACCAAGAGGATAGCACAAATGGTGTAATTTCTTTTCCTGCAGCAATTTAAGGCTTCGAGCCATAATACCATGATATGAAAGATGTCAATCCTGTAATTTTTCATGTATGTCTTCCCTTTTTTAGCTGTTTCCTGCAAAACCACATTCATTAGTCAAAATAATTAATGTTATTGATTTAGCTCATGAAAAGAGGAAAATACAATGGTTAACCATAGGGATGGCAAGACTGGCATTCTACTGAACTCTAGACATCTCACTTCTGGGTTACATGGTTTCTTCAGTCCTATATCCTTTTAGAATATGCTGTATCACCACCAGTTATGTTATGACATTCACACATATCTAGAAGTTAACCCTCTTTAAAGTTTTACTAATAGGTAGTCAAGATAACCTAGTTATGGAAATCATAAAGCTGTTTTTCAAGACTTTTCCTTTATTTGTCACCTCCAGAAGGTTTCCTTACTTTTGGGGTCCTTTTCACACCCTGTGTGAGATCTGTCTCTTGTACTGCATCAGTCTCACTGATATCCAGCTAGTAACATCTTCTCTCAATAATTTTAAACTTCTGCAAATAGTGGGGAGGTCCCTTATATGTGAAGGATACAGCTGGTGGCTTCCTAAATGAAAATCTGAGTAATTGGCAAATTGATTTAGTCAGAACTTAGAATCCTCATTTGATGATTGCAATGGAGACCATATCATCAAAGACAATAAAAAAAATCAAAATAATTATTTGTCCTTGTGGGCAAGAAGGCTTGTCTTAGAAAGAAAAAAAAAATTACACTATCATAGATGTATCAATGTTTATTCTCCAGGAATGTAGTGTTTTAACATCCACAAACTACAAGGTACTTGAAGCTAAACAGGAAGGGATGAAGTATAAAAAATTCCAATGGAGTAATGCTAAGAATTTTCAAGTTGTTGCCCTCCCTTTTTCTTTTACAGCATCATCACATTGCAAGAGTTTGGATGCTAAAATGTTTTGGTTGTGCTGATAGGAAATAAACCTTTTCTTTGACAAATAGAACTAGAAAAACATTCCTCACTATATCTTTTATAAAGTCATCCCCTGCCATTACTGATCTGAACCTTGAAGATTGAAATAAGAAAACATACAGCATTAGTTGCAGTACTGTTCATAGCAATAATTTAATCATAAACAAAGGAACTGTATCCCAAAATTCTGAGTGCTATCAACCTATAAGTGAAAATACAGACTCCTTTCAGGAACATGTATAATGAAACTAAAAGTAAATAGTTCTGAAATCTATTGATATGTCTGATAAGCATAAAGGTAACTGTTTTAACTAACCCACTCCAAAACTGCTAATAGTTAATAAGATTCTGGGAAGATTTTGGTCTTTATAAAACTTTATTACACTGCATAATTGTAGACTAAACAGAAGGACCTTTCTCTGTCTCTTCCTCTAGCTCATCATGTTATTAGCAAAAACACGGATACGGAAAATATTCTTTCTTAAAGCAACATATCCCTTTGGGAGTAATTTTCTTCTCTCGCCAATAGACATTTTTCTTTCTCTTACAGGACATTTATCAGGTTCAAGCATGTTTTTCCTCTTTTGCAAAGGACCACAAATCAAATATCACAAACTACCTAGGGATTGCCTATGCTTCACTCTGAACCTTATTATAGGTACTATCTCTTACACCAACATCTCCCATGTGAAAGTAACCCTATTAATATTCTTCACTAATGCTTTAAAGCAGGCCATTGGATAAGGGAATAAAGATGGAACCTTTAAATTATTAATAATAAAAAAATCTCCTATATCATATCAATTCAGAAAAAAAAAAAAAGAAAAAAGGCAATTTGCTAGGGTGGAATAGGCCTTAATTGAAAGGTTGACCTTCATTCAGCACAGCTTAGACAAGATCAGCAGAATGGAGGCACTGGCGGACTGTAGATCTCCAGAGGGTTTCCAGCTTCTTGTTGTGATGATTTGGATGAGGCTTTGCATTCTGCTTCACTTCAGGGACTTGTTAAACTGCTGAAATTTGTGAAGTGAGGAAAAGAGTGCTATTTGTACACAGGCTTCTGGCATGTTTCAAAATATGGGGCCAGCAGGGTCATACCTTTCAGCATCGACCTATGAGCTTGCCTGCCTCACATTCCCAAAGCATCAGTCAGAATGGGGAGCCATGTGTGGGTAGTAGGATTCTTCTACTTAAGACACTGTGGCACCTAAATTTGGATTCTGTATTGATTTGGTTTCAACAAATTGAGAAGATAAGAGTATTGCCAGTGTTTGTTGCAGGTGCTGGCAATCACCAATTGACTGGGAAACCAGACAAAATCGTACTTTCCTAAACGTGCTTTTTCTGGGAGACTAGATGTTCTAAATCCTGCTACTGAAAGTGTAATAATTTTTTTCAAAGAAGAAAGGAAATATGTGTGTAACGTTATCTTTCTTTAAGTAACATGAAAATAGAAGTAAAATGAAAGTTCTATTGAAAGTCTTTGGAAATGATGAAGAACATATTTTGGACTTGGAGCATATTTCTGTGTGTCATCTCTAAAGTCAAAAATTTTTTCATTCTGTTTTAGAATTAAACAATGGTGGCTTTCCCTCGATGTTTTCCAACATAAGAGTCATATTTAAAGAATCATTTTCAGATTCTGCATCTCTCAAGAAAAGAGATTCTCCAGCTGATGTCAACCAAGGAAATAGCAGAGCTCCAGCCAATTGATGGAACCTCTACTGCTGATACTGCCATATTACAAGAAGACTAAATATAGGGTTCTTCAATATTACTCTTCTGTTTGAGGCAGGTAGGCTTGCAAAGCTGAAGCATAGAAGAATGAGCATAATTCAGTGTGGCAGACAGTATTCCAATAGCCTATGAAAAGAAAACCTCTTGCTTTGCACATATATTCAGTATATTTCAGTTACTTGCCTCATTTTTCTCAGTTCACACATCTTGGGAGAAAAAAAACAAAACAACAATAACAACAGACAAATCAAAAAATTCCCACTCAAACAAACAGACAAACAGACAAACAAACAGTACCCCACAAAAAAAACCCAAAAAACAAAACAACCCACAACCCTCCGCAAAGCGATTACAAAACTGGCCAGCTCAAACTTTGATTTAACTGTGTGTGGAAATGGAAAAAACAGCTACAGTGTTGCGTGTTTGGGACAAATTTACTACCACAGAACAGAATTCTGGAAATTAAAGACTTACAAAATGTCAGACAATTCCCATTGCATATTAAGTAGAAGCAGAGGATTCCTGAAAATATTCTTCACACTGCTGTCAAGATCACAGAATTAGGTGATCTGTTCATTTCTTTGATGTCCTATCATAGCTAGTTTGTGGTATGACGTCATAATACAGGTGGGAAAGGCAGTAAGTTAATTTTCAAAGTTGAAGGAAAACTACATGATTAATGAATTAAACTGTTGGGAAATGGGACAGTTCAGGCTTCTGTGCTATTTCTGGAAGTATGATAGTGAACAGTAGAAATTTTTGGAACACATTTTATGTGTACTTGCTGACTGTGTTTCCATTATTTTGTCTTTCTAGAAACTAGTGGCTTTTTAAAGTCAAATAACACTAGGGCTTACTCCTCTCATTTGTTGGTAAAGTTGAAGTGAGTGAAAAGGGTAGATAAAGCACTGTATGATTTAAATATCTCTGCATTCAGCAGAAGTCAGAGAGTCTTTAGAAATACAATTTACCAAACTGTTGTTTATATTTTTAGTGCTCCTTTGTAGTACAGAATTAAGATGAAGCACAGATGAGGTAGACAGTTCACATAATGTAACAATATAGAGAAGCAGAAAAATATAATTTCAGCTGGAGCTGCTGTGATCAACCTCACAATGTAGAAGGCAAACAGGGTCCTGTGATGGTCCACTGGGGTAATTGCAATCAAATATGATACCTCCTCGGGGAAGATATTTGTGATAGTTCTTTTAAAAGTAAAGCATACGTCTGTTTACCCTTTGGGGTAATAAGGAGACAAAAGTAAGGCAGGAACCTACTTCTTCTTATGCCAGCTATATTCTTTTCCTATTACAAGGTATTTTTCCAACAATACTCTTGAGGAGTTTTTTGTTTAATGGTATACAGGGGAGACAAATGATCATCCCTGCGTTCCTCTTAGAAATGGGTCTACAAAAGAGAAAACCACTCCCTTTAATCCTTCTACTATACAAATAGTAAAAAGGCTTAAAAATTATCTGTACAGCGCCAAACACAGAGAATGATAAAATAGGATCATTTGAGACTTGTTCTTTATACTTCCTCCTGTTACACTGTGCAGGAAAAATATCATCACTGGAGGTGATTGGATCCATACAACATATCTTCTCCAGCCCTGTCATGTTCAGGGGGGAAATCAAGGAAAAGCCACTCAGAAACTGTAAGAGTTTTATCAGCTTCCTAAGTATTCAAATTATCTACCACAATTTGGACTAACACTTTTCTTGCATTGTTTGTCTGTTTGCCCACTCATTCAGACTCAATTTCTGATAATTTCCTCACCTCACCTATATAGCACCTCTTCACCTTTCTCATTTTTCTGTTTGCCTAAATCTATTCTGATTAAGTAGTTCCCTTTTCCTTCCACCAAAACCATGCTAGCTAGCTGATTTGAGTCACCATCATATTGATCATTCTATTTTGTGTGTTTTTTCCTTTTTCATCTGTCTTTGCACAGTGTACAAGATTTTTAAAAAATAAACTGCCTTTAGCTCTGAACATAATTCACAGTTCTGTTCATACCACAGAAGGAATCTTAGCTATTGTTGGCTTATGCACAGTATAGAAATAAATACGTGTACTTCAGTACAGTTTGAAACAAAATTGCAAAGACACATACTCCTTTCATAACATCATCAACTAAATTAACATGCAGTCCTACTTCTGACAGTGGATGTAAAAGTGGATGTGACCTACATATTTAGAAAATTTTATTAGTTTTCTAGTTAGCGTAAGCTAATATAAGATTAATTCATGCTTCCATCATTTAGTGTCTGTATATCTCTCTCAGCTACCTCTTTATAGGTTTCTACAGGTTTTGTGTTTTTTTTTCCTTATTATTTTCCTTGTCCTTCTAATATTGAATCCTTTCTCTAGGTTTGTCAACTGTCTATAGTCGTGACATATCAAGAACAGTAAGACAGTACTTCTGAAAGCTGTCTGACTTTGTGTTTTTACCTTGTATTCTATCTTGCATCATTGCTCAGTGTTAAGTTGTTGTACCTCGTGAGCAGTGAAAATTTTTATTATATTTTTAATTAAGAAAAAGGAGTTGAATTCATAGTGCAGGCTGGATTTTTTATTTTGTCCTGTTATTTCCAAATACTTAGAGCTTTCAGAAAGGAAGACTAGCAGTCTTCCAAGTTTCTCTTTGGATAGAAAAGGAAAAACTTGCTTCTTGAATAAAATTGATTGAGCAATCCTTGAGGTATTGTTTCTAAAACAGGTTCCCCTTTTCATTTTCTAGGTAACATTTTTTACAGATTCTTCTCATGAACACTTTGTGAACCTAAGTGTCTACTGACTTTCTCAACAGTACAACAACATTTTCTCTACTCTAAATTCTTTGTTGTCCTCTGCCTTAGGTTGCCTATCAGAACACTTGGAGTTTTTCCTAAAATATATTCCTGTGTAAAGAATGTCATACAGAACTACTCTGTAGAGCCATCAGGAGGCCTTGTTAACAGCTCTGTGGAATAATGTTTTATGTTGCCTTTATGGTAATCTATATCTTATTACAGTGATAAAATCTAAAGTAAATTAAATTTTTGTCTTTGCAATAAGCATTTAGGATTAGTAAGAAGAAATAAGTGCTCTTAGATTAAAAAAAAGAGTAAAATAATTTCTCTCCCAGCAAACTGTTTCTTTCACTCCATTTTTTTGGGTCTGCAAATCAGGAATGACAGCGCATGTGAATTGCAAAGATATTCTTCATAATATACCTTAAAAGAGCCTGGTAATATGAATAAATCTTGCACAGATGTGAACATACTCACTGGTATTTTAACAGGACTATTCATGTGCAACTGTTTCTTCACATAAATAAAACTTACACACTAAGTCCTAAAGTCTTACAGCATGCTTAATGAAATACATTAAGGATTTCTCTTCAATACATCAATAGAACCAAGAGCAGATACTATTTGGGAAACTAACAATATTTTCCTGTCCATTCCTATTTGGCCTTCTCCTGCTCCGTGAGCAACTTGCTTTGTCAGCTCTGTGCTAGTTCATGCAATGCTGTTACTGTATCTCTGGGCAGGAGGAGATGCAGGACCCCAGCAAGCTGTGCATGCCACTCCACAGACCTTCCAAAAGCTCCATTGCTGCTTATGGGAAATTATCAAATGGAAACATAGAGTCATAGAATGGTTTACGTTAGAAGGGACCTTAAAGATCACCTAGTTCCATGCATTGTGGCCAACAAAAACAAAAATAAAGAGCCCACCACTAATCCTCCTGACTAGCATTTCGACTTAGTGCAAGGGCCAACATCCAGGTGAGCCACGTAGAATTTATTTTACCTGGCATTATTTAATTTTAATAAGCAACATCCCAGCTACCTAAACCTCTGCCTTCAGCTGTGTAGTCCTACCTTACTGTCTTTTCAGTAAACTTCCACAAAACTGCCTTCAGATACCCAAGGTGTCAATTTTAGGAGGGTACTCTCTGTGTGGTCTTCTTGAGCGAGGTGGTCTCCTTCAGAGAACATGCAGTTTGAAGTCTGCAGGCTCCCACAAATCCCACTTACCCATCTGGTGCTATCCTCACTCCTTTGGCCATACAGCTCACCTATACTTGCAAAAAAAATGCCCAGCAGCTTTTGTCTGATCCAGTGTGTGGGTGGCACACAAGTAAGCTCTTCTCACTCCAAAGCATGCAGACTCATATATAGAGCATAACTTGCCTGGTTTTCCACAGAGGTCAGTTCCAAATGTGTCTGAGACGATGCCATTTGCACTGACTGCAGCTGTGGCAGAACTGTGTCAGGCTGGTCGCAGTAAAATTGCATGAACAGTTGCTCCACCAAGCTTGGCTGAAAAGCATTTTAGTATCAGCTAGCCCTCTCCCTCAACAAGACCATTCCCCCCATTTCTTGTGGTTCTGTGGTGGCATTTTCCATCTCACATGAAAATATCATATAAGATGAGGTGGATATTATTAGAGCTTGATAAACCAAAGGAGGTAGAGTGTGCCATTTAATCTAAAGCCAGATTGCGAAGCTCTTATTTCATGTTGGTAAGTCATTGCACGGCTGGTCTTCGTCCTATTGGTAAGTACCTAGCCTTGGGAGTACTGCCCATGTTTAGAGATTCCTATTAAAGAAAAAAAACCAAACAAAAACAACTTAAAAATTTACAGCTCTACACTTTCTTCAAGGTTCTTTTCCCGATTAACTACTGTTAGGCTTTTTGACCTTCAGTGTAAGAAGGAAGATCATAAATTATTTTTTTCAATCAGCATCTTATTTTTACCCTAGTTTTCCTTCGTTCCTCTTTCACTCTCTTTTGAAGTTTCTAGAGGCAAGATCTGCACTTAACCTGAGGTTCTTCTTAGCCCTACAATATGCTTTATAAATCTTTGAGTCTCATACTGTGTTCCCTACTGTATAGAATAAAGTGGAAATTTACTTCTGCAGAGGCCATTACCTAGATTTATTGATCTGAAAGAATAACAATTTCTGAGTCAAAACTGAAGCTAAACATGAAGAGAAAAGACTAAACATATTTGGTCCTATGAGCTTTTTATTGCTGAGGTGCCAGGACCTTATTTCCATTTTGGAATAATCTATTCTCTTTCTTTTTTCTTTTTTTTGAGCTCACAGAAAATGTCCGTATTTGTTTCCATGTTGTAGTTCAAAGCCTCTCTTTTTAAATTTTAGTAAGGACACTTCTCTGCAGGCTTTCCCTTAGGTCTGAAGTGGGTTTGTTGTTCCTAAAATTTCTGCAGCAGTTCTTTTTAATATCATGCCAGCTTGGAATTGAATTGCTTTTCACCTCTGGCATCTGTGACATGAAAAATATACATTTCTGTGTTCTGAAAATAAGAGACAGTATTTTGACATTTAATGAGTCTAGACCTACCAGGCAGACTCAAATCTTTATAGTATTGGCTTTTCAGCATGTCTTTTAAAACTTATTTTTACTGTTTCCAACTGATGTAACTAAATATGACTTAGAAATGCCATTTTTTGTATTTTTTGGGTTTTTGGGTCATATACTTTTCACAGAGGTTAGGATTTGCATGAACTGACTTAATCCATATATATGGCATCCCATTTGTGAAATGTTTGATAGTAGTTAAATCTTAACATAAGATTTGTCCTTTAAATACTTAAACTAAACCTAAATTTGATTGTATTACTAAATGTAGATCTAAGCAATAATGTAATAGCAAAAAGGAGAGTAATATAAATTATTTTGGGGATGGCAGTAATCAATCCCTTTTTTTTTTTTTGATAAACAGATTGTCAAACTGCCGTATGAAACTTCTTAGAGAAACCTTATTGATCATAACTCTGGTTTGCTCATATTTATAGATCTTCAATGCCTATCTGAGTTGTCCAAAAGCTCCTTTGCCTCTTCCATAATTTATTAAGTGCTGTTTATCTCTCTGCTCCTCTGATTTGTGTTCATCAGCCCTTGCAACTAGCTTCCTAATCTAAATATCCTCTCCTTTTTCTTCTAAGACACATGGGCATATCTTTTGTCACACTTTTGCTATATATAAAGGCCAGAAAGCACAGCTTGAGTGTACTCCAGAGCCCCTTTGACTGTGAAAGGTCTTTGTAGAACAGGCTGTTCCCATGGATCTGATAAGACTCAACACACAGGAGAACCACTGTGGCCATGCTGAACCACACTGAAGTAAGTCCTTCAAGTTGCTTTGCTTGCAAATATATTTAATTTAATTCAGTTGGTTTCACTTATAAATCTAAAGTGGCATTAAATCTTTTTCACTGCAAATCAAATTATTCCAATTTTAGGAATTAAATGTTGTTTTGATTTTGAAAGTGTGGGAAAAATTCTATTTTGTGGAAACTGGTTTTTTATACACACTGTTTAGAGTAATAAATGAGTGGCAAGAGGATTGTATGATTCATAAAACTAACCCATCTCTCTATTAGATTAATTGCTTACAGAAGAGAGTATCTGTCTTTTGCCTTCCAGCCATCCTTACAGAGACAGGCTGATTCCTTTACCAAATTTGCTTCCTGCCACCTGCTGCTCCTTACAGGTTCAGTACAGGTTTTTATCTCATGCCATTTAACACCTTTTAGTTTTGCTAAGTGCTGATGGTTTTGAAGCTCGAGTTTTGCAGAATATGGTTTGGTTTTAACAACACTGACCTTAATGTGGTCATTATGACTCTTAAATTAAGACATTTGTATTATCAAGGAGCCTGCTATTAAAGCTATATTGCTTATGGTACTGGGTGAAGCTCCTCTTTCACATCATCTTGGAAATACTTATCTGAGACAGAAATCCAAGGACCGAAAGGCATGAATCTGTAAATAATCAGGTTGTCTGTGTAAACTCATAGTCCTGTGTTCTGTTTTTTTGTTTTGTTATTTATTTTTTGCAGGGTTTTTTTGTGTTTGTTTTTTTTTTTAATTTGGTTTTTGTGGTTTTTTTGTTGATTTTTTTTTGTTTTTAAATAGAGATTAAACCTTTCAAATGCGATCATAACTTTACAACTATTTGCATTGATAATGTGAAATGTTAAAGCCATGAAACACTGGCTTCCTAACAGCTGGTCTGGATTTCCTAACCCAAACAGTAAAGGTCTCTTGATGGAAAGGTAGTCATTGAAGTGTTGCAAGGCTTCATAAAAAAATACACCCATTCACCTTCTTTAGCACCTGTGCACACATTCACACCTTGAAAATTTCCTCTGTACTTCTCAGCCTTTCTCATACATTATATAGGCTTCCCTTCCATGAAATGTCAGATGTAGTCAAACTTATTCTGCTGTTCTGGGTTAGCTTCATGCTCTGTCTTGGCCCATTCGATCACAGGCAGAAAGAACTGTAGGAAGGGAAAAGCCTTGCTTTTTAGGACAACCCTCTTTGAGATACACTTTTAGATCTCCTGTATTGACATGTTCTTCTTAATCAGTGGCAAAGGAGGAAAAAAGAGAAGAGTCTAGTGGTTAATTACAAACATAAATGTAAACATTTGTTCTTTGCTCACGGAGAAACTGAAGCTTTTTCCAACTGTTAAAATAATCAAAGGCATTAGACCCCCTCCATGAAAGATATGAGCTGCTGCCAACTGCTTTTTTAATATCTGAAAACTTCTTTGAATCCTTCTGTGATGGTAGGACTACACAGTGTTGCCTTTGAGAAGTGCTACTGTAGGAGCAAGCAGTAACAGAAGTTGCTGGTGCAGAGAAATCAGTATGCACTCGGAAGCCTCAGGAAAACTACTTTCTCTTAGCAAGATTAAGGATTGAACCTGTAGTGCTAGCCAGCAGATATTCTGGGAATTATATTCACTAAGAATACATTATGGCTCTGAATTAAAAACAAAAAAAACCCAAACAACTGCAGGTAGAGATCACGAACTGGAGGCAATGTCTGTGTGAGAATGCACTTGGATATTTGAACTTCTAGAGTTAAATTATGAAAGTGTATCTTCATATGTAACACTTGAATCACTTGGAATACTCATATTAATGTGTGATTGCATGTGTAGTTTGTAAACTCACAGAAGAGTGGGAAGATAGGAAAATCAGAGAAAATTCAAACTCTAGAAGGAACAGATTTACACTTTGATTAGATCATCAAGTAACATTCAAGAATGACCCTCACCATTTTCACAAATCTTGTAGGAGACAATAGAGCACAAGCCAGAAAATCATTATTTTATCTTGTATGCAGCTTGTTCCATGTTTCAGGAACTAACAATGAGAAATGTATGTTTCTTCCACATTGCAACATATGCTTTACATAATATTAAGCTGTTAACATTATACTCATACACTTCTACAATACCACTTTTATGCAATGATGAGCACCTTATCTTGCAATGTCTAACACTGAGAGTTTTTGAAATATTTCTATATTTGAATAAGAAAAGGTCGTGCTTTATAGATTTAAGAATTTTATGGTAGAAATCAATATAATGAAGGTCAAGCTATCTACAAATTTTATTTTTTTTAATGTTTTAGGTATTGGTTTAAGCCTTAAAAATTATGCACGAGATCCACCATATTTTAATTCCTTCCCTTTCTCTTTTTAGAAGCCAAACAAATCCTCAATTAAAAAAGAATTCTGATAAAATTTTAAAGGTATTATGAGAGCTAAACATTGATTCCATATGGAGGCTAATGATACAGAAGTTATTTATTTAATTTGACCCATTATTTTTTCTTATGTCTCTTGTATAGAAATGAATGATGACTTTGAGGTAAATAACTGACTCATTTTGATTTATTTCATTAATTCATCATTACACTAAGTCTTTCAAAATTCCTCTATTTCAAGAATTTAAATGTCAAATAGTATACAATTTACATCAACTCTTGTTTCTAAAGCTTCATATGATACTTATAACTGCAGTTGCTTGAAATTAATTTGGTGTTGCACCCAAACATGTTACAATGTGTACATGGATTTACTTTTGATATGAAGAAGGGCTTATCTTTTAGTGAACACAAGTATTGTGGAGGAGTTTAATCTTGAACATATATACCTATGGTACAGATGCAAGAGGTTTTAATGCCAATGTACCATGCATATTATTTATTTAAATTTTGTAAATATGGATTTCTCTGGGTTATATTATATTTTTATATTTATTATATAATATATATTTTAAAATATGTAGTTATAATGTAATATGTGGTTTGGAGCAGGTGTTAATACTTGTATTTTTTGCCATGCTTTTTTCCTTTTGATGAGTAGGGTTTTTCAGACAATGGGTGAACATATTTAACAATACTATCTTGTAATTTTGTATTTCCTTTATTAAGTGTGTGGGTTCTGAATTTCTCACTGTCCCTTATAGCACTTTTTTTTTTTTTCTTTTTGAGTGGTTAAGCTGAGTTTTGCAGAATTTAAAATAATAATGAAAAACTGATCTGTAAATGATTAAACAGAATAAAGTTAAGCACAGTGATGTCTTTACAGATAATGTCATGAAACAATGTGGGAAGCTTAAAAGCTCAGGAAAACAGCAACAGAAAAACTTCCTCGGAAGCCTGAACTGTGATCTCAAAATACACTCCATTCTGTGTAAGCTTCCAGAGATGTGTCACTTCCTGATATTTTTGGATTCTTTTTTTTTTGCACAAGATTTTATCCTTTTCAGAAATCTAAGAACAATGATGCATGTTATCTATTCGATATATAGATGAATTACAATTAGAACTGAAAGAGCATAGTAAAAGGAGCATAGGATAAACAATGAAAAAGAATTCCAGCTCCTTGACCCCTGTTTAGACAGAAAATGTACATCATATTAACAATTTATATGTATATCTGTATGCATATGAAAAATATGCACAAATGAAGGAAAATGGAGGTGTTAAGAGAAAATGGAGTGTATCTGAAAAAAATGTAAAAGCTTTATTTCACTCTTATGAGAAAAGATACAGAGATAGGATTGCTGTATACATTTCTCTGTTAAAAGTTTATTTTCTTTTAATACACTATTTATTAAGATGTATAGGACTAACATGTTTATACTAAAATAATAGGGTTTGACTCTGTAACTGTCATGCACTTCCAGAAGAGAAACTGGCATTTCCCTGAATGAATACTAGAACAGAATACATTAGACTGAAGGAAAAAAATCCCTTTACAGCCACAACCCAAAGCATGTGGAGAAAAGGATCGTGAAAATAAATTTTCTTATGACAAAACTTGTTTTATATACAAGTTGACAGGCTGAGAAATTAATAGCGGCAGTTGAAACCAAGAGAAACAAATCAGGGCTAATGATAGGCTTGTTGAAATTATAGCTGGTTACTTTGAGCACCTCTAAAATTAGCATATGGAGCCTTTTCAATTTAGGGCAGCTCTATTGAAACAAGTTGTTTACTCCTGAGGTTCTTACTTAAAAGTGCAGTGGAATTTAGACTACTTGCAAATTCCTGCTTTCTTCTTTCAATTTGCTTGAATAAAGTATATTATTTCTGCCTAAACTCATGTTGAAACACCTTTTTTAAAATGTAATATCATCATTAATACTGTCTTAAAAATTATCATAAAGAAAATATGTATATCATGAAATTTAAATTAAAGATACAATGAGAGCTCCTAGGACATTCTTCACAGAGTTTATAATTAACATGAAGGTTTGAAAAAAAGTGCATTTTATACTCAACTGTAGAGATTTTTACCAGTAACAACTGGTAATTTCAGCAATAGCTGAAATACATAAGATTTGTAGGGTTTAAAAATTAATTTATTTTCTCATAAGTAATTTTC
The DNA here is from genome assembly GCA_035047865.1 of Dendrocincla tyrannina. Lineage (NCBI taxonomy): Eukaryota > Metazoa > Chordata > Aves > Passeriformes > Dendrocolaptidae > Dendrocincla > Dendrocincla tyrannina. Next base: position 87,643,595 of record JAWWMP010000081.1, on the reverse strand, counting down.
ATTTAAGTAAAAAGTGTTTTGTATTAAGCTTATTTGATTTCCTTATTTAAAGTATCTCATAGCTCCATTAAAATTGTCAGAAAATCTTGCTAGAGAGTGAAAAAACTCTGAAGGGAATACTGTCTCCTGATAGACCCTTGGACTGCAAAGCAAGATACTGAAGAATGAAAAAAAGGAACTATTGCATTTTTATCACTAACAAAAATCCTACTGGATACACAAACCCCAGAAAATGTGTGTATGTGCCTAATATAATGATAATAAGCACATATATATAATATATATTATATAATAATATATAAAATATATATTAACTACAAAATGATATAATTGTTGTCCGGGTGAGTATTGACTGAATATAGAAGTATAAGATCAATGTCTTGGCAAACAATTAATATCTGTGAGTTGTATCACATGCACAGCACTCAGATACTTACAATATTACCTGTCCAGGCATTAGACAAATGCCAGAACTGCTTATACAAATGAATGCTCTCAGCTTGTGCCTCACTGGGATTAGAAGCAGAGAAGGGCTATATTAACTGTATTGCATGATGGCTTCTCAACATTCTTTCCTGCCGCTTGAGAAATAAGGTGAAACCAATTGCCTTTTCCATGTACTGCAACTGTGTGAGTAACAGGAATGCAATAAAGATCCATAGCTATAAAATTCAGAATTTCTCTTTGAAATCCACTAATTAAAAAGAAAAGCCTTCTGAAAGTTTAACCCAGTTGCTTGATTTTATAACAGCTGAGGCTAGTTTCTAGAATGAAAGGTTATGTTAATAATGTTGTAACATTCTGACCCATGCAGATTTGTGGTGCCCATAGTCTTGATGGATTTGTTTGGAAGCCCAGAAGTGCTTGCAATAACTGAGTACTTCTGTACCATCTTATCTTTCATTTTATCTGGTTTGTTTATCCTTTAAAGTATTATAAATATGCATATTCATAGATATTCAAAACTGCACCCGAAGGACGTAAAATTCAGACCATGTCTGGAGACTGGTTCCTTATATGGAGTTAACTGCAGCTGTCCAATTGCTTATAAAAACGACCCTTAAATTCCATTCTGCTCCAATCTTGCAAAATGATCTCACATCCTTCCCCAGATGAGTAGTTAAGCAGAATATGTATATACATGCATATGATGAAAAAAATAGTGAAGTAATGTAGGCAGGATTACATCATGTCTGTGGTTAACAGGAGCCAGAGCTGTAGATTTTCTCTGCAGTTTGTGGAAAGAAGCTGCAGGCCAAAAGGTCAAGAAAAATATTTGGAATTGAACATGCAAGGGAAAGGTGTAAGAGACGAGATGGGCAGTCTGAAAAGGTCTTGAAGGAGTTCTCTAGAAAATGCGCACTGCTGTTACACTGATCTGTCACAGTTTAGAGACAAAACAGATTGGTAACATTGAGATCTGAGGCATCCAAAGCAAGTAGCAATAGTAGAACAAGGATGATTCAGCTCTTTCTTTTCTGCAGTAACTTCATTTCAATTACAGCACAAAACTCTAGCCTTTTTTTTTTTTTTTTCATTATAATGTAAGGTAATACTATCATTTCTAATAGTATTACAAATTTCTGGTACCAGATTCCTTCGTAAATGTATACATCATTACTTACTCAGCAGTACATATTACTTCCAATGCCACAAGGAGTGGGACAGTCTCAAATGTTTTGGATCATCTGAAATAAAAATGTTGAGCTGTAGCATTAGTAGTATGTGTAGTCAAGTCTCCTTCCACTAAACCTTCCTAATTAGACTTCCTGCATTTGAGAGGAACATAGGCTGGCTGTCAGAGTTGCCAGGAAGTTCCTCAGGACATATCTCCCAGGTACAACATGGTAAGCGTCCTGTGCAACTTATGTCTCAAGTCTTGAAAAGAGCTACTGGTGCAATTCATTTACAACTGGAGTCTGAGAAGATTTTCTCAATTTAAAATTTTATTTCCAGGGCTACATAATGGCCTTTTCTACATAGGGTTGGAATGGTAATCATAATAATGCAAAATTATTACTTTTTATTACTTATTTAAATATCTTTTCACACTTTCACTTGAAGAAAATCTTCCACAACCTTGTCTTTCTATTTATTTATGCTTTCTTTGGATTTTTCTCATTTCTTAGCAATTTCCCTCTCCTTATGCCAAATTTATATACATAAGGGAAGACTTATTCAATTCAACCCTCACCAATTGCTTTACTTACTGTCCTTTACAATATTGAAGGAATGCATAATTTGATACTAATTTAATAATTTGCTTAGCAAGTTTTCACCTGTTTATCATTTTCTTCATTCAATCTTATGCTTCAGGTATTACTTTTCAACTTAAACATACCATTCTAATTGCAAATTTAAAGCCAGTACAATGCATGTAGTTTCATACACAATTTCATGTGACCTTTGATAAACAGTAAAATGATAGGAGTCCACAGTTCAAGAACTAAAAATTTAATAAAAAGAAACGGAAATGAATATTGTTTTTTCTTGGAATATGTCAACAGGGCACAGGTTTCCTGATATTTTTAAAAATTATGTAGCTATTATTATAGAACTGATTTATCAAACACGACTACTATTTTCGTCATTTTACTCTTATAATTCATTCATAAAACCCAAATGATGATTCTCATTATTATGAAAAATCCTATCCCATGATTTCTCTTTATGATTCCTATTTATGATTAATGGGTTTGATAAACTATCTACAGCTATGTTACTCTCATAGTACATATTTGGTATATTTAGTGTGTGCCTCCAAATAGGCATCATCTTTCAGCAACACTCATTGAACATTTAAAAGCAAGTGGCTTACGTCAAAATAAAGCTTTTTATGCAAATTTCACCAAGGTAGTTTTGTATTTTTGATTGTATTTTTTATTTTATTTGAGCAATCCTCAGGGAATGGACACAGAATTGTGATAACAATTAAGTTGTCTTGACTCCATGTTACCTGATTCATTTCCTAGGTCCTTTCAAAATGGCAGATATGCCATAAATCCCATTTGTATGAATGGAATTAAGGGAGTTGTGGCTGATTAAGTTTCTTCATCTACTTATTTAATGCTGAGTATTATTTTCAGTTTTCCATTTTTTTCAATACTTCATGACTTTTATCATTCACAAATTTCCAGCACATCATTAATGTGATTATCATACACCTGTACATCTTTAAATGGCCACAGATGTAGTTTATCCAGCTCAGACAACTTAATTTCCTTAAGTATTTATTATGTTTACTGTCTTTATTTAGGGCTGATATTTCCTGTTTTATTTTTATATTTCTTTAGCTACCTGAACAAAAGAAACACACAAACAAAATTAGCCCCACCAAACTTCTAGTTTGTTAGTATACATAGAAATCAAGTTTGGGTGATGTCAGAGAGAATGGCAAAAGCAAGGATGCAGACAACAAAGGGTGTTGGGAAAGATTTCTGCCACAGCATATGCGGAGCAGAGACGGAACAGAGACTGCACATCGTGGAAAAGGAAGCCCCTGGAGACAGGACCACCACTGTGACAACTTCCAAAGGACCAGAGACTTTATAATTCAGCATTACCTGCGTCTTTTATGTATGGGTTTTCCCCTGTTTAGATTGTAACCCTTAGAAACCCCTTGCACACATGAAAAGAGTGCTCCTTTTTCCCGGGTATCTAGCCCCACCCCCTCCCAACATTATTGGGTGTATCACCTGTCATTCCCTATTCCTGGGTTCCCACTGGGCTTTGGTCCTCCTGCTCCCTTATTGGCCCCTGTGCCCCCCAAACCACACCACTCCCCCTGAACCCTTACCCTATCACATCCAACCTCCTGAACCCCGCCCGAAGGCCTTAAATACCCTGGACACCGGTAATTAAAGGTTTTTCTATGACCACTCAATCTCGGCTGCTATGTCTCTTTACTCCTGACCATGTGGGGAATTTCCAATCCCCTCCAGACCCCGGGAGGCCGTGGGACAGTAGAGGAGCCGGCTCCCCCACCACAGCTGTTAAAAGGGAATGAAATGGAAGAGTGTTGTGAATAAAAAAAGAAAATATTTGGAATGAAGTTTCAGGCCCAGGTTTCCAGAATTCACTTAAACTCCATCTTCTCCTTTTTGCTGATAATTTCACTGTGGGGAAGGCAAAACTTCCTCCTCCAATTTAAATGACATTGTCTTAAGGCAAATAATTTTGAATCATGAATCAATGTGACAATATAATAAACTATCACACATACACATTCAGAACAAATGTATTATTTATGTGCTTTTCAGAGATGGATGCTTTGATGGTTTGGAATAGATTCTGTGTGTTGTTCCTTCCACCTTTGGGACACAATAAAAAAATGTGTGTGCTACACCTGTGAAAATGGGGTCCTCTTTTTCCACAGATGATCAGCATGAAAAAAAGGAGAAAGATCATGCAGGCAAAAAATCTAGGACCAGAGCTGATCACCATCTGCACCATCCCCTTTTCTGGTTCAGTATTTATCATGATAATTAATCTACCTTTCTATTTTTTTTCTTTCCCTCTAACTTTCTTTCTCCTCCATGCTATGTGTTGCCCTCAAGCACCTTGCTATAACGTGTAGGAAGAAAAAAAATGTTTTACCAAGGAAAGGGAAGGTATTGGGAAGGAGTTCATTCTGTCTGACGTATGCTGGGGTTTCTCAGGCTGTTAATACTGAAATATCCCAAGGACTTCTAAAAATTATAGATGACAATTTCCTAACTTAGGGAGTGTTTCATCCTGCACAGAAGAATTCTGTCTTATACTTCATCCTGACAGATAAAGATGATCTGATCACTGAACTAAAAATTAGTGGTTTCTTGAGTGCAAATGATTACAGCTTGATTTCACTACAGTATGCAAAGAGAATAAAAGACATATCATACACCTGATGCTGAAAAAGGTCAGTTTAACAAAGCAAAAAAGAATTATGAGACAAATCAACTGGGAGACAGAACTCATTTGGAAAAGACTAAATAGTTATTGCAAACTGTTTAATAATTTTTAACTAGATATTTAAAACTCTATGGGCAAAAGCTCAACCTGGTCAAACCAATAAGCTAACTTAGAAGATAAATGACAGCAGCTATGAATATGCGGCAACTCCACAGTCAATAAAGGTTATAGTAAAAAAAAAGAAAAAAGGCAAGCAATGAATATTAATTAGATCAATTTTATCAGGAGAAAATTATTTGGCAATAAAAGGGAAAAAATATGTTTATAAAATTAGGCTTTTTTGACCTAAGATGTTTATAAACTTGATTTGTAAAAATCAACATACTGAGTGCTGTTGTCGACATTGATGAGTGAAGGTTTGTGAGCTCTCCTTGGCTGGTTCACAGGTGATGGAACACACTTCTATGCTGTTGGCCCAGCTGCATAGTTGGGCATATTTCTTAATATACTGCTCTTAATATACTTAATTATATACTTAATATGCTGCTCTTTTTTTAATAAACTTAATATACTGCTCTGGTCTTCTCAAAAGATAAATTAGGTATCATGGTGGATTATAATAGAATGGTCATTTATATGACATGGTGACTAAAACAAGTCCATGCAATCCTTTGATCTAAAAACATTGAATTTGAAATCAGAGAATGGCCAGGTTTAGAAGGGACCACAGTGGGTGTAGGGGTAAATAGCTCTTTTCCAGAAGATGATACTACCAAGGAGGCAGTTATGTTTTGCAAAAGATTTCCTGCCTGGAATGAGACATCTTTTTCCAGACATGGCTTTGGGATGTTTCTCCGCATATATTTCACAGAAGATAACACCGCATATATTCCACAGAAGTTAACACCCTGGACACAGGAGAGATAACACTCAGAGGTGTGAAGTGAGGCCTTAGCAGCCAAGGTGGGGAAGCAATGATAAAGCCTTGCCTTTACTCTTAGGTCTGGTGCTGCCATACAGCACTGTTAAGATCTATAAGTTTTCAGCATCCTAGCCTCTGAAATAAACCTTTGAATCTTTTCCACTGTTTTGCTGTTGTTTTGGGGGAACACCTGCATATATTTTGCTTTATATTTGGTCATTCAGTCTGATCTCCCTGCACAAGCAGGGTCATTCTAGAGCACATGGCACAGGATTGCGTCCAGGTGGTTCTTGAATATGTCCAGTAAGGAACACTCCACAACCTCTCTGTGCAATCTGTTCCATTGTGTGGTCACCCGCACAGTAAAGAAGTTCTTGTTCATATTCAAATGGAACTTTCTATGCATTGGTTTCTGCCCATTGCCTCTTGTCCTCTTGCTGCATGGCAGCACCAAGAAGAGCCTGGATCCATCCCCTTGATACTCTCCCTTCAGATACTCATAGATACCGATGAGGTGCCCTCTCAGTTACCTCTTCCCGAGGATGAACAGGCCCAGCTCCCTCAGGCTGTTCTCATAAGAGAGATGCAGATGCTCTAATGATATTTGTTGCCCTCTCCTGGACCCACTCTGGAAGCTTCATGTTCCTCTTGTACTGAGGAGCCCAGAGTTGGATACAGCACTTCAGATATGGCCTCACTGGGGCTAAACAGGACAGGATCACTTCCCTTGATCTGCTGGCAATGCTCTTCCTAAGGTAACTCAGGATACCATTGGTCATCTTGGCCCTGAGGGCACACTGTTGGCTCATGGATAGCTTGTCGCCCACTCACATGCCCATGATTATTTGTGGAGGAGTGGCCAATACTCCAGAGTGCTGTGCAGCTCTTCAAAAGGATGTTGGCAGGCTGGAGAGATTGGCAGAGAGGAACCATCTGCAAAGGCAAATGCAGGGTCCTGCACCTGGGGATGAATAACCCTGGGCACCAGTACAGGCTGGTGGCTGACCTGCTGGAAAGCAGCTCTGTGCTGAAGACGGTATCTCTGTGCTATCCCGGTAGACGATAAAACATCCATGTCTACAAGTATTTGAAGGAAGGGTAACAAGAGGATGGAGCCAAGCTCTTCTTGGTGCTGCCAATCAACAGGATGAGACAATGGGCAGAAAACAACGCACTGGAAATTCCACCTCAGTATGAGGCAGAACTTCTTTACTGTGCAGATACCAAGCAATACAACAAGATGATCCATTGTGTTCCCTTTCTGTGATTCCGTGGCTACTGCAACCCTGAACCTACTGCTTTGCATCCACAACAGAAGAAGGATTTTGATAAACTGGAAAGGCTTAAGAGAGGGTTGAGTCATGCCATCAAAATAATTTAAAGACTGGGAAATATTCTTTCTACTGAAAGACTACAGCAGTCTGTTTATCAATGAGAAAATTTAGGAGATGACCTGAGCTTGTCCACATGAGATGTGAAAATACGATAGTAGATTGATCTTTGTTCCAGTGCAGAAGGAATAGGATTCATTTCTTTGTAGTAAAAGAAGGCAGAATCAGACTCGAGATTAGGTAGGATTTGTTATTCATGGAATAATTTATCGGTTTTGCTGTAGATTTTAGGGGATGTTTTTCTGAAGGTCTTAAAAATTCATCCAATATGGTTGTCTGCCTGTATTATGTAAATTATAAGACTAATTGATCACAATATCTGGCTTTTCACTTCACTGGCTCACAAAGTCCTAAAAGGAAAATTGCCTGCTCTGTGAAGTGATTGGTAAATCTCTAACACCTTGAAAGGACACTTTTATCATCCATTATTTCACCAGAGAGCAGTGCAGGTCTTGAAGACATCTGCTGGTTTGACAATGTGATAAATGGTTTTCTTCTGCTTCTTTCTGTCTGGAAGAGAGAAAATGAGGGGGAGAAATGGTCCTTAGACTCTCTGCCTCAGGTCTTGTTTTCTGACGTGGTTCCTCTAGACTATACCTGGAGTTCTCCAGATATATTGTAGCTTATCTTGAATGAAGAGTGATACCACAGAAAAATGCGGAGGCATAGTACCTGTAGCACAAGATGCTCATTGTGATGGTTATTTCTGTCACCAGTGGATCTAGGTTCTGAGAAATGCAGTTAGGCAGTAACCTTCATCCCCTCTTCGGGGCTATGTGCCAAACTCAGGTGGCTAATACCTCAGAGTAGGGTAATAACTGCACCGCAAAGGTCCCTGTAAAGAAAACACCTGGTGTGTATACAAAAGTCCATGGTTATGAGCTACCTGAGTACTGCAAGTTGAAAGGGGATACATAACAGGAAACATTGATATCCAGGATGGCAGTAGCAGCAGGCTGAAAAGGAAAACTGTCTCTTCTCTGAGCTGTCTGAAGAGTAGAAGTTTACTTCTGGACCTGAAGAAGATGCAGAAATTAAACATCTAGGCTGAATGAAATCACTATAGCACAGTCTCTTTCTGAACATCTTTTGTGAAGGGGTTCAGAAAGGCTGTGTGAAAATAAAATCAAATCTAAGGTAAATTAACTGACATCAGTGCAAGAAGCTGGCAGAGAAAAATAAAAGAGGAATGAAAGTTCAAGAGAGCACCCACTACTGAAAGCATCACTTGAATGTTTTTGGTGTTGATTTTTATTTTAATGTCCCAAAGATAATGTTAGAAAAGGTGCTATGAGAAGTTTGACTGTACAGGAAGAGTTATTTTAATCTTTCACTTTAATATCAGCTACAGAACTCTTCCCCCTATATATATTTTATCAGATCATGTTTCCAGATGCAGATTACCAATCTAGACAATATATTTATTATAGACACTGTAATATGAGAACTGTTGCTGTTTTTTAATTTAAAAGTATCACAGAAAGCTATAATTATTTTGGAACTGAGGGAAAATGCTCAAATATTTTCAATTTTTTCAGTTTCCAGGTTCTATACTGTCTACATTTTTTAAAAAAAAAATATTATGCATATTTGTATGCAAAGCTCTGAATGTTCTCAAATGAAAAACAGTGGGAACTACCACTATGTCAAGAGCTCTGAAATTACAGTATCGCAGTGCTGTTCCTTGCATGACTTGCCTGAGAGAGATCCAACATATACTGACACAGGCAGTGGGATGCACTAACCTGGTTCCATGCTTTTTCATTACCTGATTAGATCAGGCATAGTTGTTTTGACTTCTTCTATGTAACATCATCACTATTCTGTAAAGATTTACAACACCACAAACAGTGTGCGCTGATTTAGTATTTAGATTGCAAATATGTAAATAAGAGTCATAGAATTAAGGTATTCCTTTTTATATATTATGTATGTAAAATGTTTCTAAAATATTAGAACTTATCACTGTATGCATAAAGGCTTGGAAAGAACTAACAAAGCATCTTTCCTTTTCAGATATTTGATTAAGTTGAATTAAACATTGTTTATGGTACTGAAAAAACACAGTCAATTTACAGAGCCAGAGACAGCTTCAGTATAGATGTGAAAAGACATACAGCAACATATAATGTGATGAGAACACATGACAGGTGGGGCAGTATCATTGGAGTCTTAGTCAGTCATTCCCTTCAAACCCACCCCTGATTTGAAGACTTTTAATCTAATTTTCCACTGTCTCCTGTGGCCTTTTTGAATCACAGAAGTCTGTTATAAAATCATATCAAGTCAAAGTAGTAGGTTTTTACTGAAGCTTTTCAATTTTCCATGGAGAGTTTCAACTTAGGGTGCTGGGGAATAGAGAGGTGAATCTTCACAGAGCAGTTTCAATGCTGGAAGAGACTGCTTATTGAGCAGAGCACCTCTGCATTGCACCCTTTCTGCTTTGCTGTCCTCTTCCAGTCTTCCTGGGTGATGGCACAGCTTTATATTGCTTCAAGGTTTGTTAAATATATATTAACCATGGAAAGGACTGTGTAGCTGTGACTGAGTCTTTGTAACAGAGAAGAAAAAGGTGGGAAGATTTCTGCTAATTTAGTGGCATACAGCATGGTTTTTGAGAACTCCAGCTCCAAGGAAATAAGATGGCACTCACTGTCCTTCCATTTCACCATATCTTTTTTCACCCAAAGCAAGTTGCACATAATTTGTCTTCTGAACAGTAAGACCTCTGTTTTTCCTGCCTGAAGCCTAGCAAGAAGAAATGCTAAGCTAACTAGAAACTTGCTATTTGTATTGAATTAGTACAGTCATTAGGACTTTAGCTATTTTTATTTGGTGACAGTTTGCTACTGATACCACCTTTGGGAAAAGCACCTCTCTCTTTTATGTTGCTTTTCTTATCACTGACAGGAGAAAATGACTGATTCGTTTTGGCCCTTGCTTGAAACTCCTTTTCGTGACTTTCTGGAGTGCATATCCTGTAGCAAATAGATATTGCTAGTATGCACCAGTCTTCATTTACTAGCCTGAACAAGTGCTGACAGATGAGGGAGCTGACAGTCTGCCCTACTGTTGAAGCTGGAAGATATAGTTACATGTGAATTTGCTGGCTTTTTAGATCTGAATAACTGCAATTGTGCATAAGGGTCACCTCTGGTCTCAGTTATCATTCTGAAGAAAAAATGAGGGCTTTAAAAAAAAAATCATACATTTTTTGCCTTTTGCTAAGTGATGCCCAAGGAATGCACGGCCTTGGAAAGTCAAATTTTCACAAAACAACATAGAAAAATTTACCCTAATGCTATTGATGGCAAGCTGAGATGTTAGGTATAATTATTATCCAAATTAAACCACTGGTAATTTTTCCAATAGCAGTGGCTCTCAAATCAGTCTCTTCCTCCCTCCCTGTCTGTCCCGAAGATTTTTGCACCATATTATCGAATTATATGTGTCACTGTCAACTTGTCCATTAGAAGTCTGCTCCTCTATTGTCTTCAGTAATATTAATCATGATGGGACCTGCATAACAGTATGGATAATTACAGAGGACAAACAAAACTGCTCTACACTCCAGAGCTGTGTTTTCAGGTAGATGATGTTTTAGCAATCTTTGTTTTGGGTTAAAACTCTTTTCCCCCTTAAAACTCCCTGTGTCAGTTTAAAATCAAAATTTCAAAGCCTTAGTAAGAAACTTGTAATTTAAAAGAAACTTGGTAACCAAAGTATCTCCCTGCTGACTGCAAGCTTCTTATTATGAATTTGTAGCATAGTAGAAAAAAATATTCAGTATTTACTCTGACTCTCCTTAGCTTTACAGCAAGAAGCAGTAGACTCTAGGTGTTCACTGAATGGTGACCACCTGCATCTCTTCATTTTGCTTCATCATCTCCTAAAGTCTTTTACACTCAATTTTTCTTTCTTTCTCTGTGTTGCAAATATTGCTAATTATAAGTTCAGAATATTATTCCTTCTAGTGGAATGGATTCCCATTCTCCTAGAGGTGCACTACCAGAGCTGCTTTGTTGCAGTACTCTCTGGAAGCTTTTTCAAATCCTTTAGAAATGTTGTTTCTACTCAGTGCAGAAAATAGTCAAATGCATCTAATTATCTAAGAAGGCTGATATCTAGTGTATCAGCATACACAAAAAAGTAGTCTATTTTAGCCTTTTAAAGATTTATACCTAAGTGCTTCTACTGCACAGAGTTTATTCAAATCTGCTCTGGCTGCTGCTTTGATACAGACACAGAGAACAGTCTTATTAGCATCATGTTAAGGACACTTAGCAGAAGGAAAACAAGCTGCTCTCCCTGATCTCATTCTTGTTTATTATTGACATGCATAGTCAGCCAGAAGTGATTTTAATGATTTTAATGTTTTTAATGATGAATGTAAGTGTTTTCAATCCTATAAAATTGTAATGTAACTGAAGAACTGATAAAAAGATCACAGGAAGGAAAGTTGAAAGGTAGGGGATTTATAGACGTACTCTTTAAAACTGTTTTGCTTTTATTTCTTGTTAATACCCATCTAGCACAACACCTAATTAACATTCTGGATAAAACACAGCATTATTAAGGCTTCACTACACTCATAGACACCTTTCAATAAAGGTGCTTGAGTTCACACAAAACATGCTTTCCAATCCTCAGAAAAAGCTTTTAAGAAAACCAGTTGGGTCTTGACAAATTTATGTTAAATAAAACGAGGGAGACTTTTCAAAGTTTGTGTCCTTTTAAAAAAAATAAAAGAAAGGAAGAAACAAACCCCCTCAGAAATATACAGAAACAGCTTTGAGGCCTTTTGCAAAAGGAAGCAAGAACTCTAGAAATGCCCACTTTTTAAAAGTCTCAAGCCAACATCCAAAGTTTGCTACTTTTTCCAGAAATAGTGCTTTTCAGGCTCTAGTATTTTCACTGGGGTTTCCTCATTCTACATAACATTACACTGAATTTGGACTTTATGGAGTAGTGAAGCAGATCTGGCTTAAGACCTGAAAAAATCAGTGCCTGTCAAGTCAGTGGAACAAACTGCTTGGAATCAGTTCTTAGATCCCCAGTTTCTGTACCCTGTTTTTCTTGCTATCAGCTAGTTGACATACTTTCTTTGTGCTGCTGTGCCAGACTAATGACACTTTGTTATGAATTCATTGAAAAATGGATTCCAGTAACATGTAAGTGAAACTAAAGTCGAATCCTAGTGCAACTTTATGTTTCTTTCTGTGGAACACTTAAAGTATTACTAAAATTCAGTGCAAAAAAACGAACAAAAAACACAACAAACCAATTTCCAAGTACTTCATTTTCTGTCTTTGCTAACTTTTGTCCAAACCAAACTTTCTTTCCACTCCTTCTGCTTTTGGTTATTGGTTTGGGTTTTTTTCTTTGTTTCAGGGGTTTTTTTGTTTGTTTGTTTGCCTTGTTTTGTTTCATTTGTTTGTTGTTTTTTTTTTAGTTTTGCAGAGGAGGGGGTCTGTGTTTTTTGGGTTTTTTTGTTTTTTTTTTTTTTTGTTTGTTTGTTTGTTTTGTGTTTTTTTTACTTCGATAAACTGTCTTTCTTTCTCAGGATTGCTCATGGCTTCAAAAAAAATAGAAGTAATCTAGAGTTCACTTACAGATCAAGTACCACAAGCTGGTGTTTTTAGTTTATTAATGCTTTCCAACTCATTTCCTACTTCCCTGCCAAAAGCAGTCTTTGGTGGACTGTAAAGTTTTTTAAATAATAGACATCTGATCCAAGTTTCTTATGATTTTTCTTTTCAAGAGATCACATACTTTCAGAAATCTGGTAAATTTTTATTGTAGTATAAAAATCTGCTATTTGCACTGGGTGTTAAGGGTTGTGAACTTATTAGCCTATTAGTGTCTGTTAAAAAATTCATTTCCTCATTCTAAGAGAATAATCTTCGGTTTAATACATGTATTTATATGCTGTTAAGTCAGAAGAAGAAAAGATTGTTGAGCGTTCCACTCACAAATAACAGTATCTTATATTCAAATGGTTGTGACCTTTCAAAAAAACCCCAAAAAACAACAACTCTCTTTTGAAGTACAATGCAGGACTGTAAAAAATAGTCATTTGTATGAATTTAACAGGCTTGACAGCAGCATTTGAATCTCTAAATAAGGGATTTCTTTGATCGTATACGACTTCCAAAAAAGAGGCAGGCCATCTATTTCTGATCAAAGATCTTATGGATGAGATGTAAGTTTATACTCCCCCAAACAGACTCTTAAACTAGGGTCTCAGCACAAGTTCCCCCTCCTTCTCTAACAAAATTGGGCACTCGGAGAAGACTGGCATCAGAAACAAGAAATGCAGAGGCAACTTTCTGAGCACAAGTCAGTCTTTAGCATCTCATAGAGACTTGGGCTCTTTGGTCCATCACACTTATGAAGGCACAGAATTTTTTGATGTTTTTTGGGGTTTGTGGCAATTTGTAGGACACCTATGCTATAAAACAACATTAACCTCAATGTCAGTTATGGTACTGTTGGCATCTATAAACTGGCCTAGCAGAGAAGCTTAGAGCAGGGTTAGACATTTCTACAATCAACAATATCTTCTGTGCTTTTGATTAAAATTTAATAAAGATGTTCAGTGAGGTGAAAACTTGTGCATAGCAGGTGAGGAAAGACCAACATTTACTCAGCCCAAATCTAATCCAGCCACTTTTTCCTCTTCTCATATTCCCCTTTTATACAGAGTGGGAACAGAGTTTCATCTATTCCTGAAACTTAACAGGCAGCACAACATGGTCTCCTACTAAGGAAAGAGAATTTAAAAAAAATAGTTTCTTTTTGTAGGACCTGAGGGACCTAAACCTCTATCTGCATCCCTATACCAGTTACAGCTTACCTATTTAAGCCAGAGGTTTTTCTTTGACTGCAAGGATATAAAAATCCAGTGGGGTCACTGTGAATCCTATTCAGAAACTCACCACTGTAAAATATAAGAAGGCAGAATTCAGTGATCAACTCAAAGCCAAAGTAAACCAACAGACTCAACATTGCAAAGTCCCAGTGTGACTGTGAAGTTCAGGCTATGCAAACTGTTTAGACCAGACAAACTCTGCAACTGTCTCAAGATACTCCTTACTGATTAGGAAATGGTGCTGGTGAAATTATCACATTAACATTTTACAGGAATACAAAGGAAGGACAAGAAAAAAAAAAAGAAAGGGAAGCTTCGGGCAGATTTCTTTACTGTGCTCTCTGAAAGCATTGCATTGACCCCAGAACCAGAACTGTGTCTTGATGGTCTTTGTGACTGATTAAGCAATAAAGTAGACATTAATTAACAAAGTGTGTGGTTTAAATACTGATTTTATGTTGTAATTTTAGGTTGGATGAATACGGTGTAAACATCTTCATTGATGCGGAATTCTAAGTATACCCAGTTGGTAAGGCACCATAAAGCTCCCCTTCTTCCCCATGAGACATTCGAAAGGCCAAGATTTCAGGACTGAGGCACTGGCCTTCAAAAGTCTTCCATCATAAACATACAAAGCAGTCCAGCATGGAAGGTCAGTCATCAATCACTGTTACACTGTCCTTCCTGCATAGCACAAGTAACTTCATAGCACAAGCCATTTCAAATGCATTCAAATTTGTTCTCATTGAGTTTGTGCATTACATCATTATAGAAATACATGGCTTTAGTCAACATGTGCTGTGATGAATCACAGAATCATTTAGGGTGTAAAAGACCCTTAACATCAAGTCCAGTCATTAAGCCAGCACTGTCAAGTCCATCACTAAACCATATACTTCAATGCCACATCTACACTTCTTTTAAATACCTCTGGGGATGGTGACTCAACCACTTCCCTGGGCAGCCTGTTCCAGTGCTTAACAACTCCTTTGGTGAAGAAATTTTTCCAAATATGCAATCTAAACCCTCCCTAAATAGAATGAATTCTCATAGATGACATGTTTGTGACCAACATTTCTTTACAATTCATTCAGCGACTTTTCTCACTGTTAGAATTTTAGATTTTGATACCTTTTCAAGGAAAAAGAGATATATTTTATATATTTTTTAATTTTATTACTAGTATTCTGTCTAATTAAATGGAAACAGGAAACAATGTCTGTTGAAGCAAGATGTCTTTAAAAATACATTTGTCTTGGTCTATGATAGTGAAAGGAGATTTTTGCATGTCTGTGCAGTCTTTTCAATCTGATAGATGTAAACATAGAATAGTTTAAACAAAATTTGTATAGGAATTGAATTTTGGTTTAGCTTGTGTAAACATATGAAAATCAAACAGAAAACATAAATAAGTGTGTGGAAAAAATGGGAGCTGAAAGTTGACCAATCTTACAACACAAATAAAATGTGTTTTATTTTAAAACCTGAAAATACACGTATGTGGCTTATAGAATAACCTTTTAGAATATCAGTAATCTCATAGTGAGACCAATTGCTACCACAGAAATCTGGTGACTCTTGAAATTCAGTGTAACATACAGATCTTGACTTTGCTGAATACCTTTATAATTTCAGATTTTTTTCTTTCCAGATTGGTTAAATAATTAATTGTAATACTAAATTATAATTGTGGAGTTAAATTTTAATTTTCATATTACAGAAAGGTGAGCAGGATTTAAGCCTGAAGATCTGATTGGCATTTGGGTAAGTCTTTTTTAAAGGACAACTTGCCCCATAGTAGGACTTATCTGATAAAGAGCAAGTGCAGTGGTCAAAAATACTCTGAGCAGCTAAACAGCTCCAACTTTTTCAGTGAAGTAAGATGTACTTTTTTACACAGTACACATCCCTGTTAAATATTTGACCAATCATTTTTAACTGCCCACGGATATTTTTCTCAATGAACTTCCGTGTTGGTTTTGTCATCAACTCCTGGTAAATTTTTAATGTTTTCTTCTAGTTATGGAAACTGTTGGAATGGAAAGAGTAAATAATTCATACAAGATTCTGCCACATTTACCTATATTGGGTGAAATTAATGAAATACAAAATTGCTTAAAAAACCTATTTCGGGCAACTGGCTAATTTTGACCTCAGATACAAGCACTTGACAAAAGGGCAAAAAGGAAAGGTTTATTGCTTACAATTTTTCCCCTGCTGTTTAAAGTAAAAAATTAAACTGAAATAAATCTTTTTCTTGTAGTTTCACAAAATAGTGGCATCGTACAGAGCTGAGCTTTGTCATCCATTCTAAATTTTGATCTCCTATTAACTGAATGATTAAAAAAATGGTCTTGCATAGGAAATAAATGTTCTTTATCAAAGAACTGCAGCCAGTTAGATTGCACATATGTTAGATTAATATTCAAATGTTTATCTAAGGAAAACAAAATTATGTGCACATAAATGCACTCTTTTAGAACTACATTTTCTGTTACCTTGTCAATGCAAAAATATTTCAAGGGATCAAATGGAAAGCTAATTCACTTTTTCAGATTACCCATATAACTACAGTGATGAAAACTGATTCATTTGTCTCAGTCTGTTTTTCCTCTACTAATATCTGACAGTTTTGAGTGTGCTTTGTCTTCTTTTTATTTTGTTGTGTGTATCCATAATAGTTTTCTTTTTTTCCCAAAGTCTGTGAAATGGAGTGTGATATATGTAAAAGAAAAAAAATCTTAGTTTTTTACCATAAAAATTTAGTTTTCTGCTTATTGGACAAACACAGGTGCATTCCAGCCCCTGAATTCTGGGAATTGTAGTAAAATTGGCATTCTCCATACAAAATGTTATAATTACCTCTAGATGACTTTTGGGTTTTTTTATAAGTAGAATTTATACTCTGTGGGCCCTTGTTGTGATTTTATGTGCATAATAAGCTCTGATACCTGAGACACGACTATTCTGAGGGCACAAAATGGTGCTGAAAAATAGATTCTTCTTTGTATTGCTACTTTTTTGAGAAATAATTTTATCTCTACCAAATTATGTTGCAATGACAATTTATCTGTATTATTAGAAAATTCTAGGGTGCTAGTACTAAATCAGGACCACATCATGCTAGGATTTGCACATCATTGAACTTAAAATCTAAACATCCTCAGAAAACAAGAGGAAAATACTTTTGTTTTTCAGCAACTTACTAAGCAGTTAAATTACCGGTTTCAAGCTGTGCTCTTGTAAATAAAGTGCAAAATGTTCTAATCACTTGAGCAGTGACATGGAAGACTCTATGAGGAGTGACTTTAGAAATATAAACCACCATAAGCAAATGAATAACGTAGCTTTTATACAGCTTGGGTTCATCCCTAGGAGTACATTTATATTTCTCATCTTTTTAGAACAAACATTGGTAAAAAATCCCTATAGCAGATATATATAATGAAGTACCGAAAATGAATGATGAATAATAAATCGTGTCTTGTATGTTCTCTTTTGGAAAGGATTTGCATTAAACAACATTCTTGACTTGTCATTCAAAATTAAAATGAAATCTGCCTTTCCAATATAATATTTACAAAGAGAATGCTTCTTTCTTTTGCTTCCACTATGCATAGTAGAGTATTTTACACATATCTTTCTGGAATGAGGCAGGTAAAGTCATCCAGCTAGATCTATCATCTGCTGATTTTGTTGTTGTTATTTTCTATAGAAAATCTCCATAATTTGTGTCATTCTTTACAAAGGAGTGATTGTTAGTACACTTTTATGTGTTGCACATGATCTGAAGAAATTAACAAAAAATAATAAATAGGTATAGTTTGTACTTTCTTATCTGGCAGTTCTGGAGAGCCTACCATCACTTAACCATTGTTGACACTGCAGATTGAAAGGAAAGCATTTGAAAAGTTAAGAACAGATAAAATGTGTTTGTTTAAATATTCATATTATTGTGTGGATTACCTAATTTATAGAAATATGAATAGCATTAATATTGGCCTTTCACATTTGAAAATTCTTTATAGAAACTTTAAGATAAAACCAAATTATTTGTATTTTGCTGAGCTGAAGAATATGTAGTAAAAAAGAACACAAATCAGTTGGAATTTCAGGCTTAATTATATCATTAGGACCAAATTCAAGCCACCCAACACTGCCTCCAATGTACCTGTGATGAAGTCCCTCTTCAAGATAGTCTAAATTCTCAAGAGAAACTGTTTAGCTTTCATTGTTCTCCAACATAAAGCAAATAAGTCTGCCTACATGATGCAGAATTTGACACAGGACATGTAATCTGATTCCAAACACAAGAGTCAGTTTTAGCCTCAAAAGTAGGAGAAAACTACCACTTCAGAGAAACATAGACTAATGTTTTAGTCTGTCTTTTCTCTAATTATCATGGGTTACAGTGAATCTAGTGCCTTGGTGCTGGCTTCTCAATTTCATATTCATGCTGATACTTGATGGAGTTCTTTCTTTCCTGATCTTAGTTATGAGCTTTTCAGCAACAAATGAAAATTTTCCAAATAGTATTTGAATCAGATAACAAAGACTGAACTACAAAAAAAAAAAAAAAATAAAAGGAAAAAAAGAAGAAAGAAAAAAAAAGGACTGTTTTATTTCTACCCTAGATATCACTACTGTTTGATTAAGATATGATCACTTAGATGATCGTAAACCTGAACAGAGTAGCAAGCAAGCAACTGATCTGATATAGTCTTAATTGAGCTACTGGGGTACTGTAGGATGAAGCACAGCATTTTCAGATTCTGAATTGCTTTTATTGTCTTTTACTTTAATGCTTAAAAGTGTAGGAATAATATTGAAGATTTATTTTTTGTTTTCTTAGAAGCCTTTTAACAGCAGTTTTGTGATATCAATCGCAAAAGAGAAAGAGCAACAGAGGTTACAGGTAATTATTTCATTTTCATTGACTCTTTGTTTGAGATGATTTTGCCTATTTAATTTTGAAGGGGTAAAAACAAAGACCAACGTATAATTTAGTTATTGTTCTAAGATACTTCTGTTCATTTCCTATATGTTTTTTAGAGTGGTTGTCTATCATAATTTTGTGGATACTACCATAAAATGCTTATACAAGTATTTATATACACACATGTAAAGTAGAAGGTTCAATTTAAATAAGTATCTTATAAAACAAAGAAAACATCTTTTATCCAACTGCATTTACATAAACGTATGTTTTCTTTTCTCTACATTGGTTAGGTATACCTAAACAGAGTATAACTTGGGATGATGTTGGATACATTCACCTGGACTTGTACGTCCCAATTTTATTAATCTCAGTCAAACTAATCATTACCCAAGAAGCAATATCTGTGCTAGATACTGAAAAGCACAGCTCAACATAATAAAGCCAGTAAAATAGTACTCTAATTTACGCCTACATTTGGATGTCTACTAAACATGTCTCTGTAGCTGAGTTATTTACATGGATTCTCTTTGTAACTGTTGGTGGGAAAGAAAGGCTTCTAGAGCACAGTTCTTTTCCTATAGGATTCATCTGAAATTAGTCAAATGAGTCATGACCTTGAAGTGCCTCTACTGACTACAGAGCAAATCTAGATAACTAGCTAAGATGTGAGAGTCTATACAGTAATTGTCTCAAGTTACCAGCTGCATCTCATTTACAGTGATTTTACACTGACATAGATGCCCCTACATCACTCTTTGGGACTAACCAATTTAGTTTAATTTCAGACTTGCATCAATTCCAGTGAGTTTTAAAGCAGACCAGCTAAAATGGTGCGATGCTTGTTTGTCAGTATGGCAGACAGATTTCATGACACTTCAGCCTAACTTAATGGGGAATCAGATTAAGATGAATTAATGAGTCTTGTTAATACTGAATTAATTCATTCATTTAGTTGCTTAAAATGCAGTTTTCAGTGTGTCTAGTTTTACTTGGATATAGGAAAATCAAGATATTTTAATACAAATCTGAATCACTTTGACTCAGAAACTGAAAGAAAAAGCAGTAGAAACAAAAGCAACAGCTGAGAAGGTAAGGCAGCAGGCTCATGTGAAAGAACAGGCTTACAGAGGAAAACAGAGGAAGAAAAGTAGAGGAGAAGATATTAAGGTGGTTGGGTTTTTTTTTGTTTTGTTTTATTTTGTGTTTGTTTTTTTTTTTTGTTTTGTTTTGTTTTTGTGTTGTGTTTTTTTTTTAACAGGGGGAAAGCTGCTCAGTACACTGATCTGGGCATCTGAAACTTTCATGTGGATGTCTATGCATGGGTATAAGCAGGTCTAATGAGATGTTCGAAAGTCTAAATTGTAGCACTAGTGAAACAGTCTTCAAGGTTGGCCCTAGTCATTCTTATGATAGCAATTCAATTAAAGACTGAAGTTGAAAGCTTATACTTACTAGTTTCAATTGGGATTTGGCCACTGATTTTAAGGGGACCATAGCATCATGCTATTCCTCTGGTTTGTGATACTACATTGTGTGTCAGATTTACACACTCTGTTATTTGGGATTATATAAATAGACCTATTGCCTTTGAAATCAGTGGAATCCCTTTGATTTACACCAGCTGGTAACCCGGCTAGGGATGCTTACAACAGCATCCCAAGTTTGGCAGTTAAATGAAGGTCAAAGATGTAACTTCCTTGTTACTCCTTATAACTTCCTTTTGCTTCTGCTGATCTTTTACACAGTAATTATTTAAACACTATCAGAAACCAGACACCTATTCAAATTGGGTCTCTGATTCACATCTTTTGAGATTTGGTTGTTAGCATGTTGTCGCATTAATTAAAATGTACTCAGTTTACATCTGGATGCACTCAGCCACACCGTCATAACTTGTGGGAGACAAATTCTTTTTGTAAATGAAGATGCTGGCTACACAACAGCTGTGGGAAGCTTCAGTTTATCGCTCATATTGTTAATGATTTTGGAGTGCATGTTTGTGCAGAAAACATAAAGGGAATTCATGCACCTTCCTATATGTTTCTAAATTACCCAATAACCTTGTAGTATCCTTTGTCTCTTTTTTTTTTTTAATTCCATACACAAGAATGAGTGTTGTTGTCATCTAAAACAAAATAAAACTTCAACTTTAGTGATCCCAAGGTTGTCACCATAGGAATATTTGTACTGCATTGTAGAGAAAACATGCATTCTCCAATATTTCAAGTGTCTTCTCAGTAGACCTGAAAACCAAGTACAAACTGAAATAGAAATAACGCATTTCATAAAGTCTCTCTTTAAGTGAGCAGTAAATAAGCAAGGTGACTGCAGTTATAACACAATTTTGAAAAAAACCCACACAATATAACTTGCACCATGCTTTTGGAAAACTCTCAAGAATGCCCAACAGTTTTTGCTCATATTTCCTTCTGGGGTTGTTATTTAGCTTTCTTTCTGCTCCCCTCCTTTGCTTATGTATCATTTACTCCCTATTTATCACTTTCTATACTTCTGCTCAAAGAAGTATAGAAAGCACTGTATTTCACATCATAAAGTCTGCAAATGGACATTTGTTTTAGCACTGCAAAACAAGTAAAATTTCATCAAGTTTCTCAAAAGGTGAAATTAAACTGGAATGATATATTTTTCATTTTCTTCATTTCATTTTACAGGGGAATGTTGAAGACATTTATTTCTAGCATGTAGCTAAATGAGGAAGAAAAAAACCAGATTGTTTAAATTCTTTAGAATCAGATTTTTTTATCAGTCCCTTTCTTTTCCTACTGAAATTTGCACAATGATTTAAACTTGCTGAACCATTACATTTTATTTTTTTTAAATCAATATATAAAGTGAATCTTAGCATATAGGTGTGCAAGTTCCCCCTTAATAGGGTAAATAGGGAAGATGAGAACATGTTATATTACTCTTCAGCCTAAGGCCTCATATCGGTGAATAGCCTTGTGCATCAATCAATAGGCACATGGAGTTTTATTGGATTGAATTGTAGTATTGTTGTATTTTCAACTTTCAGATTTCAAAACCCATTTATATTATCTCTTGAGTTCATATGGATATATGTGCATTTCATCCAATTTTTTTTTCTTGTCATCTACACCTCTAAGCAATTTCACTAGAAGATATACATTACATATGAACTGAAAGAAGACGTTCTGATGGCAGTAGGTGCAGACAGTAAACTCTTTTCATAATTCATTTTTGAACACCCCATACACTTTTTTTTTCCCCAATTTCCTCCACAGCCTTAAATATCATTTGGAGCTCAATCTATATGACAAAAAAATGGAATTATGTTACTGAAATTTAGTTGGCAACATTTAAGTGAAGTTGCAGAACCTCACCTACAGCATACCTAGCTCCTTTAATACTTCATACTTACACTGATTTATATGGACAGAAATCAATTTCAGAAGAATATTAGGAAGTAATCTCATGCTGAAATTAAGACACTTTTAGTTATGACACAAGATTAGGTACGTTTGGTATTTAGTTTGCTTTTCTTTTATACACATATGCACACCTCCCAGCATTTTTGACCTAATGACAACATGAGCTGTTTCTCCTGGTATTTTACTATTTCCTTCTTTATGGAAGAAAAATGAAAGTGGCATTAAAAAACCAAACCAAACCAAACCAAACCACCCATGTATTACAGTAATAATAGTAATAAAGAATCAAAATGCCCACAAAACCACACAAACCAACATGAAACAACTTTCTTTGTGTTAGGCTTTGAAGCAGGAACAATTCTGTTCAGAAGATTCATTCTAGTTTAGGTTTCTTTTGCCACAATCAAAGATGCTTGTAATCAGCATTTCTGGATACATCACTGCCCATTAACTGCAAGGGGAAAAAAAAAGTTGTAATATTTTAGGAAGAATATTACTTCACTACTGGTGTCTCCTGATCGTACTTTGAAAAATACTTCAGATTTCTTTAACCAGTGACTAGACTGTAGAGGAGCTACAGAGTATCAAACTGATAATGTGCCATTTTCTAGGATGTGTGCCACAGAAAATGCTATGACAAAGCCAAAACCTTCCATCTTTAGTCACTTGACTTTTGTGCAGGAAGCACATGTTGGATATGTGAGAAGAGCTAGATCTTCAACACCATTTTTATTCGTCTCCATAGATATATTCCATTAATGGAAAATATGTGTCTAGATGGAATTTGGGACTATGGAATCGGCTGCCTTCTGGTGCTGAAGATGTTGGTGTTGCTTTCAAGTTTTTATTTCAGAGGAAAATGAAAGTATAGCAGGTGTATCTGACAGAATAGTCATATCATGAAACACTGACTATCCAGTTTTGCTCTGAGAAAGTAAGTAAGAGTAACAATGGAATATCAATTTCAATGCATACTATGTGAGAAAGCCTAATCATAGATGGGCTCTTCAGCTACCACTTGTGAGGTTATCCGACTGCCAACAGCACATATTAAATGTCATGTGCATGTGGTGTGACTGAGATATGAAGTGTTAATCCTGATTTCAAATAACCCTCTGATAAAAGTGTGTTGATTGCTCCTACTTCCACTCTAACCTCTACAACTTACCTGTAGGTTTTCTGCTTCTGTTTTGGTGTTTCCTTCTAGAAACTATGAGCAATAAATCGCATTTCTCCGTCTCTAAATTATTTGCTTGATTAATGCAATAACAAGGGCTCCAGTCAGCTGGAACGATTCTTTCAGTAAGGGATATTCCTTTCATCCCTTGTCCTTGAAACTTTTTCCAGTTAGTATTTCCATAGGAAATGAGTACTTTTGCCACTTCTTTAGCACTTTGTTGTATGAACAAGTCCTTTGATTGGCCAGAAAATGTAAGCCTTATTTGGCTACTGTTAAATACAAAGGAATTTATACTGTCTTTAATGTGATAAAGTTTAGGCTCTGAGGCTTGAGTTTTCAGTTCATCTGGAAAACTATGAAGAAGATGATTTTAGGAAAAAAAAAGTTAGAACAAGAAAGAAAGGATATAAAGAAGACAAAATAAGAAGGAAACACCTAGGAAAGACACCAGAAATTCTGTATGCTAGCAAAACACATAAATATTTTAACAAAATAGTTGAGCTACAACCTTGCTTCCACTAAGCAATCATAATTTGACATAGAAATTGCTTAGAACATCCTCATGCTGTTTTTCACACGAAAAGCTTTTTACCTTACAGTGGTGCTGCCAGTCTTCCTGGAGACTACAGTACTACTCTACAGAATACCACAAGGCTTCTGTTGCCTTCTCCCTTTCTGTGCTGAGATCCTGCAAGCAGCCTGACAGGAGCACCAACAGCTTACACACCACAGAGAACATCATGATGTCTTAGTAAGGATGGTTATTCTCTTTATCAAAATCAAAGGATGGAAACCCTTGGAACATAAAGCGCTGCTTTGAGCCAAATTGGTACACACAGATGCTGGTGATGAAACTGTCAGTAGTTAGCACTTAGCCAAGATAAACATTTCAGCTCTTCAATGCCATCAAATCCTGTGGAAGTTGATATAGACTGTCTACAAAGTCCAAATTAAAGTACAATAGCTGTTCTAGTCCCAAACCTAGTGAATCAACATGAACTTAATCTTAAACCATTGCCAAGAATTGTTGATTTTCTTGTTAATCTTCTGGTTACCAGAACCTGACCTACATATTTTGGTTTATTTCAATTATGCTATTTCAATTATCCAAATATTTAAGTAATTTTCTCCTACTAATCTCAGATTTGACTACCTAGACTAAGGATACACTATGAGTTGAAGTCCTATAGTGTACACATTGAAATAAATTTAAATATTCAAAATACGTCTTGTCATTGACTCTGTCTTGGATGTGTTTTACTTCTTCCTTTCTTTACAGATGCAATTAATGTGGCAATTTGCGATATATAATGTGAAAAGATCAGACATGGAAAAGTAGACCTTTTATCAGCTTGGCTATATGAGATGATAAAGAGTCTAGTCATATTGAGTGATAACCTGAATCTCTCTTGTGAATCTCCTGTTGCTACTGTGCATTCATTCTCAGCTGGTACAAAATCATTTTGTTGAAAAAGTAATTTTCTTCATCACTTATTCACTATAAATTCTGGAAATAATTTTGTCTTATTGAAACCACTTTTATAGCACAGTAACGCCACTAATCTTGATGGATCTTCTGAATAGGTAGAACTGAGAGGCAAGGCACGTGCTGTGTCACATTGAAAACTTCCAGGTAAGGAAAGTCAGCAGAGGACGTCTGCTGTGTCATTTAGTTTCATGGTGACTAACACTGCATTCAATGTACCAGCTCCACAAAAGGCCTCATTTACAACTTAAAACAAAGTGAATTTAGTCTGTGATGTTTCGTAAATTGAAAATATATTTGTTCAGCCCCTGTTGAGATGAAATAAGAGGTAAAACCTAATCCACAAAATAGCCACATAGAATCAAGATCTAGAAAGTGAGGAAGAGGGAAAATGGAGAATATTCCTGGAATATATTTGAACATCTATGTTTATGGGAACTGCTTTTGCAAACAAAAGAAAATACTTAGTTTGTGTGCTATTCTGACTGTGAAATGTTTAAATGTTTTCACAGACAATTTCCATGCAAACCCGGAGCCAGATTGTTAAGATAATGGAAACCAGAAAATATTTGCGATGTTGAAAATTGCTCATTTTAGTGGAAACCATGTGAATATCTTATCTTTCTTTTTCCCCTAGATATTTTTACTTTCTTGACTCAATAAAGAATAGGGGAACTCTTTGTGGTTAATGCTACTGATATTAATCTTGGCTTACCTTGATTTCATATGCATCTGTTATTCTAAAATAGCACCATAAGGAAATAGTTGCGTAGTACAAACCAGATAACTTTATTTGGAAAGCCTAAGTATTAAATTACTCTAGTTTAACTAAATTGCCATAAATTGTGAGTTAAATTTTGTAAGTTTGGGTGCAGAAAACCCATACTTTCCATTATGGGGAAATCCAGCAAACGGGAGCACTCAAGATATGTTCTTCAGTATAAGAAAAAGCAGAGGTTAGCTGTAAACTTAAAGTGGGAATGCCTGAGATTTCAGGGGCCTCTAAGCAAACCCTATCCAGTATTTCTGAGTTGCATGTATATAACGTTCTTCTTTAATGCATCAGATATTCTTGCGGCAGACTCAGCAGCTTGCACCTTAAGGAAGCTAGGTTGTGAGGCAGAAAGTTTGACAGACAGTGAGCCAGAAACAAGAGAGTGCTATTTATATTGTTGTCTGGCTTATCTGTTTATATGCTAAAGTGTATGAGCTATTCAGCCTTGAGCTGGTACCCCAGCTGAGAGTGGTTCTGGTGGCACAGGCTAATCAAGCAACATAATATTTTAGGAATATGTAGTTTTTATAGGGTATGCCTCTTCTTGTATGATCACTAGTGAGAGCTGATGATGGTGTACCAGTAGACATGGTTTCTTGAGCCTAACAACACTGCAGGTCCTGCTTTCTTTAGAGGCATGATCAGTACTGCCAGCCAGGCAGGCGCTGCCCCAAAGTGAGAATTTATGGAAGCCCAGCTATGACTCTGAGTGAGCAGCCTGTCCTGCTATAAAGGTGTGTGTGTAAACACACGGCGCTCTTGCTTTGTAGGCGGTACTGAACGACTTGCCAAAGTTGTGATTTCCTCCTGCAGCCCTAAGATTTGTGAAAGGGAAATTTCTTGCTGTATGTGGGAGAAAGCAGGAGACAGAGCATGAGCAAGTTAGTGAGCTAACGCTGAGCCCTTGCAGGTGATCCATTACCCTGCAGACGCTACAATTTGTCATATATGCTTCACCTACCATCAGCTGCAAGATGAAATGTTTTCAGCTCAGTTTATCAGTCTACCTGGATGTGTCAGGTCAACTTCCTTTTAACCCACTGTTCTGGTTCATGGGCTTTTGAAAAATATGGGCACAGCTGGTCAGAGCTATCAGTTGTCTTTTTCCTTTTTTTTTTTTTTTTTGTTTGCTCACAGTATGAAACCTTACTGTTTTTCTTCCACTTGACTCTCTAAGTGGTTTTTAAAATTATAAATGTATGAAAACATCACGCAGCTGACTCTTTTTTTTTTTCCAAATTTTCTGCCGCCTTGAAGGGAATGTGGTACTACTGGAATTTTTTAACCTAAAAAATCAGTAGAGATTCTTAATCAGTAGAGAAACATAAACTTATTGTTATTGGACCCAGAACATTATTGTTATTGTTTTTATTATTGTTTAGATTAACAGGCATGTAATATCAAATGTTAATCATTATCTTATATTTTTTGTGATCCTTCATATTTACTCCTTTCTTTCCTTCTTTTCTCTCTCTTTTTTTTTTCCCTCCTTCCCCCACAAAGCAGCAAGCACATAAATTATAATTTTGCAGTTTTTGGCCCTACAACCCTTTTCCGAATTTCCTATCTGTGGAAGCAGAGTGAATAGAATTTTGCCATGGAAGAGAACTGCATGGAGCACAGAAGAAAGACTGCAGTTTCAGACTGACCCACCACTGTTTCTTTTTTGCTCAGACATGTTGCTTGATAAAAATGACTGTTGGTTTGCATACAATGCCGTTTGATGAATGCCACCATTTTAGAAAAAAAAAAAAACACACAAAAAACTATAGATTATCGCCTTCATCTTACTTTTTCAGTCAGCATTTCTGTAATGTTTGCTTTCAGCCTTTATGTTCTTTCTGCAGTGTAACAATTTCCCACTTCTACTTGTTTTGCCTCAACCACAGGCACTGGGAATTTTTGAAAATTTTATCCTGGGATATCTGCTTTTCCTGTACACATTATCTTACTGAGCTAACAGTGACATGGCTTTTGAAGAGACAAAGAATTCTGTAATTATAGAAGTCCAATACATATTGTCAAGGGAAGGCTGACCTGCTTGCCACAGGGGCCATAAAGATCTATTTGTCCGTCATCTCCAGCATTTTTAGATGTGCTAGAAGTTAGGCCTCCTCCAAACATGCAACGCAGTACCCCTCTAAGGAGAGTATGGGGAGAAGCTGGATGTGAACCTACTCACTTGAATTGCATTATGTGAGGGAAAGAAGCTATCCCTAGGCACACGTCAAAAGATGATCTAGTAGAAAGAAGATCTAAATGACCTAAGGAGCTTAAGAACTATACAAACCCCCTTGATGTGACTTGTCATGCCTGAAGGACCAAACTTATTGATAGGAGAGGGGAAATCCAACCTGGTAAGACTGATTGATATTTACCAAAATGCTCCGCCTCTGTTTACAAGTGCCACATGTATGCCTAACAGCTAAGGCAAGGCTAGGAATTGTAAATAAGGGAAGAAATTTTTTTAAACTAAGCCATGACCTATCATCACTATGTTCACTGAAACAAAGTATTAAGTGAAATGATGTAGCTTGAAAATAATAAAATGTGCTAGAAGACAGTTTTCTTACTCATTTTCACAGTTGGAGGAATAAAACCAAATCTGACTCTGAATCTGAAGGGTAGGAGAGCATTTAAGTGTAATGTGAATACTGTCTCATAAATGTAAAAGGAACTAAACATCAAAAGAAAATTCAGTGATTAGCTTAAATGTGCGTATTCATGATGGTCTTGAGAAGACTGTTTTATTGACAACTGATTTGCTTCTTTTCATATGTCTATTCAAACACTCCATTGAATTTCAACAAGCTAAAGAATTCCTCTAATTAAATAAAATTATTAAGGTGATGTCTTAAATTTGCTTTGCTGCAAGACTTAAGCATATCGGCAAACATATTAAAAAAATCATGTAAGGATAAAATTATTTTAACCATATAAAACAGCTGTGTTAGTTATTTGGGGAAAAGTCACCACATTACTGTATTAATGTAAAATCTTCATCTTTGCCTGTTACCCTTGACTAACAGGAAATTATCAGCATAAACATCTTCACAGTACTTTTTTATTTTCCATCAAGTCATACTTTTGGAACTGTCAACCTAGAATGGAAAGGGACATAAGTTCTTGCCTTCTTTCCAGGAAAATTGCAAATTACTAAAGTAGAGGAAACAGCTAATACCCTGAATTGTCAGAACAGACCTTCCTAGGCTTTTCACTGTCTTCTTTTTCCAGCATTTTGAATTATTCATCATTTCTCTGTTTGACCTGTCTTGTTTCAAAGTAAAAGGCCAAGAGAAATGAAAAACAACTGAAAATATATAACCACTTCTTTCAAGTCACAAAAGCATGTCTATAAATATACCTGTGTACTGTGTCGAATAATTTCAGAATCAAAATAATATCTGCATTTGATCACAACTGTAAAATCTGAATGAATTTCAGTTTTAAGAATTGTAAATAAGGTTGGTTTGATTTACAATATAAATAATATTTGTATATATCAATTTCCTTTCCCTTGTTGTTTGTAATTAATTTCTTTAAAATGATCCTCAAAGAATTTTTGGTTTAATTGCTCTCTCTTTCTAGCAAATGGTTTATATAGTTTGAAGTGCCAGGTGGTTATAAGCTAATAAATCACATTGACCAGACCACAGCTTTAAAACTCCATACAAAATGAAGTCAACTGGCTTTATTTTGCATTTTGACAGTATTTAATCCTTAGTGGGCAGCCTCTCACACCCACCAACCAGCCAACCAAAAATTTCCTACTACCATACAACCTGAAGGAAAATACCCAATTTTGTCAACTTCATTGAATTTTGTTCAATTCTTCTCTTTACTGCAGCCTCTTTCCTTCATGGAAAGCAACATTAGGCAATCCTTTTCAATTTCTTTATGCAAAGAATTTTGCAAAGCAAGATAATGTGCAGAAAGATTTAATTTGTTCAAGTAATCAACTGGGGAAGTTTTGACAGCATGACCAGGAACTTTACTTAAGCACTAACACTCCTAATTGACAACAGATTCTTACAACAGTTCATCAGTTAAACCTGTGTCGTCATTCACTGGGTTATAAACTTTATGAGGACATAATGCTAGTTATATAAATTTCATTTTTCCCGAGTTTAAAATATTCTATTAGACAAAAGCCTAGTCATCATACATAGCTGTATAGTTTCTTGATAGATGGGTAGGTTAAAGAAGGTCAAGTAGGTATGAGTATAAAGTAAATAAAGGCTGAATTGGGAGCATTTCTCTTACACACAGACATTCTTGTTAACTATTTACTTTAGAATTAATTACTTTGTTAGAAATTTCCATCAAAACTGAAATTTAGAGTCTTAGTTCAAGTGGATGGGAGGCCTACTTTTATGTTGTGAGAATTTTTTTCACTTTGGTGAGAAGAACAAAAAAAAGGCTGGAAACTGAAGGCATTATATCTCATCAGAGCACAGCTGCTATTAGAAGAGAAGGGGTGTGAAAACAGAGATGTCAAACATGTCTGAATAGACATCAAATACAATAAAAACCAGTATAGTGGACATTATGCCAGTCCTTTGTCATGTCACTTCTGGTTTTCCTGCAGAAGTTTGTTTTTCAAGCTGTGTCTGTTACTGTCTTTAACAAAAAGGTCACTAATTTTACAGGCCTTATGAAAAATACAACATATTTTAGTTGCAGTTTATTTTATCCTGAAGGTCTATGAAGGTCTAACCTCAAGTTTAATTTGTTTCTTTAATATCTTAAACACAAAAAGATAAAAGAAGCACTTTAATTGGACTCAAAGGAAAAAGGAATAAACAAAACCAAAACAGGTGCCACACACATTGTTATTTGCACTGTTGTCCTCTTCCATAATTTCCATAACTTTTTTAGTGATGTTTCAATGGCTAGTGCCCATGTAACACATATAATGCTTGTTGCTCTCCACAAAGACTCTACTTAGAGTTTTAATTTTAGGTCTGAAACAAAGTTTATTAAAAATCTAAAGCCGTCTTTCACAGTGGTTTTAGATAGCTGTGTATTGACACCCCATTGCTGACACAATATTTTGGGTAAGCGGAAAATTGGTATGGTAGAGACATTTGCACAAGCAAATGATTTTTTACTTTGAAAGACTATTAATATTTTTCAGTTCATATGTGTGTGCAAAGGAACGTAGTGTCAAAGGAACAGCAGTGAAAAAATAATTTAAAAAATACTGGCTCATTTTATTTCTGATGTATAGCATAAATGTATAACAGACTATTGCAATTTATATTTTTATGCAGAAAACACTATGCATTAGATAAATAATTTAATGAATATATAATAATTCAAATTTAATTGGTATTGCACATCTCTTTAAATATGCATATACAGACATGTCACTGAGAACTGAGAACTGTTTCTTTTTATAGCTTTGAAAGAAGAAATTCCTCACTTCAACACAGTCTCCTTTGGCAGTAATGCTGAGGTACTTGTGGAGAGTTAAGTGTCAAAAGAGACTTTAACTCAGTAATCAAAAGGCAAGAAATGAAATGAGAGTTAACTGCAGAATGAAATTCTAAGCAGTTTGGAAGCACTTCAGTATAAAATCATAGGATTTGCTGACTTGAAAGGGACCCACTAGAATCATCAAAGTCCAATTCCTGACCTTGCACAGGACCCTCCTCAAGAGTCCTACCTGTGCCTGAGAGCACTGGCCAAACACTTCCTGAACTCTGTCAGGCTTGGTGCTGTGACCACTTACCTGGGGAACCTGTTCCAGTGCCAAACACCATCTGGATCTAGAACCTTCTAATATCAAGCCTAAACCAGCCCTGACACTGTTTCAAGCCATTGCCTTGGCTCACTGGTCACTAGAGAGAAGAGATCAGTGCCTTCCCTCCTTCTCCCATGAAGAAGTTGCTGTAGAGAAACAGCAGAATTTCTTTCTAAGTGCTGTACAAAGCAGGATGAGAGAACTCTGTGAGTACTCACCTCAGAGCAAGATATACATAACCCTCCCCACCAAAAAAGATACAGATATGACATCTGGAACAATGGATCACTTCAACTGATAATTTGTTTTGAAAAAAAAACACCTGGTTTCTTTAAAACCTGGCTTTGAAACTGTGTCATGAAAATGGCTTTAAATAAGGGCTGACAGAACAGGAAGTGGTAGCTGAAGAATGGCAATAGCCAGCTGAAAATAAGAAACAGGAATGAACACAAACCTCTATAACTGGTGAAAGGGATGTGAGTCTTCTCACTATGATAATATAAAGACATGAGAATTAGTATGACAGTCTTCAAAATACTCTGCTATAGGTATATTAATGTAAGAAATACATGGGGAAGAAAAAAGTGTGACTGTTACTAGTCGATCAAGTTTAAGGTTAAATTGATATAATAGATACATGATAGCATAAGTGCTATTACTGGAATATTAATGTAAATGAGGAATAGTGTGTACAAGTAAGGCAGGTAATGAAAAGGAGGAGCATCGCTTTGAAGATCAAGGATGCATGTGCTTGCCAAGACAGAAAATAAAAGGAGAGAGGCTTGCTGAAAATCTCTGAGTAGAAATGAATGGGAAGAGAGCAATGGAGTTATCTGATCTACTGCAGTCCAAAATGTAAAGAAGTTCAGGATAAGGTTGAAGAATATTTCTGTGAAGAAACAGGAAAATTATTCAGCACACAGAATTTGTTTACAAAAGGAATGGAGTAGTTAGGGAAATGATACAGAAGGTTAGAGCTAATTCCTGCCGACTTGGAGACATCAGATAAGAATGTAAAGGTGAAAGGCCATCTTAATGGGAAAACCATAAACTAATGGTATTCAAGACCTGGTAGGGTAAAGAAGTAAAATGGCAGTGAAAAAAATATTGAAAAATAAGGCTCTCAGGAAGACATATGTACTCAGTGCATTGACAACTATTGCAGGTGAACATAAGAAGAAATTATATAAATTATAGATGGTCTTTTCTTATGAGCTCAAACACAAAATTTCTCAAAGAAAGATAGGCAGATGGGAAACTTCTCTGAATTGTGAGCTTTTCATAGATCTCAGAGGTATGAAGAAAGTGTGCAGGAAGCAAAAGTTACCTTAGCTAACTAAGTTGAAAAGCACAGAGCAAACACATAGGGACAAAATCCCAAATGTCTAGACACAAAATGAGGTGCGACTTAAAAAAACTACATAGACAGTAAAGAATAAGTTTATAGTCAAAGGAAAGCTAAGAATATCATTGGTCAGCTTCTTCATTCAGAAGAAAAAACATTGACAAGTGATGTTTGGAAAACCAAACATTTTAATGCCTTATGGATCTTCATAAGACATTAAAATTATAAGTCACCACTTGCTATTAGCAAAATTGATGCAAAAAAAAGAGAAAAAGAAGTTTCCAACCTTGTACAAAGGAAGAAGAAATGGAAGTACTGAAATAACACAGTTGTTTTCAACTAATTTAGTTCTGATAATCCTCAAATGAAATCACAAAAACTAAGCAGATATTTTTGGAGCTGAAAAATGCAAGAGTGCATTTATTTAAAAAAAATAAAAAGAAAGAAAACAGGAGGGACACATCAGTTACTTAAAATCCTTGTGGGGAAAAAAAACCAGAAAAACAAGCAAAAAACCTGGAAAAAACCCACCACCCCAAACCCAAACAAAAAGCACATAAACAAATAATCAAACCATCTCTAATCATCTGAAAGAAGATGAGGAGATAAATAGCAGCCAACATGGACAGGTAAAGAAGAAAGCACTCTAACTCTGTAAATATATGTAGGTATGTATATTTTTTAATGAAAAGATGACAAACTTTTAGGTCAGGAATTTGTTGCTCTTTTTGACCTTTCTGAGAATTTCCCCTAGCCATTAAAAGTAGATCATGACATAGGCCTATATAGTTAGTCCACTTGTGGTTTTTTGTAAGTATGGTGCTTACCAAATTAGTCTTTTTTTCATATACTATTTTTTTATGACATTTCCCTAACCTAAAATAATAGTGTAGTTGATATAATGATTGGTGCTTGAGAGATGGAAATTGAGAGCAGTTGTGCAACCACTTTTCTTTGTTTTAATTTTAAGGACAAATGGGAATCAAATGCCAGCATGAGGTAGTTATAAACATAGTGAAATTGCTCTACTAATCTTGCAATGTACTGCCAAGATAATAATAGCTCTGAGCATTTCTATTGATTTCTGAAGGAATTACTAACTTATTACCCAAAGCAACTCCTTATAGCATTCCCTATTTCAATAAATACTGTGAAAATTACTCTTTTATTCAAAAAGAAAGAAAGCAAAATGAGAAGTAGTACATTATGGATGTGTCATCTTGAGTGACACATATGCAAGATGGATGCAAAGTTCCCCCTGAATCACACACCATTTTATGATTGCTTGTTCTTGGAAATGTCCATTCAGAGACTTCTCTCACAGTTCTAGCTGGGGCTTCAAACTTTATGTGTTGTCTACATTGGACCAAACTGTCATATGCCTTCCTAAGATGGAACTGTAATAAAACAGTGCTCTTTGGAGCAAGATCAACAGTATTTCTTGGCTTCAGTTTCTCTTCTTCCTTCTCTACCATCAGAGAACTCTGGAAGACAGAAATCATCCCACTAGAAAGTATTAACTCAAAAAAAAACATTGGTTAATCAAAGTATTTTCCAGAAGTACATTTGGCAAGAACTTTACGTTTCACTCTCTATAGTTCAAATTCAGTGATTGAATTCAGAATGAGGATAAAATCTACCAACTAGACAGAAGATGTGTGACTTCTTTGATGCACATCTTTAGATGTGTGGGTTGAGGAGGTCTGCTTTTGCTCTAGGAAGAAATACATGCCTGGATAAAATTTGCAAAAAAATTAATTACTTTGAAATTGAAGTTATGTTTTGTCTCATTTTATGTGGTAGGATTACCCTTTATCCAAAATCTTGGGTATTTTACTTACACGATGCAACACTTAACTACTGAATGGAAGAGTAGCTGCCTTAACAGATTGTGTTATTTTTGTACTAAGAACTGTAATCTTATTACAATATCCAAATACTACATTAATTTTCAGATGACTTGCTTATGTTTTAGGTGTTGTGCTTCCTCCTCATCAGTTTAAGTAGTTTAGTGGAAATTATTATAATGCTTCCTATTATTGGCATAATCTGACATTATTTCCAGTGTCATGCTTGCTGTGCTCCTGATGCATTTTGGCCCAGCTTCAGTAAGACATTTAGAGCACTTGGCATTTTTTCCTGCTTCTGAAAGGACATCTCTTACACCAATTCTTCTTTGGAAAATTTCACTCCTTAACCTTGATAGGGTAAAGCTGTCTGTTCTGAGGAGTGGGAGTTTCAACCCTCTCAAACTATCACCAGCTGCTCATCCACCCATGTTCAGTAAGAAAATACAAATACAAATATGTGCACTCAAGATAAAATTTACATGCCTCTGTCAAGCAGAGGCTTTGAGCCATAAATCCCAGTTTCTGGTGACTTGTAGCTCAAGACCATGTTTAATTGCTGAGCCCTGAGCAGTGTGCATGCTCTCATCATTGTTTCCAGATCACTTTGTTATATGGTATCTTAAAGGTCAAGACCCCCATAGTATGCTGTGGGGAAAATGAAGAGATGGCCATGTGTGGAAAGGTCCCACCACAGGTATTACCTGTCATCCAGCAGCACATGTATGCACAGAACAGGTCAGCACTGGTGATCTTAGGCTGAATGCATCAGCTGTGGGCACCCTGTGAAAGAGCTGCAGCACTAAATCCCGCAGCAGAATCCATAGGCTTACAGCAGCAGGTAGGTGCAGAGAGCCGTCTACACATGACTGTACACAATGCAGGTGTCACAAATAGGGCTTTTGACCTCAGTATATGGGATACACCAAGTCTGTGGGTTTTGTTATCTGGTTTTATCTCCTGCCTACTTTCCATGCAGTCTTTGAATCTTCAGTCTTAGGTGTCTGCCTCATCTCATTCCTTGTGGATGAAAAATAGGCTTCTACCTTTAGTTGCTGACTTTCATGAACTGGACATTGAACAGGTAGGTGTTCTTTGAGTCTTTTGTCAAAAATGAGTTTTGGCATGGTCATATTTTATTCCAATCCTTACACTGTACACAAGGATATCTGCTTATGCTGATACACTTTTAAATTTTACAGTGACAGGAAATACCTTGGATCTAAATGCCTGGAGTAGATCAGGAAGTACTTTTTAAGGACTTGAAAACATTTAGTTTCCTGCTTGCTGTAAAAAAGAGCCCCCAAAATCCCACTAAACAAATTATTTCTAATGTGTTTGAAGAGTGTAAGATGTAAATGATCACCATGGCATATACTGTACAGTGAGAAAAGCAGCACCACATTGATCCTCATACTTATTAGAAGGAATGTTCTACTGTCAGAATTGGCACAACAAAACGATTTTGGTCATCTGTGTGCTGCTGGACACAGTTTTGAAAACAAAAAAAATAGATGGCTAGCAAATTGGAGAAACTAGGTCATAATTTGTGTTAATATTGGTTCTTTATATTCTGCAAAGTCATGTGTTACTGTCTTTTGCGTGTTATGGTTTCAGTCTACAATTTTCACCAATGATGTTCATTATTTAAATGAGACAAATAGGCTATTGTCAGGGACCATGATCTTGGTGACATTATTATTCTGACCTCGGGTAAATATCATGACCTGTCTTGGAACTCTAGCAGTAGATGAAAGGGTTCAGGCAGTCAAGGTGACAACAGACCTGCCCATAAATAAAACCTTCTGACATTATGATAAGTTTTATTAAAGAGCAAATAGATTTCTTGACATTATGACTTGTATACAAGAGTCAGTAAATGTAAATGTAGCCATTTATCCAAAAGGATAAAACAGATTAAGTCGTGAGACTAATGGAAAATACTACTGTACCTTTTATTTTCCCTTTTCTTGTGTTGAATATGGAACTTCTAAAAGACCAGAGATGGAAGATGCACACAAAAGCCCACTTATTCTGAAAGACAGCAGGAAGTTAAATTGATGAACGTAGCTGCTGGTAGAGGTTCCATTATAACTGGATATGTATGCTAATATGAATTCTTAGGAAAACTTTAGGGAAATTTACTCTTAATGCTTTTTCTTAAAGCATCTGGTCTAAAATCATAGTCTGACAGTAGGAAAAATACATTATGGGAGCTAAAATGTTCTTATACATCTTCACTGTATAGATTTAAATTTTGTACATGCATAGAGAATTCTAAATGCATAGTAAAATATTACACATCAGAAAACTGTCACAAGACTTTTTTCAAAATAATTTTATACTAAAATATATGAGAAATTAAAAAGGTATGGTTTTTGTACAAGATACTTTTCTGCATAAAACCCAGATAAAAATACAGCAAAAGTGGTAAAAATTTGTATTTGCATAGTCAAGTATAATATATTTTTGAAAATTTTAAGTAAAATATGTGCATTTAAGAATTAAACCTGCTTAAGAGAAATTAATTTGC
Organism: Dendrocincla tyrannina; assembly: GCA_035047865.1. Lineage (NCBI taxonomy): Eukaryota > Metazoa > Chordata > Aves > Passeriformes > Dendrocolaptidae > Dendrocincla > Dendrocincla tyrannina. Next base: position 87,606,260 of record JAWWMP010000081.1, on the reverse strand, counting down.
TTGGTCATTAAAATCTTTTTTTTTTGTCTGATTTTATACCAAGAAATATTAAGTGAAATCTGAGTCCACATGATGTATTAAATATTGAAAAAATCACTTTCTAAATTTTCATTTTTACTGTAATGGTTGTATTTCCTGGCAGTAGGACACAGTGCTAGCATTTTGATAAGGAGAGGTCAGCTCTGTCTTCTGCTTCACAGTGACTGTCCTTTCTACATTTTTTTTTGTGTGTATGTGTGTAGTATTGATTTCATGATCAAAAATCAGTGTTTGTATTGAAAGATGTCTTTAAAAGAATAACTGCTCAAGGCCTGAGTAAGGCAATATGCTAAAATGAAAGATCAGGTGATAATTAGTGCAAGACAATAAAATAGCAAAAATAAAAGGGTTACACATGAAATAAAGTAGTAGCACCTGGCACAAAAGGCAAACTCCTCCATAATGTTTTTTGTCACAGTTCTGAAGTGAAAACTGCTGTTAATTTTGTGTGTTAAAGTTTCAGTTGGTTACTGAAGATTGCACAGCAAATACCCTGTTGACACTTTGCCATAATCATATTACTACAAAATAGTAGGAACAAATCCTGAACCCTGAACTCTAGAATCATTTATCCATGCACGGCAAAAACGTGAACTAAACTTCATCCTGTGTCATTGTCCACTTTACACACTTCAACTTAGCACTGGTAAGGTGTCTGGAGTGGGAGTAATGAATGTCAGGATTTTGATGGTTTTTTTACTTGAAAAGACCTTTTACTCATTGTTTTATTAGAGACTGTACTCCAAAGTATCTAAAGGCACTCAGAAATTCTCCACAGCTCAGATCTATGGCACTTAAATCTCTGATTGCCTCAGTCTCACTCTGTTACCAAAAAAATCTTTGAGTTGTCCATGCTGACAGCGGGGGTACTACTGTCCCTGGCTCATCCTGGAATGGTGCTTGGGCATTTTCTGAGACAAACTATCTTATATGTGCCTAATCCATTGCAAGAAGTGTGACAAAAATCAAATGCCTATATATGGACTATATCAGGATAGCATTCCATCCCTTACCTTTGTCCAGTTTGAATATTAATGTGAATACAGCTGTCAATATACAAATACATTATGTTACACACCAGATCATTCATTACTGGGGCAGAACCACCCTGTCTGTGAATGTGCGTGTATAGGGGAAGGACTAAGGCTCAGCCTAGCCTGCCCAGGGCACGTGGCCTGCAGCTGACCTGGCCACAGGAGCCACGTGGCTAGGCTGGCAGTCAAGGAAGCCTGACTAGTAGTCCACCCACACCACAGCCCTGGAGTATCTAATTAGCTATGACACCCCTCATTTTGGCTAAGGGGACAGTGAGTGGTCGGTGAACCAAACGTCCCACCAGGAGGGAATGCCCAGAGTGACCAGAGCAGACAAGGAGGCAGTGCAAGGTCTCCATTGTGGGTCCTGGCCTATTCTCTTTGAAGCTGTCAATGTGACCTTCTGAGTGGTAACTGTTCTTTCCTCCCTCTTTTTCCTCTTTACTCTTTCTTCTCTTAATCTCTCTTCCTTTATTCTTTTCTTCCTCTTGTGGGTAACTTAAGCACCTATTTTTCTGGAACTTGTGGGTACCTCGGTTACGTTGGATGGAATCTGTGTTTGCTGGGAGTAACAGAGGTTCCTTGTTTTTAAACTTCCAACGAAGCAAGTTAATTTTTTTCAAAGTCTTATACATTCAACTTTGTTTCCACCAGCACACATTTCAAGTGACTCTTGCCATGGTGTAGTCTTTTCTGGTGTGAGATGCATGGAACCTAAGGAAAATCAGTTTTTTCCTTCTTCATTATTATGATAGTGAGTGGCAAACTGTTGCTCAAGTTATTCTTACTTCAGTCTTGTCCATCCAGAAATGCTGAGTCAGAGCAATGCTGTTGAGAATTCTTGAGATGTTTTTCTTGGCTTTGTAACGTTTGCTAGCCAAAGAAATATAAAGATCTTCAATGCCTTTCATGGGCAAAATAAATCTGCACTGGAAATGTAAAAGGAAAAGTAGTGATATTCACCACTAGTGTAATCCAAAGACATAGATTGTATCATTGGAATGCAAGAAAATAACACAGTACAATAAAATCTACTGATGTTTCTGTATCTATATATTAAATTGGAATTTGCCTTATGAATCCAATCTGTGTCTTATGTCAAGCATCTCCCACTTATAATCAATTAGAAATTATTTTACAGTAAACTATGATGAGTACATAATCTAAAAAATGTAATCTCTTATTATAATCATGATCCATGCACATAAATCACCTGAGCAGTCTTCACAGAGCTTGTCACTCCACATCTAGTAACAAGAATTTTCCTTTCTATAAAAGACAAGTCCTTCATCCAAACTGCCCAAGTCATAGAAGGCAAAGGCAGGGATTGGGAGAATGAGAAGTGATCACTGTAGGAAAAGATCAAGCTCAAGACCTTTAAGGAACCTGAAGGTGCACAAGTCATAGCATAATAGAATGGCTTGGATTTGAAGGGACCTTAAAGATCATTCAGTTCCAACCCCCCGTGCCATGGACAGGGGCACCTTTCATTAGATCAGTTCTCCCAAACCCTCATCCAGCCTGGGATGAGCACTTCCAGAGATGAGGCACCTACAACTTCTCTGGACCTGATGAAATGCAGGTTCTGAGGGAACTAGAAGATAAAGTGGCTAAGCCACTATCCATCGTATTTGCAAAGTTGTGGCAGTCCAATGAAGTTTCCACTAACTGGGAAGAGGGGAAACATAACCCTCATTTTTAAAAATGGGAAAAAACAGGGGAACTACAGGCCAGTCAGTCAAGCCTCTGTGCTCAGCAAGATCATGGAGCAAGTGATCCTGGAACTATCCTAAGACACATGGAAAATAAGGAGGTGAATTGTGACAGCCAATTGTGACAGTGAGAGCTTCACCAAGGGCAAATTGTGTCTGACAAATTTGGTGGCTTTCTATGGCAGGGTTGCAGAGTTGGTGGATAAGGGAACAGCAACTGGCATCATCTACCTGGACTTGTGCAAAACACTTGATACTGTCTCACATGGCACCCTTGTCACTAAACTGAACAGACATGGATTTGACATAAGGAGCATTTGGTGGATAAGGAATAGGCTGGGCGATTGCACTCAAAGAGTTGTGGCTAATGTTTGTATGTCCAAGTGGAGACCAGTAATGAGTGGCGTTCCTCAGTGGCTGGTATTGAGACCAACACTGTTTGCCATCTTTATTGACGACATGGACAGTGAGATTGAGTGCACCCTCAGCATGTCCGCTGATGACACCAAGCTGTGTGATGCAGTTGGCATTCTGGAAGGGATGCCATCCAGAGAGATCTTGAACAGCAGGAGAGGTGGATCCTGCTTGAACAAGGTCAAGAACAAAGTTCTGTAGCTAGGTTGGGGCAATCCCAAGTACAAATGCAGTCTGGGTGCTCTCTATGGATGGAGAGTAACCCTGAGGAGAAGGACTTGGATACATGGGTTAAGAAGAAGCTTGACATGAGCCAGCAATAGGTGCTTTCAGCCTAGAAAGCCAACTATGTCCTAGTCTTCATCAAAAGAAGCTGACTGGGAGGTCAAGGGAGATGATTGTCCCCCTCTACTCTGCTCCTGTCAGACCCCATCTGCAGTACTGCATCCAGTTCTGGGCCCCCCAAAATAAGAAGAGAATGAACTTGTTGAAGCGAGTCCAGACAAGGCCATAAAGATGATCAGAAGGCTGGAGCACCTCTGTATGAAGACAAGCTGAAAGAATTTGGGTTGTTCAGCATGTAGAAGAGAAAGTTCCCGGGCCTCTTCCAGTACCTAAAGGGGGCCTATAGTGTAGCTGGAGAGGGATTTTTTACAAGACCATGTAGTGACAGGACAGGGGGGAATGGTTTTAAAAAGAGAATAGTTTTAGATTTGGTACTAGAAAGAAACTAATTAGGATGGTGAGATACTGACACCGGTTGCCCAGAGAAGTTGTGGAAGCCCTATCATTGGAAGTGTTCAAGACTGCACTGTGTGGAGCTTTGAGCAGCCTGGTCTAGTGGAAGGTGTCCCTCTCTGTGACAGGGAGGTTGGAATTACATGATCTTTTAGGTCCTTTCCAACCCAAACCATTCTATGATTCTAGGCTACTCAGAGAAAAAGTTTGCAAAAGCTAGGAAGTTCCTGACACAGAAAAAGTCTGATTACTTTTAAAATGCTGAAGGTAGTCAAACTGAATTAGGGGCTGATTTTAAAATACTTGATGATGGAAACATATTTTTGAAAGGAACTGAATGAAAGCCACAAGTAGCCTGGAAAAATTAGAAAAAGAAAGGAAACTTCTCAAAAAATTAAGAAACTGAAACTGGTAACTGGGAAAGGAAAAATTATACATCATAAAGAGAAAAAGGCAGTGGCTTTTATTTAGGTTAGCTATCTATGACTAGAATGCAAGGGGAAATGCCTGGCCTTCATTCTAGAAATTGTTTCTGAGATTGCAAATGCTTTTTTAAAGCTGAAGCCAGTGTGATAAAGTGCTGTTCTTTCACCAGAAAGAATGTTTGCTTACTATTTCATCATCCCCTGGAGGCACAGAGAAAGAAAATAAGCACATCAGTTGTCATTATGACAGGATAAAAATGGAGCCATCATATTTCAATAACACAATGCAATGAGCAGCCCCATCGAGTGATGAATTATGGACTCTCTCTTTCACACTCAACTATAAGTTAATATTATCTCCCCAGGATAATTAGAGTGAAGTTCAATTACTGACCCTGAATTACCGTGTGGGCCACTCCATGGGTTCTGACACAGCGTTTTGCACATTTATCTTTTCACCTAATGCGCTAAATCTGCATTGCTCAGGTGATTAATCATACTGGGTCCCATCTAGCTCACACTATTCTTCTTGTATGGATTGGCTGGTCCCTGGAGTCCCCTTGAGCACAATATGAGAAGGTCTATTATGCTGTGTTTTTCTACCAATTCTTGTTCCTTCTTGTGTTTTGAGATTGTGGTCACTTCTGATGTTTGTCCAAAAAAGCTGATCAAATAAATACAACACTTTCACAGAGGGAATTATCCACCTCCTTTCCAACAAGGAGACAGGTAACTCAGTCAGTGCAGGTAAAACATACCTATAAAACTCCAGTTGAAACAAATAAGTCCCTTTATTTCCATGTGTAAAAATGAAAGAAGAGAAATTCACAATATGGCTCTGGAGGTATTGATCAATTTGTTGCAGGCAGTGTTATTTCTTTCCTTTGTGAAGAACGAATTCTACTCTTGGTCTACTGACTCAGAATAAATCCCTTGCTAATTTTTCCTGTATTTTTTAGGGCTGTATATGAGTAACCTTAAATATCTCTCATTAAAAAATAAAAAAACCCACAGTTTTTTATTATAGTGCAAATTGTATAAACAAATCTTTAGAGTCAGAACACTTAGCACAGCTTATTATAACTATGCTTTCAGTAGGCCAGTGTCTTGAAAAATATGCATGGGTGATTTAAGAAAGCGAGATAATTCCACCTCACTTAAGAAAAATCCTGGTTTACTCTATGAGCAGTCTCAGTGAAATGAAGGAGAAGGGATTAAAAGAAGAGAGTCAGAGGATCTGGATAATCAGCTATCTAAAGGATAGAGATTGAGGTCATATGCTGGGAGGAATAAAAGAGAATGAGATCCTCTTTTATATCACCGACCATAATACTTAAATCTCAGGTTGCAGGGCATAGGAATAAGTTGTAATTCCCTTACCCACAGACCAGGGAAATGGGTAGCAAGGAGAAACAAGAGGGAGAATATAATTTGAGCAACTGACTACATACAACACAGAGATCAAGACGTAGCAAATTTTGGCTATGGCAAAAAGTTATGCCCCAAAACAGAACAGAATCAGAAAAAGAGCTAGACCTCATAACGCTATCTGATTCCCACCTCTTCCGTGGATATTACCTCTCTAGGTTAGATATCAATAATGTGATGTCAGTGAATAACCGTGTTTGCTCTTAGCAAGCAATTTCATATTAAGATATAGACAAATTTGTTACAGAGGTTAAATCCTTGGCTTAGGAATGTTTTTAAACCTTCTCAAATTTTTGGATTTTAATCAGGTTCAGATCAAATTTTATAGATGTTTATGTTTCCAAACTGATCCTTTGAGTTCTAGTTTTGTCTCTCTGTCACAATTTCTAAAAATATAATTCATGTTAAAAACCAACAGTTGCTATTAAAGAGCTTTACACACAAAGAAAGAAAAATAATAAATCTAATGTCTGACAAATAACAAGTAAGAAAATAGCAGAAAAAATCCAGGGATGACAATATCCAGTGTTCAGGAAAAGGATGGAAAGCAGCTAGAAACAGAATAAAACAAGGGAGTGAATGAAATACTCATTTAGCCTTTCCACTGAGTGAATTGTATTGTTTCTTTGGACAACCCACTTAAATTTACTCCTTAAATCCTTAAAATAGTATACACACAAAACAATCAGAAGTAAAAGATGACACTGTGACTAGTTCTAAGTTTATAACTTAACAGGTAGAATTGGTTACTGATATATTACACCTGCTGAAACTTTGTGAGTTTTCCAAATTGGTATGATGGAACTTGCTGGCATGCCCTGAATATCACATTGATTTATTTTGTATTTATTTGTGTTTCAGGGTCCAAGCAAAGTTACGGGCCCTGTGTCGATAAAACTGTAATCAAAGCAGTCATAAAGGTCATGTGAAGGAAGGACTATGAGTTTCATATGAGCATAATAACAGGCTGGTATTGCGGCAGGATTTTTAGGGGAGGCCAAATGCCTTCAACCCTCATCAGTAGTCATTTTTAATTACTGTTGCAGTACAAAACAGCTGGAAACCTGACTTCTCTTGCATGCTGGATATCTCTCATGAAGTTGCAGTACTTGTAATAAAGTTCTCACTTTGTCTTTCTCAGGCTACATATATATATATATATATAAATATATCTATTCAAGAAAACTCTTCCCCTTTCCATTCCTTTTTCTGTTCCCCTTCCTAAGAAGAGTTGGCACCATGATGCAGAGGAGGATTTAATGATTCTCAGGAGATCTCAGAATCTCTGAGTGTAGAGTAGCTTAAAGCCAACATTCCCCCAGTCCCTGTTCTGTGCCAAGGGCAGGTCAGAAAGGCAAAAGAAACTCTATCTAACAAGATGCAAACATCAACCTCTTTCCACCTTCAGGCTGTAATACAAGACCCTGTCTTCCTAATCACCTGGAGAAGCATAACCAGAGTAATGTAACTATTTTAATTAGACGTTTTGGATGAGACTAGTCTTTTTTCAAGTGGGACAGGGAATGTTTTCCACCAAGATCTGTATTTTTACTCAGTGGCCATATCTCTGCCTTTCCTAAACTGTACACTGGAAAAGCCTGCAACTGCTATTTATTTTAGCAAATACCTGTAGCAGTCTGATCATAGATCAGTCTAGATGAGGTGCTTTAGCACAGCTACAACTGTAAATGACAATTTTTCAATAATTTGTAGATTTCGGCAGATGATATTTTTGTACTTGAGTATGCTTTGATGAGCTTCATTGTTTACTTTTTTTTCTTTTCAGCATAAATTTCTATACTTGAGAAAATTGACCTTTTCTATCCCATTCTCCCTGTTTTGTCCCTTTTTTGTCCACTCAGGCCAGCCCCCATTACTCTTTTAAACATACCACTGCCTATGAAAAGCAGTCCAGGATTGGGCCTTAACTGTCAACAAGTTGAACTTCAAGAGCTACATGCTTAATTTCAACAGCCAGAAAAAGATAGGAAAGACCATCTTTCCACTGAGTCAAGCCTACAGAGCTCTGTGTTGGCTCACCTGACAACATTGTTACTATTTTAGTGTTTACTATTTTAGACCATAGAGGTACTGGCTTGAGTCAGGCAACTGTGATGTGAGGAGTCGCTCTGCAAACCCAGGCACAGGATGAGAGAGATTGCTAATTGGGTAAGTCTGGTCACCATCTGGCAGTAGTAGTCTCTACCTAAACTCTCCAGATGCAGCTCTGAGGAGCTGTAAATAAAGTCTTTCAGCAGTCAAAGGTAATTTATATTAGTTATTTTATTCCTCTAGTTAAAGTCTGGAGATTTTTGTGTGTCTGACAGCCTTCTGTGAGTTAGAAGGAAGAATACAGGGAGGAAGCAGAAGACGGCAGTTAAAGCTGTACTGGAGTTGTTTTCAAGACACTTGAATTGATACGGCAGCAGTTCAGTCACATTTTCAACATGCAGTTGTGAAAGCAGCTGTTGAACTTTGTCCAGCATGTGCTAGCATCTGAAAAACATACACAGTTTGTGTGTTGTCCCCATGAGGTTGATAGTGTCTATTGAAAAAGACTGAAAATTCAGGATGCAAGTTATGTCATAATGCTACCGATAACAGTACAAAATGCAGTAGTGGATTGATCCCTTTCTAATGCTATAATTGTGTCTTAATTGTATTTTATTATCTGCCTTACTGTATTCCCATATTTTTATGATATTCTTGAAATTTTTTGGCTTTTTTTAGACTGTACAGAAATCTTACTCCATTTTTCTCTACTTATTCTTCTTTCTGGGAATCCTTTCCCTAATTTTTCTCTGCCACTGTCCATTCATTTTTTATAATTCTTTCTTTCCTCTCTCTCTCTCTCTTTTTTTTTTCCTGTTACCAGTTTTTACCAGCTTAATTTTCTGCTGCTCAAGCCTGCATGCCTAAAACCTCCTGCATTTGAAAGGGAGCAATTGTTCTGCCACTTTATCTTTGAAACCAACCAAACACACTCTGAAAGTACCCCAGTGTCCACTTAAAAGTGCCCTGCTCCACAATGAATCACAAAATTTGCCTTCTGAAAGTAACAGTTCCCAAAGACTTCCTTACTCAGATAGCCCTCCATTGATATCCATTTTTCTCCCCCTTCCTTCCAATTCTTTTTTTTGTTGTTAATTCTGTCACTTTATTTTCTAGCTGGTATAGGCCTATGTCCACCCAAATCCATGTCTACCCTTCTGCTCTTCATTTACTTCAGACTTCAGTCATGTCTGTCCAGTTTTAATGTATGTATGGATTGTAGTCTTTCCTAAATCTCTATAGCAGGTGTTACTGTGTTGATTGTACAAAAGAAAGCAAACTCCTTCCCTGTCAATAAGAAGAACGGCATGTGTTATAGCTCTTTAACTGAGCTCAAATTCTATCTCATAAACAGTCCCAAGGGTTTCTTTTAGTTCCATCCAGGGCCACTTGCTCAGCACATTTCCTCCCTGAATCAATAATGCAATACCTGGGCTGGATAACAAAAAGTGGAATGTCACTTTTATTTTTTTCCTTTTTCCTTTTTCTCCCCCCAGACTTTGAGTATAACCAGACACATTGATTAGTTCTGTTTTATGAAACTCCATGTAACAACCAAGTTAGACTTTTGGTCCAATGCCTGTCCCAATGGAGCACCGTGTGTATGTATCGGGCTTGCAGTTGAATTTCTCTGTGAAGAGAAAATTTCTACCTGAAAAAATTCTGGTTTATTTTAGAAATATTTTGAAACAATTGAAAAGAAATGTTATGTGCCCAGTGCTAGCGTAAGTGATTGTATGGATAAGATTTCCATATAGTGATATTTTGTGGGTGATAATGAGAAGACTTCCCTTGTCATTCAACAAAATATGTATTGAAAAGGCTTTTACACAGATCTACTACTGTCATGCTCTCACTTTTACAAGTTGTCATTAAAAGACTGGGAATGCAGGTATTGATAAACAGGAAAGCTTTTCTTCTTCCAGCTCAGTAATCTTATAACATTCTAAATAATACTATAAAGCATTTGTCAAAGCTTAGTTCCACGGATTGTTGCAATATCCCTTGTTCGGACCAGACTGACTGCACTAGCAGTAGACAGGAGAGGTGCTCTCCCTCTCTGGGATAGATTAATCCCCAGGCACAAAGCAGTACACAATCTCTTAGGATGATGCAGGCTGCTCTACAGACTGTTCTGAAATCTAATGCAGAGGGAAAGTAATGGTCTGGCCTGAACTGTTTCCTGTGTCCTTTAGATGGTAAAGACATATTTTGGGTAGAAAGAGGAATGTGTTTTTTTTCAACTGCAGGGACTGCAGCTCTAACTAGTCCTCTCCTAGGTGCTACTGCTAAAGACATTCTCATCCCATTTAGTCAAATTGATGTAACAACACTATGATGACAGACGTAAAATTCTAATTTTTTTGTTGTTTCTTTCTCTTGCACATACTCATATTAAAAAAAGGCAAACAAACAAACCCCCTCCCAAAAATAATAATAAAAAACCCCACAAAGCCAAAAATGCAAACCACACCAAACCCTCTGAGTTATTTACTGTCTTTTTCCAGTAATACAGCTTTGTGTGCCAGTCCTTCCTAATGCACACGAGCTAAAAGGATATTTTTTTTTAACATTTCTGTTTCCTCACATGTTAACTTTATTACCAGAGGGGTATTTGTATTCCTCCTTTTGATGATACTCCCTGGCACATCTTCAGTGAAATGTAAATAGTGAAATGTCTGATTCTTTAGAATCTTATAAAACATCCAACAAGGACAACTTCAAAAAATCATTGTAATAAAAGACTAGCTAAGAACTAAAAATGCACCTACACTATCCATTTTTTCCTCAAACAATGGATACAAGATTTTGTCAGCTATTCACATTATATGTTATTTTTTTAAAATTCATCTGTAAAGCCATCTCAGGCTGGAGTCAATACTACAGCTTTTTCAGGCAAACATTCTTTTTAAAGAACATTGATGTAATCATTGATTCCTTTGATTCTTTATAGCCGAGAACCAGCCAAAGCATCCTTGCTTACAATACTATGTATTTATTGGTATCTGTAGCACAGTATGCTTTATAGGGTTGGTTAATCCAGGAGAAAGGTTAGTCTAAGTTGACAAGACTGACAGAAGCATTGAAAAGGAGATCAGGTCCTATAGGATTTTTAAATATTTAGAATTGATTGATTGATCCTATGTAGAGTACAATCTAATGGACTTAGATGAGTTAATTTATTCTTCGCTTTTCCTCAGGCTCTCCTTGGATAGTTCAAAATCTCTGCTAGTTTACATTAAATCATATGCTGTAGAAGTTCAGGGTCTGAAAACTTGCTTAGATTTTGTTTAATTTTCTTGCAGTGGTAAAGTCTGAACTGTGAATTGATGAGCATTATGAAAAATGACTTCTGTGTTTCCTTTGAAATGAAATACCACAAGCATACCATTTACCATCAATTATGATATAGTAAAGATTGTCCATGAAATTAACCTAAGCAATCAAGTCATCCTTTGATATTATTTCAGTAGCTGACTGGCATTGTCACATTTCAGAAAATTGAATTCAGCTTTATGAAACATATGTTTAAAAGTTGTACTCTTTCAATAATTATGCTATAACATCCCTATTTTATGCAAAACTAACTAGATATTGTCATATTAAAATAGCAAATCCAATTCATTGCTTATGAAACACATGTTTAAAAAAATAAAAGGCACACTTTAATTATTTCAAGAGTGTTCAGACTGGCTCACCAGCCTACTGAATACTGCATTTGTTTAAAACTCAATCATGCAAAATGAAGACTCGATTTGAAAAATTTTAATAAAGATAACCAGACTATCATTATATCATTTGAATGCTAATCGGTGCTTTCATTCAGTGGAGGGAGCAGTGATAGTGTCAACTTTGCTGGAGGCTCTTTATTTCGCAATAAAAACATTTACATTCTAATGATTTTATTAAAGCATAGTAGCTGTCAGCATCCCCAGATGACTCCCTGGCAAACTGTATCAGTTATCAACTCATATTGCCTTTATCAAAACCACCCAGTGGTGAGTCTAGACCTGCCACAATGAGATGTCTATTGCTCGGAGAGCTGGTATTTAATCATTTCTTCTGCAGTATTGTTCTGCTTACATTGCATAAATAAGTGCTTCAAATAACCCCAGAGTGCTACTGACAATGAAACAAAGTATCAGTCCTATTTATCTTTCCCACATTCTTCAGAAACCTTCTTCACTTCCCTACCCACCCCGCCCCCCCCCCGCCTTTTATTATTTTGTTGTTGTTGCAGGCACTTTTTTATTCACTCTAACCTATCATCATTCAACAGCTCTGAATTTCTTCACGATGAGCAGTAGGACTCACAGATAGAGTCAAGGAAGGTGATATTTTCTGTGCTAGGAAGTGATATAATGAATACTGGAAACAACTGGATTAGAAGTGATAGGTGGACTGAAGCAATGTTGACCTTAACAGAAAAAACGAGGGGGAAGGGAAAAAAGCAACCAAGCCCCAAGGTTGCCATTTTTTAAATCTCAAAACAGAAAGAATGTTCCTTATGTAGAGAGAGAAGGGGTAAAAATATGGTGGGGATGGTAAGCACATTGTAAAACCTCTTGGGCAGATCTTGTCAACTTTCTGCTAAGGGACACTAAATATAAACAGATTCATGCTATACATTGCCAGATATTTCTTTTCTTGATTAAGCAATGCTGATCTGAGGACGTCTCTTAATGATGATAAAAGTGTATCAGTTCCTAGAATGTATACAAGTCTGGTTTTAAAAGAAATTCTTTCTCTGGCTTTCACTCACTTTGTTTTTCACTCAGAGAACCAGCACAGCTAACAGTGGTCTGAGAAATCCTTTTTCAGCTGAGCCAACTAAAACCATTCCTATCTTACTGTGTAAAATATGTCTTAACGTGGTGGTAGTAAAGATCTGTTCATGGATTGTAGCTGAATAACTGATTGGAATAATTTTGAAAACTTTCAGTAGAAATTAGTAGTAAATGTTTGTTTTGTTTTGGTGTTAGCCCAGCTTGCTCTGTCAGACGGCAGAGTTGACAGTGTCCTAGGTGGGGGCTTTCAAGTACAGTGTCCTAGAATTGGACTTTCTGCTCAAACTGCTGAACATCAGTTCTGATCCACTGGATGTTTTTCTTGCAGAAATGTCATCACATCCTTTTGGTTTATGGCAGCTGTCCATCTATCCAGTCATATTATTATTCACTCTCCAGTAAAGTGTTTAGCATCAACATCAGAATGCACAATGCAAATCAATAACATATTGCTGTAATTACATTTCTTGAGCTGGAAAATCAAATACTGTTTGCAGTATTTGGCTGAAATGGCATAAATATGCAAAGTCTATTGCTTGGCTGGTCTACTGGTAGCAGATCTATTTTAAATCTAAAACCAGATTTTGTTTCTGACTCTGCTTCTGATTTGCTCTGCAGCCTTTGGCAAATCACATTGCCTCCATCTGTAAAAGCAGATGATAACTGATCAAAGGCACCATCTCTGACTGGTGTGTGTAATCACAGCCTAAAATGAAGGCAGATTTTGAAAAAACACAGGCAAAGAGAGTCAGCACTGCTAATGCCTGAATGAGGGATGGATACAATATCTAGACTTGATCATGAGTGCTTTTGGGAACACTATCCAGGCTGGAAATATTTTGTGGGAGAAGGAAGTGTGATTTTGGCCTCCACTCCTGTTTCTTCCAAACTCATTCAATTTCAAGTTCTCTTATGAAGTTTTAAGACCTGAAGAAGATTTTCAAAGTTTGAAAAATTCCTCTTCAGCCCTAAATGCTTTCCTATTTTAATACTGTTGAAAGTTACCCTTTTTTCTTAATCTAAAAAGCACCATCCAGGTCAACATACACCTGTATTCAGTGAAGAGAGAAAAACTATTGCCTCTTTTTAAATGTACTTCACATTTTTCCCATCTGATCTTGGTACAAGGCTCAGGGCTTCTACTTGACCCTGTCCTGCTCACTTTATATGGAAGCACTGTTAACCTGACCTCTTTGATATATCAATGTTGACAAACATGCAGCCTGACAAACAAGGTCCTGATCAGAGTTTTTCAGACACAGCTGACATACTTTAGACACCCTTCAAGCTGCTGTTCACGTGACAATGCTGCTAGAACACATTTAATTTTTTTATAAGGTGGAGAGTGTACCAACGTTTTAAAAATAAATCCTAAAAAAATAGAATTTAAATTTTATCAAAATGCATTTATTACTCTTTTGCCAAGTACACCTTTGAAACCTTATTTCAGCTGTAGCTTTACAAAGTAGCACATTTATCGGTATTGAATACAAGTGGTTTTATAATGTTGGAAGAAAGATAGTGTAGTTGACTGAGGATGCACTACCAAGCTAAACACTATTTTTATACAAATGTAATTCCTTTTATTAATTTTTTTTTTTGCATAAAAATCCCCATTTTTTATTTTCAATGCATACATGCATTTCTTTTGACAGATGACAAAGCCATAAATAAATCGGCTATTTCTTAGTTTCATAGGCAGGAAAAACTGCTGATTTCAATTATTTAAAAGAATGGGACTAAGGAAACAGGATCACTTGAAGGTGACCTGAAAATTAGTTTTCTGATATATATGTTATTTGTTAAGGAATCTTTTTTATGTATTTTTAAAAATTATATTTGCGAAGTTATATTTGAAAAGAACATGCCTGGGATAAATATTTCCTTCACCAATTTAAGTGTGAACAAACTTATCTATATAGTAACTTTTTTTTTTTCTAAATATGTGATTTTAACCAAAGTTGCTGCAGGTTATGCTCCAGTGAATTTCTGATTAGAGTACTTTCAAGACAGATGTAAAATGTAGCAATCTGTTATTGTTCAATAAAGCTCAGACAAAAAAGAATTGATATAAATGTATGTTAATTACATAGAAAACATGCCAACAGAATTATGAATTTGGCAGAGTGTGCAACTCTTCCACTAAAAGCTAGGACTGTCCAACAGAACTGCATTCCTCTAAAATGGACCATACATCATCAGCAAGCTACAGACTTCAAAAGATGTGAGAGAATCTGAGCTCTTACTGTGAAACACAATAATTGTTTCTCATTTCTTTCTCTGACATGCATTTGTGGAAGAGCAAAGCTATAGGTCTTTCATGATCTTTACGTTTCTGACAAAATTCCTTCTTTTGTGCAGTGGATGCCAGGATGGAAGAAATTCCAGAAACTGGATTTTTCTTTCGGGTACAAATCCCAAAACACTAAAGAAAAAACTGTTTTCTTTGAGGAACAGCAGATAAGACTGATCTCTCACTTCCCTTTTGTTAGTGAAACACACCATGACTACTAGAGAGGTCCTTAAGATGGAGAGGAGACCCTGCACGACAAAAACCTATTCCCACCCTATCTAGCCCTGACTCTGAGCCAATTTAACTATAGGGAGTGAAAAAAGGAGTCAGGAGACCGGTGAGCAGTGGGGTGAGGTGAGCTCATTCAAGGAATGCCAATAGTGACGCTTTTAAGAGAAGTACCAAGGCTTCAGATCTTTACTTCCATGAAACATAGAAGCCTTTTGTATTTGACGCTAGCCATCCCCTGTTCCTGTGACAATTTATTGCTTGCAACACTGAAAAAGTTCCACAGCTATCCAAAACAAAGTTGGATGAAGAAAATGTAGAGGGACACCACCTGTCAAATGAACCTCACAGGGCAGAGCCTTTCTGTGTGCTTTCAGATAAGAATATATGATTGATAACCCTAAGATTGTACAGTCTAAAAAAACTGTCACAGTATGTATGCTTTATGTTTTTCTTCCCTGATTTATGAAGACACCAGAATGATGTCACGCAAGAACATGAATAAGTAGTAGTAATCATTTGTCTCTTTTCTGTTATTTCCTGTTATTTTGATATTTACTGCTGCAGATATTGTATCAACAACAACCACAAAAAGAAAAAACAAACCACAAAGACAAAACCAAAACCCAAAAATCCCAACCAAAAGCTCAGGGTTTTTTTTTAAGTACTTGTGTTTTACTTAACAGAAAAATAAAATAATTGAAAGGAATAATTTTAGTGATGCCAACACCATCATATGATCTGCTAGAGTCCCTTTCTCATTTTGACTACTTTTGAACTCTCAAAAGTTCTTTTGACTTCCACTACAGATAGTAGTGGAACATGTTTCCAACAGTACATGTTTCCAGATGTACACAAGAAACACATATGTGAACCTAGAGAACTTTGTTTACTTACACAAAAAACGCACTGCTTTTACAATTGGTTTAATAATAATAAATGACATTCGACCAAAATTATATATATATATTAGTGTTTGAGCATTTTTAAGAATGCTTGTCATCAGAGACACTACAAAAATCATGCCCCGCTGAGATAGCTCTAGATCAATCAGAAGACTATGCTTAATTTCTCAAAATTTGTTTCTATATCTATACCCTATATTCTATATCTATACTCATTCTATATCTATATATTCATATATTAGAAATAAACTGACAAAATAATAATAATAATTAAAAAATAGAGTCATTCACTTCTATCTTTTTGCAGACAGCAACCAAAGTTCTATCATGCTCAGTAATGAGTCTTATTAGTGATTGCTGAACTTTGGATAAAGAGTTGTAAAAACTATGTGCAGTTTTTCGTTGCTCACCTGAAAACATGGCATTAGCAGGTGGCCTCTTGATTTCCCTGGAAGTTCTCATGCTTCTACTTGTGTTCTGAGTCTCTCTCAGTTTCTCTCATTTTTAAAAAGTCACAGAATCTGTGAAGAACACATCAACGTGAAAATAGATTATAGTCTCTTAGGATACAAAAGTGATTACTAGAGCTGGCATACTGTTTGAACAGGTTTTTAGCAAAAAATGTAGATTTAGTAAAGTGAAATATTGATAGAAGTATTACAATTTTACAACTTTCAAGTAGAAAATGAAAAAAATGTGTTTTTTTCCTGTCATTAAATGAGATAAAATGAGCACTTTTTAACCTTTTTGCTCTGATTCACTGAATACTATAAATTATTGCCTTCATTTTAATATAAGATGTATTTATATCTCTGTATATTTTATATGTACATTTAGTCTGTATTCACAGGAAATGGAAAACTTCATCAAAGGAAATATTTCAGTGTTTCAAACTATACATTTTAGTTAATTTTTATTATGCAAAAATTTTTGGAATGTCAAATTTTTGTTCCATTTCAAATTAAACCCTTCAAAATGTTGCAATTCAATTGAGTTCTAACATTATATAAATTCTGAACTACAATGTTTTTTACTTTGTATGTGTAAGTAAATGTCATATCCTCCCGGGTAAAATCCTTTCTCATTCTATTCATGCAAAGTGATCTTGCTAAAGTGAAGTAGCTATGGATCATGAACAGTAATTGCCCTGCCCCCAACCCTCTGCCTTTATCTAGATGGAATTATTTTCATTAGCTATTGAAAAATACTGTCTTTTAGATCATGAAACCATGCATCACAAACAGTGGAGTGAAATAGTGGTTTCGATGGGAATGGCATTCATTACCCTTGTTTTCATTTGGGGCATACAGAATAAATAATGGTGCATTCCCTTTCCTGAGACTGCATCTGATAGTACAGATATCCCACTGATAAGCAAAGGTAGGGCTTGCCACTGAGGACTAGTATCATGACCATGTGCTTTTTGAAGCACTTACCCTCTATGAGGATGGATGTTGTGGCACATGGTGAGGGCAACATGATATAGATCACACAAGGAACTATACCTTGCCCAAGTGGAGTAATTGTAAAAACCCACAGGAGCTTTCAGTAACATTCAGTAAATGAAGGGACAAAGTAAACTACTGAGGCTTAAACATTTGTGAGCTTTTTTGTTGCTGTCTGGGAATCTACATATGAAAAGGTCTGGGACATAATATATAGGGATTTATCTCAAAAAAAGTTATTTTTAAATAATTATCAAAGGGTCTTGTTCCACTAAAGACCTAAAGATAATTTTAACTTAGTTTCACATGAAGTTTATGAGACTATTTTTATGATTTAGGTAACTGTTTGAACAATATACTGGGCCAAACTTAGAAGAATGAAAAACGCTTCAGAAACTGGTTTAAAATATGTTGAATGTTTTAACTAAATAGCAACTAAAGTTGTTTTTATGGCAATCCATTTCTAAAAGCAATGTTCTGAATAGTTATGAATAAATTTACAAATATATCCAGAAAGTTAGTGGTTTGAATCACATCCATCTTTTTCTTTTCTCCCTGAGTTTTCATGAACTTTTTAACATGATCAGATATGCCTTAGAAAGCCATAACATGAAACTCTAAACACATATAATCTAAATGCTGCTCTTCCACTTGAACTAATGATGTACATGTCTCCAGCAAACAAAGAATATTCATTTGCAATAAATCAAAAAGCACTGCACTTTGTATAATTGCACATAAAAATATCTTAAAAGAAGCTATTACATTTGCAAAGTCAAGCATTCAAAAATTTGAAAACACCAGAATTAAAATTGCTCATGCAACCTTAATTAACTGTGTTAGTGTATGCATTATTTTAAAGTCTTAATAATAGGATCAGATTCTTTTTTTTCTTCTCCCCCCACCCAACACCCAGAGGTCCCAGAGGCCCCTTCCCCCCGCCCCCCAGTTGCCCCTCCACCTTTACTCTTGTTCCTCATGGCCGACTTCAGCAGCGCCGCCTTCAGCGCAGCCTTGGTGTCGTCGGAGATGGCTCCATCCCGTTTCGGTGCCGCGGGCGCTCCCGGCTCCGCCTTCACCCGCGGCGAGTCCATGGGGCAGTCAGGGGCGGGGCCGGGGCTCGGCATGTCCACGTCGGCGCAGGGCGGCCATGCCGGGCCGGTGGTGGTGGTGTTAGCCACGTTGGCATTGGCCACATTGATGCCGCCGTTCCCCATGTTGACGTTGGCCACGCTGATGCCGACATTGGCCACGTTGGCGTTGGCCACATTGACGTTGGCCATGTTGATGCCAACACCCGCCATGTTGGTGGTGGCGTTGACCACGTTGATGCCAGTGTTACCCACGTTGACGTTACCCATGTTGACATTAGCCACGTTGACCGTGTTGACGCTGCCATTGCCCACGTTTATGTTGCCCACGTTGACATTGGCCGTGTTGACATTGGCCACGGTGACAGTGTTGACCGCGCCACCCCCGCCCGCAGTGCCGCATCCGGTGCCGCCCACGGTGCCGCCCGAGGGCGCCAGGGCGATCTGGCGCCGGATGCCGTCGCGCCGGGCGTGGAAGTCGGCGATCTCGGCCACGATGGCCGCCTTGATCTCCTCCTTGGTGAGCGCCTGGCGGTCGAAGGCGAAGTCGAAGGCGGGCACGCACTCGGGCTCGTCCTCGGGGTCGTGGTACTTGGCGAGGAAGGGGTGGCGCAGCGCCTCGGCCACGCCCACCCTCTCGCGCGGGTCGAAGCGCAGCATCCGCCCCAGCAGCGCCAGCGCCGCCGGCTCGGCCGCGCCGAAGAGGCTCTCCCAGGGCACCGGCGGGCGCGGCGGGAGGCTCTGCACGTAGGCGCGCACCCGCTCGGCGCCGATGGCCGCCATGACGCCGGCGGGCGGCGTGCCCAGCACGGCCATGATCAGCTGCAGTTGGTGCACGTAGTTTCGGCCCGGGAAGAGCTGGCGCCGGCCCAGCATCTCGGCGAAGATGCAGCCCACGGACCACATGTCGATGGCGCGCGTGTAGCGGTGCAGCGACAGCAGCAGCTCCGGCGCGCGGTACCAGCGCGTGGCCACGTACTCGGTGAGGAAGGCCTTGGCGTGGCGTGGGTCGGCGCCCAGGCCGCGCGCCATGCCGAAGTCGCCGATCTTCAGCTCGCAGTTCTCGTTGACCAGCAGGTTGGAGGGCTTGAGGTCGCGGTGCAGGACGTTGGCCGAGTGGATGTACTTGAGGCCGCGCAGCAGCTGGTACAGGAAGTAGCGCACGTGCTCGAGCGTCAGCGGCTGCGCCGAGTGGATGATCTGGTGCAGGTCGCTCTCCATCAGGTCCAGCACCACGTACCTGGGGGGGGGAGGGGTGGGCCACGGTGGGGGCGTTGGGAGGGGGGCGTTGACCGTGGTGGCCACGGTGACCTCGGCCATTGTCATTGGTCGTTAATATTGATCACATCGACCTCGGCCATTGTCATTAGTCATTAACATTGACCACGTTGACCTTGGCCATTGTCATTAGTCATTAATATTGACCACATCGCCCTCGGCCATTGTCATTAGTCATTAACATTGACCACATTGACCTTGGCCATTGTCATTGATCGCTAATATTGCCCACGTTGACCTTGGCCATTGTTGTCGATCATTAATAGTGATCACACTGACCTTGGCAATTGTCATTGATCGTTAATATTGACAATGTTGGCCTTGGTTATTGTTATTGATCATTAATATTGACCACGTTGACCTTGATCATTGTCATTGATCATTAACATTGACCACATTGACATGACCACGTTGACCGCATTGACTTTGGTCACGGTGACACCGACCAAGGGCAACTTCCCAGATCCCCCAAAAGCCCCTCAGAACCCCCTCAAGACCCCAAATACCCCCCAGACCCCCCCCCGACCCCTCAGGACCTCCCCAGGACCTCCCCAGACCCCCCAGAAGCCCCATAAACGTTGTCCAGGACCCTCCAGGACCTCACACGACCCCCTGAGGACTCCCCAAGACCAGTCCAAGATCCCCCCAGAAGCCCCCCCAGACCCCTCCAAAATGCCCCAAAAGCCCCCCAGATCCTCCCAAACCCCCTCAGACCCCCCAGACCCCCCCAAAGCCCCCCCTGGGGACGCACACGGAGCGGAACTCGCCGTAGGGCCCCGCGGGCCGCAGGATGTCCTTGATGCCGATGATGTTGTCGTGCTTGAAGTGCTTGAGGATCTTCAGCTCCCGCAGCGTCCGCTTGGCGTTGGTGACGACGTCGAAGGCGTTGGGGATCTTCTTGATGGCCACCTGTTGGCCTGGGGGGAGGGGGGGAGGGGGGGGGGCAGGAGGGGCCCAAAAATAAAGGGGGTCCAGGTGATGGGGGAGACACAAGAAGGGAGTCCAGGTGACCAAGGAAAGGGGTCCAGGTGACGGGGAGGGTCCAAAAAGAGGGTTCAGGTGATAGGGAGGGTCCAAAACGGGGGACCAGAGGACTAAAAATGCCCAAAAAGGAAGTCCAGGTGGCCAAAACTGCCCAAAAAGGGGGTTCAGGTGATGGGGAGAGTCCAAAAAAGGGTTCAGGTGACCCAGGAAAGGCGTCCAGGTGGATCTCCTTTTTTGGGGAAGCCCCAGAAAAGGAGATCCAGGTGACCAAAACTGCCCAAACAGAGGTTCCACTTGACTGGGAAACCCCCAAATGTCCCAGGTGACCACCCAGGTGTCTGTGAGCCCCTCACCTGCCCCAGGTGTGTCCCCAGGTGTGTCCCAGGTGTCCCCAGGTGTCCCCAGGTGTCCCCAGGTGTCTTCCAGGTGTCCCCAGGTGTCCCCAGGTGTGTCCCAGGTGTGTCCCAGGTGTCCCCAGGTGTCCCCAGGTGTCCCCAGGTGTGTCCCAGGTGTCTCCCAGGTGTCCCCAGGTGTGTCCCAGGTGTGTCCCAGGCGTCCCAGGTGTCCCCAGGTGTGTCCCAGGTGTCCCTCACCTGCCCCAGGTGTCCCCTCACCTGTGTCCCTCCTCCGGGCCGAGCTGACCACGCCGTAGGCGCCGGTGCCGATGGTCTCGATCACCTCGTACTCGTCGCCCACGTCGAAGGTGACGTCGAGGGCCTTGGCCTTGAGCAGGGCCAGCGGCCCGGGGGGGTCTCGGGGGGGGCCGGACCCCCCCTCGGGCTCGGGGCCCACCTGGGCCATCCCACCTGGGCCCACCTGGGGGGGGGGGTGAGAGAGAGACCCCCGAAATAACCCCCAGGACCCCCAAAATAACCCCCAGGACCCCCAAAATAACCCCCAGGACCCCCAAAATAACCACCAGGTGAGGCAGGGACCCCCCAAAATCTGCCCCAGGACCCCCAAACTCTGCCCCAGGACCCCCAAAATCTGCCCCAGGACCCCCAAAATCTGCCCCAGGACCACCAAAATAAGGCCCAGGACCCCCAAATGAACCCCCAGGTGGGACCCCCAACAACCCGCCCCCAGATGGGGCTCAAAGGGGGTCCCAGGACACCCCCCCAGGTGTGTCAATGGAGGGTCCCCCCAAAATCCCTCCCCGGTTCCCCCAAACCTCCCCAAAGGGGTCTCAAATCCCCCCCGGACCCTCCCAAAATGCCCCCCCAAGTCCCCCCTCCCCAAAAAGTCCCCAAACCCCCTCCAGGACTCCCCCAAACCCCCCAGGA
>JAWWMP010000081.1:87552341-87584024 GCA_035047865.1 Dendrocincla tyrannina | reverse complement strand
TTTTGCCCCCTTTTTTTTTTCCCCCCCCCCCCCCCCCCGCCCCCAGCCCTTTGCCTCATGAAATGGATAATGTTTCCTTACAGGTAACTATTCACTCTATTCTTTTTCCAACATCATTCAATGTGTTGTCTCTGGGACATACCTATTTATTCAAGACTTTTCTGAAGATGCAATGATGAACGTCCTTCATGGCTTATCTATAGTGCTGATTATTTTTTTTACATGGGGACTTAATAAACAAGGGAATGTATCCCTCTGCAAAAAGAACTGGGTTAGAATGAGATTCAATGAAAGGTACTTCCAAAACAGATGCTGAATTTGAGAGGCTGTTTGTCTGACTTTTTTTGTTTTTTTCAGAGTGACTTTAATTAGATAGTATTTTGTGAATGGAAATTATAATTTTTATTTGCTGCACTTGCAGGTGTTAGTTCTCAGTGTTTATGCCAAACAAGTCCTTGGGTCTCTAATCATCCAACCCCTGAGGAACTCACAGATAGTGATCTCATAAAAAAAAAAAATCTTTTCCTGTCCAGGGGCATAGAGGAACTCTATAATATAGTCACAAACAGTCTCTGAAAGTATGATTTGAATCCTGACAGTGTCAGCCTGTGAGTCAATGGAGTTTTAAGTTAGTTAGTTCACCCTGAACGTGATACATACATGCTCAGCTGAAGTAGCCCTTCAGTGTATTATATTTAGCTCAGTACAAGGGGAGTTGCAGCACCTAGTCACATGTAGACACCCGAATTTAGCTGTCTTAATCTGCAAGTTGAAATCTACCCCAATTTTCTTGCCTAGTCCTAACCATTGTTCTGATTCTTCCTTCCCTTAACTTCCCTTCCTTCACTTTCACTCCACATCTTCCAACTTGTACAATACAAGATGTTTTTCTATACCTAAAGTAAATTTATGAACATGATATATTCATCAACAAAGTTTAGGTGATGTTTGGAAAACAACACAATGACTATTAATGTAGCTCACTTTTCTCTGGAAATTCCTGAAAACCTTTTCCTTGATGCTGGCAGCAATTCCCAATTAACATATTTGTCCTTAGCTAAGTTTAGCCTTTATGAAGGCCTAGCCATATTTTGTCTTTACCTTTCCAAGATTCTCTGTGAATCTGTTCAGTCTTCCTTTGGGATCCTTCTCCAATCTTTCTTTGACTCATTTATTCTTCTTTCTCATTCCTAATAATTTTCGATTTATCACATTTCCACATTCTTTTGACAAAAATGACTCTTCTACACACTTGAATCAATCCATTGCCCCATTCCTCATATCAGTGTCAGTCCTCATGTTATAACTGTCTGTGACTACTTTCATTCAGAAGACAAAAATAATCAGAAATGTCCAAAACTGTTCTAGGGACAATTCCAAACAAAAGGTTTCTGTTTTTTTTTTTTTGTCTTATCAGGACTCAATGCTGAGTTAATGGAGAAAATAACAGCCATAAATGTCACTTATGTGAGGACTAAGAGTGAGACTAAACCCTATACTAGAAGGCTTAGCAAACAGTGAAAGCATAATGAGATGCAGGAAGCCTGACAGTCTGCAGCAACCTAAAGTTACAATTTCAGGAAAAGTCCTCCTCTTCTATTGACATGGATGAGCACACACAGTTTACCATAGGGAAGTGTATTTTTCACAATGCTAAACATAAATTTGCAAGGTTTTCAAAAGGAAACATTTCATGCACTATTTTGCTGCTATTGTTCTTCCTTCAAGTCATCGAAGACATAAATCTTCCTGACTAAAAGATATTTTAGCCTAGGTTAAGTAAAGAGTCCTTCAAATTTTAGATTATTCCTGGAATAGCTTAACGATTATTGTTGAAATCTTGCAAAGCAATTCTACTTCATATATTCCATTAGGGGAAGATATTTCACCTTTGATAACACAATAAAGTTATTTACATGCACTGAGTTTTTTCACAGATGTCCAGTAATTTTCATAAGATGCAGTACTATCCACCCTACTCATAGTTGCTGAACTTCAATGTATATTCTTATCTTACAGGTAAATGAGGTCCAATTAAAATTGCTGTCACTATTACATTCCCTGCTAAACGTCTGATCCTATACCTTCTAAAATCATTTACTCTGAGGGCTATAGCACGCGGTCTTACATGTTCAAAAATCTTCCATCCAGGGGACAATGAAAACAGGGATGTGTGCTGAACTCTGTTCTCCATCTGTGATTTAAAGCCGTAAACCTGGAGGCATTAAAAGTAAGTTAATACTTGTTGAAAAAAAAAAAAATTGCTAATGTGTTTAAAAGGTAATTAGTGAATAATTCCTTTAGTTACTTTGCTCTTTTTCTTTCTCATTGAACTTGACCCTGTTGTCTATAGGAAGCATTATAAATTTTGGAGTCTCTCATGACTTGGACATTTTAATGAACTACTCACAGCAGTCACCTGTCAGTGGCCAGTTTATTGGAGAGAGTGAGTGAAAATTTATCTCTCCTGCACAATATGTAACACTACTTTTCACAGGGACCTCAGCTAATTTAACTCTGCTGTTTTCTGAATTAACAAGGCTTGTCTTCAGACCTTTCGACATAGGAGCATTCTGTTCTGTTATTATTTTAGTGCTCGCCTTCCCACTGTCCCTCAGGACGTGCGTTATTTAATCCATCTGGAGCCTTAGTAACCAAGTTCCCCTGCTCTCCCTGACCCCAGTGATTTATGTTTCATATTTCATGCTGTGGTTGGTCTTTTACCACTTATATTCCCTCTCCTTATCCTGGTCAATCTTTTTTTTTTTTTCTCTCTCTCTCTCCACTCCATCCCTCCCTCCTACTTTTTTTTTTTTTAGAAGGAAGAATAAATATTTGACAAGTGGACTGTTTGTCATGCAAGCCCTAACACAGTTACAGTTAGAAAGGGGAATAATTCAATCTGCCAAGACTTAAATGTTGATAGATCATTGGCTGTTGTTAGGCCAAGGGTTGTGCCACTCATAATTTTTCCCACTGATACAACTATTTTATAGAATATGACATACATCTTTAGGTGTTAAATCATCCCTAGAATAATTTGTCTGTCAGGAATCAAAGTAAAAGGAAGTAAAATCACCAGAGCACAGAGTTGTATTGCTAAATCTCGTATTCCACAGAAGCTCAAGCTTGCACTTTAGTGTGTAGTCGTATTTGTGTCTTTAAATAAAAACAACACACACACACACACACACACAGGGAAAAAAACCTCGAAGGAGGCTGGCATTTGCATTGTGAATGTTGGATTCATGATCAGTCTTCCTTTGCTCTGTACCTTCCTTGCTCCTCGTTCCTCATATCCGTCTTATCAGATTTCATGTTTAAAGCCCAGCCTGAACCCCCCATCCTACACCCACAAATCTGACTGAACACAATAGCACTGATAAAACGGAAGCAAATTTCTTCTATTAGTGACTGACAGCAATTTGAACAAAATGAAGTTGTACCGTGATATCGTTATATATATAAGGTGCAAATAACCTAGTTTGAATAATCACAGCCTCTGTCTCCTTTTAAATGATTTTTCTCCCCCATTTAAAGGGAGGCTTTGATGTGATAATATTAATTCCCTCTGTGCTTGGAGGAAGAAAAAAAAAACCTAGGAGAAGCGGAAATTAAATGAGTAATGCAATGTCAGTCAATCTTTTAAACCAGGGCCTTATTAACAGCTAATCATTTTGTCATTTTGTCGCTCAAAGTAATGAATTTGATAGGAGAAGAAGGGAATGTTTTATGTTTATTTTTATTAGTTTTAAACAGAAACAGTTGTGGAAATATTATATTATCGAGACTCACAGCATTTAAGTGGTTTCTGTTCAGCATATCACTATTTTTCTTCTCTGCCAGTATCTGATTGTCATAATTTTGAATAATCTGCTTGTCTTTCAAAAAAAAAATTGAAAAGGATATTCATCTCAGGCATAGCATAGGGTTCCATCATTGGAGATGCATTAGGCTTTTGTTAGGTATTTCTTTACATCCTATTTATTCAGAAGTATCTAAGTAATTAATCGCTAGAAGGATAGTTATGCAGCTGAAAGGAACAGTATGTGTTTCTCAGCTGCCAGTGTCTGAAGACCAGAAAAATTACAGTGAAAATCCTATGAATAACTTTCTGTTTCTAAAAGTGCAATGCAGGGCTTTGTTTTATTTTAAAATTCTGTAGGCTACAGCAGCACATTAAACACATACTAGTAGAATGCTTTAAATATCTGTTGCCAAGAATGGATTCTCTATCGATGTCCCTGTAGCATTATTCTTTGAAATGGCAGGGGTGACCTCTGAATTGGGACTCCAGAGGACTCTCGAAGTAAGTACTTTGAATATGGCGCCATTATAAGGTTTGATCTAATGTTGGTGGCAGTTTTCCATCAGAAAAAACTGCAATACCAGGCACATAGAGAATACAAGTATTCACAGCCTCCTATGGGGTTACAATTTTTGGTTTGCTTCAATGTTCCCTTTCATAAGCTTCCATTACATTTAAGTATTTGCTTATTTTATATTTTCTCACTATATGCTAACTTATTTCACACCTATATTTTAAGGCTGAAGAATGGATTGTGACTTTAGAGAAGTACAGCAAAAAATAGGCCCTGATCTCCAGCTCAAGGCCAGACTTCATTTACCATGACTTAGGTTAGTAAGCAAATCAATACCTGGTAGCCTAGTGATATATCTGGTGATTTAGTTACTCATTGACTGAAAAGTAATTTAGTGTGCTAGAGAACATGTGAAACTACTTCTTTATCATTAGCATAGGTTCCATTTCATTTTTAGCTTCAAACATGAATGTATAGAAATTCTCTCCACCAGGGTGGAAGCACTTACTGCGTAAGGAGACACACATTAAGGCGGATAAACCAAACACTCCTTAAAGCCTAAACATCAAATGCTGTTCTGTTCAACTTTTTAAGAGGTAGTTATAGACATACCCAACTTCCAAATAGTTTGAAAAGTGAGGGATGCACCTTCTGTTCAAATTTGCCAATGGAAGGAAAAAAAAGTGTCTTAGTATCCTCAATTTCAAGTTACAGAAAAGTAGGAACAAAGGGATTTTTACAAACCACTGAACCCAAGGTTATGGCTGGCTCCCACCTGAGTCCTAGAGTCATTGTTTGTTCTCTGCCCTAAGAATTCAGACCTATCTACAAGTCTAATAAATACATATATATTATCTGTGAGCACGTTAATTGTCATCATACCAAATCAACCTGTGACATGTATGAGATTAAACCTATTAGCTAAAAAAATCAGTGAAAGCAACCTACATGAAGTTGCTAGATCTCACATTTTTGATGGTCTAGGAATATACACAGTGTTCCCAAGGGTCAGCTGTCATACATTAGCTTGGCTAAGCTCTCACAATGAACTGCTTTCTTGGAGTCCTAATCATGGCCTAGTATTTGAACAACTACACTTCCAGCTCTCTGGGATTATCTGATCTTCTAGTTGTCTGGTTTCAGAGATGTAGAAAACAGAGGAAGAGGAATATGAAGTACTCCTATCAGTGTAGGCATTTTAAATATATTTAGTGAGTATAAACCACTACCATGTCGCAATGATTCCACTGCTTTTCAGTGAAGTTGTTACTCAGGATCTGCGCTTAAATGATTATTCTTCATTTTCATTATCTTTACATATCTATGTGTCCTTTGTGCTATAGAAGAAATGCCCTTGTGGGAACTGATTGCTGCCATTAGTCTGTTGATTCAGCTGATTGCTGCTTTAGGCTGTTCATTTAGTCTCTGCTCTCCTCAGAGAAGCTTGTCCAGAGAGTCTCATAAAGCAGATTCTCTTCAGAAGACGAAAACCCTTCAAAGCACTACCAGAGATATTATTTCCTTTCTGTTTGTATGAAGCAAAGACATCAAAGAAATAGCTGGATCCATAATCTACAGCATATCCAGAAAATACATAAATTTTGCAAATTGCTTTATAATGAGTTGGGAATGAAATTTTGGTATTGAAGAGATAAAGAGTAGTTGCAGAATCAGAGAATAATTTAGGTTCCAAAGGATTTCTGGAGGTTGCCTAAGGGTCAGTGTGGATCAGGTGGCTCAGGGCTATGTCCAGCCAAATTCTGTACTTTTCTGTGGATGGAGGCTCCACAATCTCATCAGTCACTTGCCAGTCCTACACCAGAGACTGAATCCAAACTTTCAGCAGCTGAAGCCAAATAATACATTAATAATGAACTAGGAGAAAAAAAAATACAATTCCAATACTTTCTTTTAGTCAAAGAAAGAAAAAATTTCAACAGAACATTTTATTTTTTAATCAAAAATTATTTTCAGACCCATGTATTTCTGATAGTCATGGTCTATAGTTTGAACATTTATAGTTCAAGTTTTAGGACGAATGAAAAAAGCTTGCTTTTCACTGATTTTAAATAACTCTGGTGAAAAGAGACTCCAGCTGTCATTCTGTTATAAGTTAATTGCAAAGTGGCCACCTGACTCTGAAAATATATACTTGAAATATCATTGTTCAAATTCAACATTTAGAGTGGAATGTGGGATAGAGATACTTGAAGTATGAAATGTTTCTCAGCTAAGGCCATCCAAATTCTTCTCTTGAATATTCCCTTATCATATACAAATTTTCTATTTGCTATTAGAAAACAACACATCTTGATATACGTTAAAAAAGTGCACTTGCTGCTAATACTCAGTGCATTCTTATAAGTACAGCCAAATTACTGCACATGCAAACTGTGTGTCTCTCAAATAAGGAATCATCATTAAAAATTTCTGCTATTACCAAAAAATTATAAAATGTGAAGGATCATAAAATATACTAATTTTCACATAATCATTCTTCAGTTCTTCAAAATCAGTCTTTCTTTTTTTTTTTTTTTCCAGAAGTATTCTCTCACAGAACTACAAGGTTCTTATTCTAACCCTAATCTTTTCCTCACATTTGAAGATGGCTGAATTCATCACTACATAGAAATTTGTCTTGGAAATTTTCTAGTCTGGAGGCAAAGATTTAAAAAAACAAGGACAGCAATTGGAACAAATTTATTTGTATATTTACAGTTGCAGATTCCTATAGTTTGTTGAAACATGCACACACTTTTAGTACAGTATCTCATACTTTAGGACTTTTATTTTTCTTAAGCTCTTTTTGGTCTATAGTTTTATATAATTGTATTTCTTCTTGATTCCTTAAGATTTTTCATCTCATAGACAGGAAGGAGCACCTTTTTTAGAAAGTAATGTTATTTACTTATAATTTATATTTTCCATAAAATGCTTATATGTATCTGTGTGTATCAACACCAATATAGGTTTCAATATTAATATTTATTTAAATATAAAGGGCTAAGTGTATATGCAAAGAAAGGAATGTGTGAGCAAGGATAGACACTTATGAGAATATTAGAGGAGTAAACCTTTTCAGAGCATGTGGAGGGATAAAAGCTGTTGTAGTTGCAGGGATAATATTGAAAATTTTTTAATATAGAAAATCACTATAATTTTTACTAATTTATTGCAGAAATATGATTTGAATAACTTGTATTTAAACCAGCCACAAGTAGATTTATTTGGCAGACGTGACTGAAAAAAAAAAGTTAGAGAACTAGACCTGGAATGTAGAATACAGTACTCATCTCAGCTCCTAAATGGCTGTGTCAATATCATGTGAAGCATTTCTAAAACATCTAGGCCAAGAATTTAAAAAATAGGAGCCTAAATTTAGATCCTTAAAGTCTACCTTTCGATATACAAATAAATGACCTGTTTTATGAAAAATTAAAAAAAAAAAAAGAAAAAGAAAAAGAAAAAGAAAAACAAAAAGAAAAATAAGAAAAAAAGAAAAATAAGAAGACAAAGAAAAAAGAGTACAAAAAGTGTTAACTTCAACAAAAGTTCTCGGGTACTCTGTAGTTCTGAAAAACAGTCTGTTTCTTTATATGACTAAATATTATTTTCAGGAATTTAAATTCAGGTTTTGAAAATCTTAGTAATTGATCTAAGTTTGTGTCTCATAGAAATCAATATGAGCTTTGTCTCTCTTTTAAATGTGAGTAGGAGTATATCCTTTTGTAAAATATAAATCTATTCACAGCAGCGTAACATGTGGACAGCTTGTGCAAATTCGAAGTCATGCCATTGTCTTGTGACTGAAATGCTGAGCCCACTAAATCATTATAGAACTGGGCTTTCTCGCAATAACTGGACACACTTTAAATGATCAAAAGATAAAATATTGACTACCGTGCAATTTTTTTCTCTAATACTCTGGATAAACAATATTACATTGAAAGTCATGCAATGCCCCGATTTAAAAGAGAACAATATTTCCAAATTCATACATCCTTGAATATTCTTTGTTTGGTTATTCAGATCATCCTTAAGGATGACTTCCTGTATGAGAGGGAGAATATTTTTTACCACACTTCAAAAAATACTAATATTTTTAAGGCATGGAATTTATTATAATTTGTCATAAAAAATGTCCCCAGACTGTTCCCAATAAAACCAGATCCTAAAGATGCTAGTTTATGAAAGAAAAAAAACCTGAGGAATCATAATGGCTACACATATAAATAACTTAAGAACAGCTCCTCTATTTTGAGAAATATATTTATTCTGTAAAGTAGTATTTAATATGTCATGTTTTTTATTTGTACTGTAAATAATACTGCATGAAAAGAGGAGTGAGAAGTAACAACAATCTAAAGTTAGTTTATTGATCTCCAAACTGCTGCAGGCCCAGACCTTTATCCATGTTATTCTTTGACAAACAGGAGGGAGGGACTATCTTAGTTAAATGTTTCTTAGAGTCTCAGAATTAGAGTGTGACTTTCTCCTTGAGAATTATTATTGGAAGAACAGTTGCTTAAAATTCTTTTATGCACCTTTCGCACATTCCAGACACTCAAAAATCTTTGTAGTTTGAGCAGTTTCAGTAAGACATATTTTGTGAGCCCTGCTAAGCTGATATGTCAATGGGCTATTTGAAGCTGATTACTTATTCTTGTAATAAAACTGTTGCCTCTTTCAAAATCAAAGCAAAATCCAATGAGCCTGAGATGCTAATTTTAACAATATTCATTACATTTTTTTTACCAATGCATGCAAGTAATTTCTGTAAATAAAAACATTGTCATGTTCCAAAAATGAGTGTTAAAAAAGACATATAGTCTTCCAGTAACATGATATATGATACCTCTAAAATGCTTCAACTGCTCCCTGAAAAATCATACAAATCAACATATACATTGTTAATTGCAGAAATGTGGACTTATGTTTCTGACATTCCAAATATTTAAATGGAATCAGGGGGGAAAAAGAATTAATTTGTAACTTCTGTGGTTCAAAATTTTATATTTTAAATCAAATACTTACTGCTCTGTTATAATTGTTTTATTGCCACTCTGTATGACTTTGGTTTGGGTGTATCTAGGTAAAAGTTGTCTTTAAATCTCTTGTTGCTAGTCTATTTCATTAGAGCATTTAATTGACTAGAAATTTGCGTTAGTTTAGAGTTCCAATGAAAAAAATAATGCAGTATCTTATACATTTAATTAAACGAGCACTAGCCACATATGTACTTATGTTCTACATTTTATTGACGAATAGGATTATGTTACATGGATCATTTTCTGCAGTATGCCTGAAATAAAAATAGGGCATCCTCTGACAAGTACATCAAGACCTTGAAAAGAGCCTATCTTGCATTAAAAGTAAATTCAGAATTTGTCCTTTTCTTCTGTTTATGCTAGACAAGAGCAAGAGTGATTTTATGAAGTGACTATTGCAGACACAAATGGACAAGAACACAAGGTCTACTTGCTGTCTGCTAATAGGCAGCATCTTAAGCAGTCACTTCCTCACTTGCAGCAAAGGAATTCTGAAACAGCCACTTGCCAATGGTCAAATGAATGAGGAGTCAGAATACCCATCTTAGAAGTGGGTGATATTTTGTTTTAATTTCAATACTTAGCACTGTGCCAAAAGGCTGTGTCTGTGCTTGTAAATAAAAATGGGTGTCTGCTGTCTGATCCCCGGGATCATGTGACACAGCACAGTGCAAGTCTACATGGCTGAAGTCTCATAATCTCAAAAAGTAAAGTAACATCATCCCTACTGAAGCTTGGTAGCATTTTCTGAATTATTCAGTCCTCTGAAGTACTCCTAAGTGCTGTCTGGAAAGGATTCAAGTCCAACCACGACTTGATGTTTAATATAATGGCAGCTAATCTGAATTTGTGGTATTCATCCATACACACTGCTCACAACTTGCAAACAGATTCACACAGGAAAAGCCTTAGAACATGTTAAATATGCTCAGAAACTTTCTGTGGACTATATGTAATATGTATGGGGAAGTGAATACAGGTGTGAATAACAACCTGTCCCTCTTTTCTGTGCTGTGCATAAGCATGCACTGAAAAGTGAAGTGAGTCTTTTTCCGTGTGTTGAGAAGCCTTGGTGTATTGTTTCAAACTCATTGTTTTCAGTCTTTCTCCGCAATGTTAGGTTATGTAATAACTGTAGGTAACTGCTTTCCAATCTGCAACGAATACTTGCAGATCTAGGATAAATTAAAACAATAGTGATTAAAATAACTCACAAATCCATTAGATTGATTAGATGGTAGCTCAAACAGTTAGAAATGTTGTCCTGTGATTTTTTCATTTTGAATAACTATATTTTATTTAAACATTAGTGCACAGAGAAAGTAGCAGTGCAATCTTGAATTCAAGGAGGCTTTTAGGAAACTTCCCTAGAAATATTCTCACCATATAAAAGTGCCTGTGGCACGCAAAGGTGACATAGGTGCTTGTGGTACTCTCTGTAACATAATGAATGAAGTAAGAAGCCATGTACCTCCAGCAAATTTAGATGTACCAAGAGACCCCTCCTTATTTTTCTTGATATGATAGTCATAATACAATCCATTTCAAATATGATCTTACAGATACTGTTGTAATTCTATGCTTCTTTATATCCTGAACTTTGGATGAAACTTGCTTTTTTTTATAGAGGGTTGTTTGTGCTTCAGGGTGAAGAGACCCCTGCAAGTTAAATGCTGAAATACCCATGCAGCAGCTTCAGAGTCAGTAGATACCAATGACCCACTGCCTCCTTCTGCCAGCCCTCACTTATGTCTCTGCCAATTAAGCCTACAACATCTCCAGCTAAAATCTATCTTATGATTTGAATAGTGTTTCACGTTCACACTGCCCAGGTGAAATTACCTCGTGAATTCCTGGTGGATTTCACAGAATAGTTTTTCTTTGAACATACTTGTCTTTTCATTTCTCTTTACCTATCTATGCATCTTTTCATTACAAAAATGAAACAATTTTTTTTTTTTGCAATAAACTGGACTACTAGATTTTATAACTTTATTTTACCAGTCCAGAGGAACAACTGTAACCCTGCTGGAGAGAGCAATGTGCAGTTAAGCACCTAGAAATACTTGAGATACAATTCCATGGGCCATTGCCTTTGGCAGCATAACTGAGTGAAGAAATTCTGCATTTCTGTGTCCCCATTTCCAGTGCTCATTCCCTCCCTGGAACTTATTCTGAACCTGAACTATTTGATTTTGCTTCCTTCACAGAGCAGGAATCTAGGGATAACATATGGAGAGGTGAAATGGGAACGAATGAATCATTAGAACAAACTTAAAGTAAAATGAATTTACAAATCTACAAACAGATATTATTTATGTACGTGACACACTAAGTGCTCTGTGATGGGATTCAAAACATAACAAGGGTTTCTAGACAATTATGGTAAAGGCTCCTGTACCCTTCATGTGCAGATTGATCTAGGCTAGAGACGAGGTTGATGAGAGAAACACACTGGAATGAAATTTGAATGCAAGACTCAGTCACTTGATTGTCTAGAGATGTCTCCTTCTTAGTTTTATTATTTTTTTTTTTTTTAATTTTCTAAGTAAGGGTCAGAATGTTATGTTCCTTTGCTTTAATAAAAGTGGGATATAGGACATTTCACTTTGCTGCATTCACCTCAATGGTCAGCCCTTGTGTGTGTGTGTGTTATGTATGTGCGCGTGCGTCCCGTGTGTCACCACACTTCATTAACTTCTACCTTCATTACAGATTAGGTTAAAAAGAAAAACATGGTACAAATGAAGCATCTTTATTCACATGCGTGACCTTCATGCTTTCTGATTTATAAGTGCAATATGGTATGGACAATGTCATCTAGATATCACCTAGCATTTTTATTAAACACATTTTTCCAGTAACTTGTGAAGAACACTAAAAAAAAAAACCAAACAACATCTCTTTTGTATAAAATCTCTAATACCAATGCATAAGTTTTTAAATAACATTGGTAAAAGTACAGTTGATTTTGCTATACCAGAGTAATTTCTTTTCCCCAAATATCATTGCCTATTAACTGTTTTGCCCTCACACTTTCTTAACAGTCAATTTCTACTTGAAGTATTTTGTATCTTAAATTCTGCCTTGGCTATTTTTGGATTATTCTTTCAGAGATGAACATTATTAGTGGTAGTTTGCACTTCTCACTGATAAAGTAAAAATACATTTTTGTTGTCTTATATAGCATTTTTTCCAAATTAGTTAAAATTAATTAACTAAAAGTCCTCATAGGACTAGTATGGCTTTACATTAATGGAGAAAGTTCATGTGTTTTTCTATACACCATTTACAATACTTGGGTAAAAATAAAAGTCTTAATTATAAAAACTGCCCCAAAGCGATATTGTAAGGTCAATCAAACAAAGTATATGGAGAAATGGAAAGCAACTTCATACTGAATTTGAATCAAAAGTAGTGACTTCAACACTTTTTACCTTAGGACATTGCGCAAGTAATTTGATTTTTTTATTTTTTAATTATAGGATTACTGATCCATTTCATACTTAGTATTTGACATTCCAGAATTGTGTTTCATGTAAATTATCAACATACTAACAAAATATTCCTTGCTCTTCAGATGACAGTTTCCACCTTACAGTGGATGTATCTTAATTACCAATTGCTGTTAAGACCTTTACATGCTAAACCACAAACCTATCAGACTTCACCCTGGTTTTTTTCTATATTTATAAATAATGTTTGGCATATTTCTGACATCAGTTTCTCATTTGCAGTGTAAACTAATAACGTAAGATAGGATGGTAAGACACAGAGATAATCCTCAGTGACCCTTGGGGTCACCCTGTGCTTTGCTATAAAGATGAAAAGAAATGAGCTGCAGCTCAGCCCTTTAAATTAACAGCAAAAGATATCAAATCCTTATACCATTTAACAACTTAATTTGACTTGGTTTTGTTTTTCTTTTATTTCTTGTGGGAGAAGGAAATGGGAAAGCATGATTAGAGGGGGGTTCCAATTCTACCAGTCTTTGAACTAACATTTGGAAGCATGGACTCACTTAATATTTAAATTATTTTTACTATATATATTCAGCGAGTTTACATATACTGCATTGTGTCAATAGAACCATTCTCTAATAAATGTAATACATGCTTCAGTTTAGCTCTAGATAGGATGTTATTTTTGAACAGTGATAATATTAGTATTGCTAATGACTTCAATCTTTTAGATTCCCGTGCTTTTTCTACGGCCTCTTAAAAGCAACTAATGAAACACCCAGCAATTCTACCACAGGAAATTGGTATTTTATTGAAAGATAGCTTTCAGTCTTTTCATTTTTTCAGCCTTTTCACTGAGTCTTGGTTATGATTTAGGTAGCTAAAAATGTTCTTTCTTCTCCTATCAGATATTTTTATTATTGTTGCTCTGGGATAATACTATGATGATGATAATTGAAATTGCTCTATTTCTTCAATTTGTGTATGCAGTGAAAACATATTTTTGCATCTGGTGTAATCATTACTACACAGCATTAGATTATTATGCCACCAGTTTAGGATTGCTTTTGACTTCATTATAAAACCTGACAGGAAAATAAGATGGATTACATGGCTACCAGCTGAGCAAAAGTTTAAATTACTTTTCTGCATCCTAGGGAATAAACCTTCCTCCCCTCCCAAATTAAAATAGAAGAAAATCAGACACACCAACATCTGATTTAACAAAAAATGTGAATAGGTGTGATAAAAGTGGTTAAAATAAATTGTACTTCTTTGCATCTAGCAAGAGATGTTGCAGTGGTGTGAGTTTCTAGCATGAAAAGAAGTCAGGTTTGAATATTGATCTTTTGAGGGTCCATTAGCTATATGTTGAGCATTGCTGACATCACAGATTGATGTCTCTTTAAACTGTGTCTCAGATTTAATCACTTGGGGAAACCACCTATTGACTTTGGATGTTTATGCTGCTCAGTCACTGGAGAATGCTCTTTTACTATCTCTCTCTCCCTCTGTCCATGTGTTTGTGTATCTCTTGAATACAGGCAACTGCACACATGCTTGCCCTTTTGTATTAGGGAATATTGTAATTATTTTTTGTGTAACTATAAGTTGCCAAAGGTACACTTATGCTTCCTTATTACATCTGTACGGTACATGTAGGTCATGATGTTCACAGTGAGGCAAACCACTTCTTACTGATTTAAGGTATTGAGAGAGTATCCAGGACAGTCTTAAGAGATGAGCATCATCTAGTCTGTGGAGACCTTCATTTCACCTTGTAAAGTGAGGCAACCATAATAGCCTGCAGAAGAGTCCTACAGGAATCAATAAAGGCAAAGAAACCAAAGCCCTTCTGAGGTGCTGGTGGTAGTGATGTGTCTCTGCATGCATGTGTGCTGTATGCCTAAGGATGAAGAGAGATGGCTTGTGATGAAAAGAAATGCAAATCTTCAAGGCATTGATCAGCACTCATCTCCGTTCAACCTCGTGCCCTCTGCTACATCAATACATTGGAAACATAATTTGTATCAGCAGTTGTTTCTTTAATTAAGATCTCTCGCAAATCTTTTTCATTGATTCATGCCATTAACTTATTGATCAGTTTGCTTATGCTGAGATGGTAGTTTTACTGAGAGCGGGTGTCTCTCTCAGTTCATGATGCTGGATCACTATAAGCATCTTGGCAACCAATGGGTAAATTGGAGCTCATTCAGCTTTGGAACTGCTCTAGCAGTACAGAGAGGCTTAAGATGCTTTCCTGGGGCAAGAAAAAAACCCAAACCAAACCAAACCAAACCAAACCCACAAAAATAGTTATTTGCCATCTCAGGACTCTGGAAACACACACACACACACAAACAAAGAGTATTTAATGTGTTTTAAAACCTTCCTGAAAAACTAATCACTCTAAACAGGACATGCAGAAAGTATATAGCCACGAGGGTATATGGCATACCCAGTCTCTATGTGTTAATTGATAATAATCAGGAAATAAATGGTAGAATTTGAACTGAAATGTGAGATATATTTAGAAATTAATGACGAGTAACTGATGCCTCATTTAACCAATGGTAAAATATGTGATAATCAAGGCAGAGTGAGGTTAAGGCTAGGTAAAAATTGAAAAAGGAATGTTCCACAAGTATTTCATTGCAATTCTGTATTTTTCATGTCTTTATATGGTGTCTTTATATTATTTTGTCATAAATACTGTATCAAACAGATTTACTGGTCAGTATGCTCAAAGATACAGAATTTCATATGGATATTCAGAGTATAAAATTGAATTTTTGTATAACTATTTGACTCAGGCAGAAAGAAAAGCAAACTATATCAGCTCTATCTTCTTAGACAGTCAAGTGGTTGATGCAGCAGAAATTTCAACTAGTTATGAGTCACTTATGCAAAATTTACAGATGAAGATTTATTCACTGAAATTGTTTAGAACTGAGGTTCTTCCCTGTCTCGTATGGACTTTACGACTTCTGGCTGAAACTTCAGGGAAGTGCAATGACTGTTAAAATTATTGTCTTGGGAGGTTCAACAGGATCCAGACAAGCAAGAAGGAACAGAGCACCACTGAACTGGTTCCTCTAACCCTAACTACCAGATGGAGCAGCCCCAGGACAGATAATGTGCACATGGCATTCATTAGAGGGCTATGCCTAA
This sequence comes from Dendrocincla tyrannina, assembly GCA_035047865.1. Lineage (NCBI taxonomy): Eukaryota > Metazoa > Chordata > Aves > Passeriformes > Dendrocolaptidae > Dendrocincla > Dendrocincla tyrannina. The sequence continues at coordinate 87,568,022 of JAWWMP010000081.1, read as the reverse complement.
TACTTAACCTTTGGGGAATGCTTTAACCTCATCAAAATACTTTTAAATATTCAAGGTGGACAGCCTTGAATGGCTGAACTGACTAGTTTGTTGGGATAAAGAAGCAAAAAGTAGAACAATGGTGGATGGACTAGTGGGAGCAGAGTAAAGATATTATTGACAGGAGTCATTATCAATGAGGAGATTCAGGAGCTGATGACTTTCCTCATGAACAAGTGTATTAAAATTAATACAAATACAGTTAATAAAAGAATTCTTTGTGTTTCTTAATCAACTAGTATTTGAACTCTCACTGTGACAGAATGTGTCTTGAGACTCCGGATAGTGCTTTCAGAAGTACATCAGCTTCTCAAGGCTACAGGTGTATTATATGCTCTAAACTCACACAGGGCACAATTCATTGCTGACAGACCTTCATAGCCTGGACACACTTTTTCAAATCTGCTTCAGCAAGACAAATTGTAAGACACTGAAGAACAGTTTAGCAATAACAGTGTTTATCATTTTAGAGTTTATAGAAATACAATATGAAATCCTGTTTTGCATTAAGGTCCCTAAAATCCCTATTCTTTTTTGATTTATTGAGCACCAAATTTGAAATTGTTCCTATTTGTCCTCAGGCAAATTAGTCAGCTGTACCATATAATTTTCAGAAAATAACATTATTACCTTCCCAGAAACAGTATTCATCTCAGGTTATACAAAGTGCTGTGCATTCTACCAAAGGGACAAAGAATATGTATAAAGAGAATGATATAACTTAACTATATGGACGTAAAAATGCAACCAAGTGAAAAAATCAGGCATGTAAGCTAGAACTGACCTGTGGCTTTGAATAATACAATCTGCATTTGTACAGGATATGGATTTCACAAATGTGCTCTTCCTTGAGAGCTTCCACAGCAGTCATATCTAACCACACGCATACTCTTATAGCTATATCAGTACAATTGGGGAAAATACGGCCTGTATTTCTCAGAACTCTGATTTCCCTTTAAAATATGTATTTACTTGACGATCCCTATCCTGACCATGATAGATCAGTATCTACAACAATCTCTGGAAGTCCAGAAGCAGTAATACCCAAGCCCAAGTGCGAGTGTCTGAGATTCTGAGCCTCAAAGTAACTGGAAGTTTTGTTGATTGTGCCTGTGCATCTTCTTTGGGGATGGAAAACAATAAAACTCTTACTGCCCTTCTAACCCTGCTCATATCAGCTGTACCTTCACATCTAGTGATCTAGCAAGTAATGCAATGACAAGTGAGCTGAGGAGGGAAGCCACAGAGCATGTAATAGGTGGGAGATGTCTTCTTTTTGGTCACTCAGTGGAAGAATGGATGGCAGCACAGTTAAATTCAGTTTCAAGAACATGAGCGGCCCATGAAACTCATGGCATCTGGTATATCTGGTATGGGACAAATAGACAGAATTTATGGTGCGCTTTTCTGTACAGAAAAAACAGAAAGTTGAAACTTCCTGTGCTCTTAGAAAAATATACCTCAGGAACACTAACCAATGATAAATAAGTGACCAGAGATACGCTGAACTGTTCTGTGTAGCAAGTTGTACCAAGCTGTAGGGGATCTGTTCTCTTGTTGTTTTCTTTTGGATAGCTTGGCTTCCAAAAAAAAGCAAAAGGGTAGTTTAGGATTGTGGAATATGAAATTAAGATGAATGTCATTGTTAAAATGATCAGAAGTGAAATAGTTAATTTTTTCCTTGGCTAGAATGAGAGGTAAATCTGACCCAAATTCAGCCATTTCTCCTTCCTGAGTTAAATTTTTAAGGTAAATTTTAGGATAGGTGAATGAGGCATTAGGACACTCCTGCCAAAGTTTTCAGATGAAGTTTTGGAAACTTAATTCAATGGATGCAGTATTTGTTTTTTATTTTAGTTAGTCTGCAAGCAACCTCGGACCAGATTTGATCAAATTATTCTAATTCACATTTTCAAGGTTGTTTTCAGAAAGGGTGAAATCCTGGCAGAGAGTCCATCAAAATTAATTTAGCTAATTGGTGGATTCTCCTCCGAAATCTGAAGTAAGAGTGAACACGGATCACAGTTTTCATTAGCCTGCTTTCTAATCCATTTAGTTAATTAGGTATTTGAATAACACGTAATCAAGACCTTATGTTCTGCCACAAAGTTCACCTAAAAAGGAGAAAACATGAGAAATTGCTTACTTAGAGCCTCACAGATTATAGTAAGAAAAATGCCAGACTGAAAATCCTTTTAAAGAATGGTCAGAGTGTTCATGATCAGCCTGATTTTAGTATTTTGGGCATACAGGAAATTTTATACTCTTTGCAGGATAGCTGTATATACAGTCTTTGCATAATAGTCAGGCAAAAGAACACCTCAGTAAGAAGAGTTTCTAGGGCTTGCTTAAGCTTAAGCTTACTTCATATATTTGTAAAAGTTTTCAAAGAAACAAGTGTGTATGAGAAAGAGCAAATTTTTTTCTGAAGTGAGAATATTCACTCCAAGAGATATGATGAGATTTCAGGGGAGAAGTGAGACTTCATTGCAAGAACTTCCATTTATAAAGTTGTTGTGTGCGACAGCTTGGTGGATCACTCCTCCCTTTCCATCCCCTCCCCACCATGTTGTCCCCGAGAAATCCTAGGAAAGAGACACACAGAGACCGCAGGAGTGGGAAGCTGAGAGAGTGTTTATTCACATGGTCAGGGGTATTTAAAGGTTTTAGGGGATGTTGGTCACAACCAGTAGAAATCGAGGGTTAACAACAAATGGAGAAAGGGTTAACAAAGGACCAATAAGGGAGGGTTTCATATAGACCTGTCAAGGCCCATTCTTTCATACTAATCTAGGGAGATAAGAGTTTTCTCAAAGGGTCTTGTGAAGAAGAAAGGTGAATCAAGCTAAAAACAAGGCAAAGAATCCATTTTACAATACAGTAAAAGCCTCAGTTTTTAATTTTTAAGGCATTATGGCTGGTTTCTTCATCTTCTTCAGAGACCCATCTCTTGCATGATTTATTCCACTTCTGATATTGTAAGTCTATTGCCACAGCTGTGAGCAGCCCTTTTTCTGGTTGCTCCTTCCACAGGAAACACATTTTTGCCTGTGAGTTAGGTATGCAGTGTTTTTGTTATTCTCACTATTATTTTTCTTTTTCTGGCCTCTCAAGGTTACTACCAGTACCAGTAACTACAGCTCTAACTTTTATTAATTGTTAATATTTACTGGTTTTCTTATTAGTGTACTTATTATAACATGTTAAAAGAAGCCAAAATCTGAAAGGCCAGCTCATAAAATTGACAGATGTCCAAAGCAATACTATAGTGCATAAAGTGTAGCATATATGCATGCTTCTCAGAAATATTTTTTGCTATAAAACTAAAACCCCTGCTTTGCAGTCAGAAGGTTGAGGGGTAAAATATGGACACTGGCTCTATTCATCTTGTCTTCATGTTAAAAAGAACCTTGTTTGTAGCAGAGCAATGGGTGGTGTTTTGCTCAAAAGTTTAGCGAGGACTTTGGCCTTGCAGGCAATTCTCTCTGGAGGACATGAGGAGTATAGATGGGCTGATGAACTGTGATTTCAAGAAATGGAAAATATGACCTAAATAGTTTTAGAAATATTTCCAACTAACATCTTCTTCATTAAATGTTCTTCATAGACTCATAGAATCATTGAATGGTTTGGGTTGGAAGAGACCTTAAAAATTACCTAGTTCCAACCTCCCTGCCATGGGCAGGGACACTTTCACTAGACCAGGTTACTAAGACCTCCATCCAGCCTGGTCTTGAACATATCCAAGAATGAGAAGTCCACAAACTCTCTGGACAACCTATTCCAGTGCCTCACCAGCCTTATCATAAAGAACTTCTTCCTAATATGTAATCTAAGCATAGCTACTTTTAATTTAAAGGCATTTCCCCTTGTTCTATCACTACATGCCTTGCCCGTTTCTGGCCTTCTTGTATGCACTGGAAGGTCTCTTTGAAGCCTTCTCTTCTCCAAGCAGTGATGGGTCATACCAGTTAAAATACCTGGAAAAGATGATGGAAGCTCTGCTTACCATTTCTGTTGGATATGTACAGTCTTTCAGGTCTCTGAAAAGCCAGATTTCAGGAGTTGAACCAACTCAACAGAAGGCATGCTTTAAATTGAGAGCATAAAGCCATACTGATGGCGTCTTTAGACATTTTAGGGCATGGTACCTGTTTTAGAGAATTCTTGGCTTTTCATCTCCTAAGATCCATATTCAATTAGTTAAACATCCTTTCTGAGTAGATTAAAAGGGAAGCATGGAGTAAGATTAAAAATTTTGTTTAGCCAGGCTGTCCCATTCCTGGTAAAAATATACATCAAAGGGGCTGAAAGATTTGGCTGGGGAAGAATCTTTATTCTAGCTTTTAATTGTCAGGGCCCCATGGGGGCAAGGCACTGTTGGTAGGGTCTGTTAGGGCAGCACCTGGCAGCCACAGCACCTTCCACTGCCCTAGCCCTGGGCATTGGGCTCCTCCCTGCGGGTGGGCTGAGGCTGGGCTGGGACATGGCCCTGTGAGTGAGCTCAGCTTGGCAGGGCTCTTGGTTGCAAAGAGCAGAGCTGTGGGCAGCTGGAGACTGGTGGTGCTGTGGTGTTGCTAGGGCAGGGGCTGACAGCCCTGGGGAGCTGATGTGGGGTCTAGGGCCATGGATATTGTGAGAGGAGTCCTAAGGGGCTGGGCAGGGAGAGTCAGAGCTGGTGGTGGCCCCACAACGCTCTCAATTATGATCAGGATATCACTTACCCTCACTAGGCAGAAGTCCATCCCATGAATTTTTTTCAGAGAAACTAGGACAATAGTGCTGGGATTTTTTATTTGCTTGAACCTTTTCCAGCAAAAGATATGTAAGTAAAAATGTCCTGCTCAGCTTGAAGTATAATTGAAAACTAGGAAAAAATAAACACTGTCCACTACTTGGAAGCCAACTTCTTTTTCAGACACTGCTCAATCTGTCCTCTTTGTTTAGCAGTGTAAAAAGTATATTTATTGTGTAATATTTGGAAAATGTATCTTATTTGCGGGAGTGAAGAATGGATTTCTTATTGGTTGCCAGGCACTGAATTTGAAAGTAAAATACTTTACCATAGATAAATATTACAGTAGAAAAGAATGAAATGATTCCTTTGTCTTAGAAGAGATACACTTGTAAAATCAAAATTATGGATAACCAGATATGGTTATCAGCCCTATATTTATATTGTAAATCTAGCGTAACATTGGGAACTTGGTATTAGAGCTCCTGTTGTGTAAATTAATGTTAAGTATTGTACTGTCATGATCATTGGAACTGAAATAGGTTGTTGTTTTTATATAAGGAAATAAAAATATAGAGGAAATAACTGAACATTTGAAGCATATGCTATGACCATTCAGCAGGGCTTTTCCTGTAGGATGGTTTTATTTTGTGAACATTGATACTATCCTTTTAATGTAGTGACAATAATTTTGGAAAAAAGGGACTTTAATGTTTTTGAATCAATGGAATTTATAAAGATATGATTCTCTTTGAAATTCCATATTGACTTTTCTAGAAGTTTAGTCTGTATTTTATTGAGAACTGGGAACAGTTGTGAAGATTGATTAATTTTGCTGTATCTGACACTGTCCCAGAAGAACTCTAACTGGCAGAAAGGTTGGTATTCATGATGTTCACAGCATAGACCTTGACTCTGAGTTGTCTAGAGTTCCGTTAAGTCAGTTCTTTACAATCATTCTTTATAAACCATAAAGAGAATTTAAACTGCTAGGTTCAATATAGGGGTCTAAAGGAGTCTAAAGGTAATGCTCTCTAAAAATATAATACATTTTGCGGGCACTGGAAGTTTACTGGAATGCAAGGCGTCAGAGGAAAAATTGATAAAAAAGAAACCCTTCGAAGATTAGTAAAAATATGGAAACCACTTTTGGTTCACAAAATCTCTAAAATGTAAGCTTTTGAAGGCTGAGAGAGTACTTGCCAACGTATCTTTAAAGCCTTTGTGTTTTTCATGCTTCTCCTTAGCCACCCCTTATTGCCATTGACAGGGTCGGGCTAGCATGCTAGATGGACCTTTGCTTTCCTTGTGTGCCTGTGTGCCCAGACTCTTGTTACAACATTGCTATAGTAATAGACAATAGGATGGGATTTTTTACTGTAAGGTAATCTTTCTGTGGGCTACAAGACTTTTCTGTTTGAAAATATCTAGTAAAAATATATTACAATGATGTGATGGATCATCAGAGAAGAAAGTGAATTTAACAGGCAGTGGACTAACTTACTAGCTACAGGCTCTTTTATTCCATCTCTAAGTGTCTAGAACCTTTACCTTATCAAAGGTGAAGTTCTAGAAACTAAAAGAGACCGAACAGCTGAAAAACGCTCCGACAAAGTTTGTGGTGAGGATAAGGCACTTGAAAGCACCTTAACAGCTGTTGGCAGGTGGCCAGTACAGAGGAGACATGCATGAGCCCAAAAGGAATACTGCTTCATTCATTGTTTAAAGGCTGGTTTCCTCTAAAAAGCTTTTCTCCTCACCTGATAGAAATACAGTGTTACATAATCATCTTGTCACTCTCATTATTAACAGGAAAGTACTGTCAAGCCTTGTGTGGTGAACTCTGATGGATCTGTCTTGTCTGACATCCAGGACATAGCTTAAAAAGGAGGAATTATATACTCCCATCTTGAAAGAGAGAAAACAACTAAAACTGGTCAATGAAGGACTGTACACAGAGAGTTCCAAGAAATCCAGTTTGAAATTAACCTGTTCACTGTCAGTGACTGTGATATCCTTCAGGTAATGCCTTCTCCGGTTATTCAATTACACTGAAAGACATGCGAGATGCTTCTGAGTTCTGTTGTTAAACTATTTCTATAAATAATTCACTCCACTCTCCATAAGTAATTAAACATTACTTATTTATTCAAGATAAAGAGAATCTTAGAGAGGTTGACTCAGTAGCTCTGTGGTCAGGGTATTCTTATTTTTCAGATGTAGGAGATGGTACTACAAGTTTAAATAGCTTTATGACCGGTAACTAATTCCAGCCTGCTCCCTAATAAGAGGGAAGATAAATGCGAATCAAATAATAACATTATTTACCCTTAGATTAGTGAAAAAACCCCACAAACCCATCTTTACATGTTCTGAATTTTAGGTAACAGAATTCTTTTTATATGTTTAAGATGGCTTGAATTGGGCTTAATTTCACTGAGTTTCTATTAGTAAAAATAACTGTGGATGTTTCCTATGACTTCTTTTTAAAAGATGATATGTGGCAACTTTTTTAATATGTAAAATATGTTTCTTTTGTATGTTTTCTAGTACACTGTGAAAATATTAGGCTTCTGTAGTTTGGATGAACAATTGGATAGAGCTAAAAATTATTTTATCCATTTCATTTTCATGTTAAATAAATTTGCTTGAAGACAGCTTGATATAAACAATATTCAAATAGAGTACCTTGTGCATGCATTTCCTTGCTTTGCATATGCATTGGTCAAAGTGGCAGACACTAAGGTAAAAATTTATTATTGTATTATTAATTATTATTAATTATATCATTAATTATTATTATTGTTATATTACATTATTACTTCATCTAAACATAGAAGGAGACAGGTAGATTAATTACAGAGGCAGTATTTTAGTTTTGATCTTGTCTGTGCAATTAGTGGTTTGGATGTTTTTTAAGGTCTTCTAGATTAAAATATGGGAATTAGTGGTGTTCAGAGCTCTTTATCGTGATGGCCCTTCATCCTCAGACTTTAAAATGTCTCCTCTTTATAATTCATATGTCCTTTGCGGCAACCACGTATTCTTTAATACATTCATCACATAACTAAAAAGAAAGTTGAAGAAATCAAGTGACTCTTCTGAACATTATTGCAGACTAACATAAGTAATAAAACTGTTGATCAAATTTTTGTTTTGATACAGAATTAAACCTGAAGAATCCTAGGGGTTTAAAATCTATATCTTAACAGGAAAGAATGAAAAAAAGTTTCTCCTTTTGCCCTTCTCCAAAAGTTTGATGATTTTTATTTATTTTTTTTTTAAATCCAAGCCCTCAGTTCCTTCTTTATTTTAATCCGGTAGAGGCAATGGTAAACAAGGAAGACCATTTCTAGTAAAAATAAAAATTAACAACCATGAAAAATGCACAAGTTTGAAATGTGTGAGAGCTTGTTTGTATGATCACAAATTTCAATAAGCTCTGTGGGCAAGTTACGGCTTTAAAACATGACAGAATGTGGCAAGATTTGGAAATTTCTATAGCTCTGTTTTTACTGAGATGCAACAACCTATAAATGTAGATCTTTGAGCCATGCAGGGCTTTACTGTGAGACACAGTGCTTCAGTTTTCAAATGGACTGTGGCGGAAGTTTTCACAAAAATAATTTCCACCTAGGTATAAGGGTTGCTTCCAAAATGGTTGCATGAGAGTTTCTGAAGAGATCTAAACTAAACAAACAAACAAACGAAACCAAACAAAAAACCACTCCCCCACAACAACAATCAAACAAACAAAAAACAACCAACCAACCACAATAACAAAAAGAAAACAAACCCCAAAATAACACATCTATTCAAAAGAACTGCAGATAGGATTATCAACATTATGATATATAAAAATGTTTTCATCTTATCTCATTGTCATTGCGTAAATAATGGTTAATTGGAGAACAGAACCCAGAGCTGTTGTTGGCTGTGTACTCAAGAACAGATTATGGCCAAGACAATGACTTTAGGTGAGGTCTTATCAGCACATCAACATCTCCTCTTGAAAAACGAAAATAATGGCATCATCTTGACTGAATGAATAAATAGGTTTGCATCAATACAGATAGCAAGAATGGCCTACACTGTAGGTTACACAGATAAAGTTCTTTGGTATTTTGACTGTGAGGTATGAAGAATATTCGGTAGAAGACAGGAAATAAATGAAGGTTCTATTTCTATCATAGATTCAAAGAACAAAACTCTTGAAACGCCTTTGCAATAAGTCCATGTTTATATAAATTTAAGACTGTGTCTAAATTCTCGTGAAGTTTACAGAATCATTGTAACTTGAGAACCATCACTGAAATGACCTTAAATTGGAACCACAATTCTACTGAGAAAGTATATTTCTTTTCAAAGGAGAGTAAAATACAGTTTTCAGAGTTAGCACTCAAATATAATATTATGCTGGCCCTGCAGTTCTTTTACATATCTAACTACCTCTCTAGTGAAAGCAACATTCGATCAAGATAGTTACAGAGCTGGACATCAATATGCCTTTGTTTGATTGTGATGGTTTTTTTTAAAAATATTGTATTTGGCATTAGTAAGAATAGATTGCTTCTTAAACTGAAAACTAAAACCCCAACTGTGCAAACACTTAAGTAGGTGTTAAATTTTGTGGATTGTGAATATCTCTTTACAGAATTGAACACTCCACTTACTTTTGTTATTATTGTTCTACACAAAATTTTATGCTTTGTTTTACAGTTGAGTTTCTTTTGTACAGGTTTTCATACCTTTTAAGAAAGTACATCCTCTATTAGATTTCCGTAAACTCTTCTTTGTATGTCATATTTCCTCTGTTGGAAGGTATGCCGTCCAATATTCTAGTTGGTTTCCTATGCAACTTGATATAAAAAGCTGAATGTGTACTGCACTTACTATACATCATGAATGAAAGAACTGGTTTTTTAAGCAATATAGCATTCAATTTGTTTTTATTAATCAGTAACTGCCACAGATCATCAAACTTAATTTTTACCTAAAGCAGTGAGATTTCTACCTACTGTCACTAGGACTAGATCTAGCCCATCATGACTGCAACAGACTCACCGTGATCCTCCCACTGTATGACTATGGATCATATGTGATGTACATTAAGGATCATGTAGGCAGCACAAGTGGACATATTGTAACAGATCTCTGTAAAGTACCATTGCAGAAGCCTTGTAAAATGGAGAAAATCCTCACTAAACAGTAAAGGAATGCTGCTTTTCAGTCTTATTTGGGGATTTTTTTTGTGTGGTATTTTTGATGGATTCTCTTACTCAAAATCCATCAACTCATCTGATACCACTGGAACCTGTGGAGTGTTAACTCTTAACCTCATCCTTTTGGAAGATGACTTAAAATGAGCAAAAGGATGTGTGTTATGTGGAGAAGGGGGATATATATTAAAAAAAAAAAAAATGGTGTGATAGGGATAAGGGGTGGGGTGGGGGGGCTGATAGTTTAAATCTCCATGGGCCTCACAGTCGAGCCTGTTTCAGTCAGATTGTGGCCCTGCTAACAAATCCAATAGCAGCTAATCTGATCATCTGCTCTCTAGTTTTCATGCTGTGTTTTCTTCAGAGTTCCTTCTCCTAGTTCCAGTCTGTGACAGTGTGATAAGACACAAGAAATTTAGTCATCATTGCTGCTGTAAAGGAGCTCAGAGAAGGGATTATGATATTCCATAACCCTTACATTAGACACGGACAGGGGCAGCCACTGCTGTGATTACAGGCCTGAACACTGCTGTTATTTTTCCCACCTCCCTCAGACTAGTAATTTAATTATTTATTTATTTTTTTTTCTAGGTTTTTTAGAGAAAGCTTTAAAGATTAGCTGAGAAATAGTCACCGTCACAATCATCATCCTAAATCTCGTTGTGCAGAACCCAGAAATTGTGCAGCTCAGAAGGTTGTTATACTTCTAACCAGCAAGATAACTCTCAACGAAGTTATCGAAAACACTCATCCACTATTCAGTCATTATTAGGAAATTCAAACTGCAAGCTGAACAAATCAACATGCAATACAGACAGGATGCCACAGGGAGCACTGATTTGGGAAAAATATAGTTCGCTGCTGAGGCAAGTCAGAGATTAGGTTGTCTTTCCTCTGTTCTGCACATGGCAATATTTGCAACAAATATATTATTTGTTGTACTTCTTGCTTCTGGGTATCAAGTAGGTTTGCAGTGGTGAATTAATAACTATATTTGTGTTAACTGACATTCCAACACCAAATCCTTTTATGCCATCTGTAACTCTTATCCCCATAAAGAAGGGTCTTCATGAAAAACCGCAAAGTCACAAATTAAAATAATGGAAGTTGGATTGCCCAGTCTCAAAGAAGTAATAAAGTGTTCTGGAAGTAATCTGTTGTGTTGTTTGTTTGCTTTAAAAGGAAGAGTGAGAGAGATTTTAAATTGACTTAAACTGTCGCTTAAAAATTGCTTCCTGAATTTCAAAAGAAATCCCTGCCATTATGACTTGTTTTGTAACATTATTATAAGGAAAGGCACTGTATGGAAATGCACACCATAATGCCTGTGCTCAAAGAAGGGAGTGTGTGAAGCATGAGCAGAGACACAGCATTCAGTTGGGATGTTCTATGTCTGTGCACACATGTGGTGTGCAGTGCTGCTCTGCCCTACGTTGCTCAGAGCACCCCAGCTGATCCAGAAATAGTTGTGTGACAGTTATCGAACTGGCTCAGTAGCTGCTTCTGAGATTGTATAAGAAGATTTCATTGCAGATGAGCCACCTGACAGGACCTGCCTAGTCACTACTAAACTCTGAGGAAGGAGGAAAGGTTTTAATTACAGCAGTGAAAGGCAGATCTGTAGACTCCTCCGTGGCTCCGTGCAGGATCAAAAAGAGGTGCCTGTAGTGAGCACTGGACCTCCCCTACATGCCATAGAATTCTGGTTATGTTTGGCTTTTGCCTGCAAGTGAAGGGCAAACCTGAGAGCTCTGATAGAAGTGGTGGCTGCTGCCCTGATGTTTGGTGAGAGATTTTTGAGCATTTCAGGGGGGATTTTAACTCAATTTCTAAAGCAATAGTGATCTACCATACACAAAGCCTAAGACTTCAACTCGCGGACAAGATCAGAGGAGAATGTGTTTAAAGTGTAATGTACTAAAAATATAGCAATGTAAATATCCTGTTAATACTTTATATTTGAATATATATATATAATCATGATGAAGAGAGGAACTTTGAGGGACATATTAACATCAGTAATTCCTACCAACAGGTTTACTTTAAAATTTAATCAAAGTATTCCAAATATGGTTTGCTATATTTGATGCTATTTATAATGGTTTCTGTATGCATTAATTTTCTTTTTAATTGGAAGACATGTGGTACTATCTCTTTGAAAGTTGACTGGAAACTATTAATTCTGACTTATCAAAGTTTTGCGTTCAGTTAATGTAAGGTTTAACACAGCAGTGTTTTCTGGAAACAGCTATTGCTTTCTTTAAGAAAAATTTCTCTGTATCCTTTCACAGAGTATTTTTTCTGAAACACAGACCATATAAAGGAGACACAGACAGAACAAAGGTAACATAGATGCATACATAGCATTACCTTAACACTTGCTTGCCCCTTGACAAACACAGCTGGATTTCTTTGGCCTTTTTACAGAGAATATTGAAAAGATTAAATATTACCACAGAATAAAAATTCTTTAGTAATAGTAAGCTGTGAGTTAAAAACTATGCAACCTCTTATAAAAATAAATATTGAAAACTGACAGATGTCTAAGTCTGATGGCAAAATTCCCTATTAATTTGTGATATTTTGTATTAGGAGATTCAGCAGGTCTTGTGTGCAGAGGTAAGATAAATGATAGTTTTTGCTAACTAGGTGTACACACATTCTTAGAAAAAGGAAAAAAAACAGAAAATGCACCCTCCAGCAGGTTCCTTTTCTGTATTTTGAACTTCTCTGTTGACGTTGATTGCCTTGAGTATGCCTTAGACATTTCAATTTGATCAAAACCTTTTGACATTTCTTTAACATATTTTCCTGTATTACCCCTGCCATCTCAGGTGTTGCTGACATCCACAATCAAAGTGATCCAGCACAATGAATAAGCACTCAGTTAGCCTACCCCATTAAGATGAAGGTTAACTGATATTTTTGTTTGTTTGCTTTTGATATTTTGCTTTCTTCTAGTCAAGTGAAAACATATTACAAAACAAAATATCCAGAATAGACTTTGAAATGAAGAGGCCTTGAGCTAATCAAATTGGGAACTCTGACTGACAAAGGTCAAGGTTGTCAACTACTTCCTGTTTCCTTTAAAACTAAAAGAAACATAAAAAGATCTCAAACTTTTGAGCCATCACCACAGGGATTTTAGAAGATGATTGAGGCTGGAACAAAGCATACCCTTTTGCTTCTGGGTATCAGGAAGGACTTTAATGGTATCGTGACATTGATCATTGAATTCAAGGTCACAGTCATGTCAGTGTTAGTGAATTCCAAGTATGATTTCACAAAATATTAGTATACAGCATATAGGAAGCAGAGCATATTATAAATGCTTTTAGATATTATTTATAACAATCCATAATACATCTTTATGTCATTCATCGATGGTAAACTTAGAAAAATGTTTCTTTTGTTTTGTGTGGATCAACATGAACAAATGGCAACCTTAATTTCTACATAGATTTGTTTGTTTGCTTTTTATTTATCAGTCCTTTAAGGAATTTGTATAAATTTCTTGAAATTAGGGTTGCAAATTTCTGGAGACGTTATCTAATCCTGAGTAAGTAAAATATTGATAACACTGTGTTCTGAAATGATTTTCTGTCTTTGCTGATTTTCTCAGTCTGTAGTCAGTCCACATTTTCTTGTGATTTGCACATATTCAAAGTCAGATGAAATTAGGACAGAGCTGTCTCAGTGAAGCCCACAGTGACAGAGATGTCCCCAGCTGCAGGAATCTGAGGTTGTGACTGCCTCTTTTCTCTGTCCACTATAAATATTTCAGTAAGTCATGAAAGAAACGAGCTACAGAAATCACAATTACAATGTATTGAAGTTAGCTTGCTTTCCATCGACCTAGCATAAACCAATACTTCTTTAATATTCATTGTTCTGAAGTACGTATTATGTGTATTTTAGCTATTTAAAGAGCATATTTGTCAAAAAGGGATTTTCTTTTCTTTCTGCCTTTGTTTTTTTTTTTTTTGCCATAAATGAACTAGAGTTAGAAGTTGGAGATATTGCAAACTCCAGTGAGATTGGCAATTCCACTTAGCACCTGTTCATGTTTTTAGCATCTGTCTCTATCAGAATTAAAACAAACACTTCTCATGCATTGCAGCATGAGTTATACTCCTCAAGAGCTAAGATTCAGGCTCTTAGAGGTAGTTTAAGAGATGTCTGTATCAAATATGGAAGAACCATTGGCTCTGACACAAGACTGAATTCTGTTTTTTGCATCTACAGCAAGCCAGGGTGATAGCAGACATTTCCCTGTGATTGCATAGGTCACTGTAAAAGTTCAGAGTTAATGTTAGACCCCTCATCTGAAAATAAACTCTAGAGAGATCTTTTCCACTGGGTTCTATCAAATACTGTTTGAGTGATGAAGCTTCCTCAGCAACAGCAGTCAGATCAATGCTAACCAAAGCCAAGTGATGACACTGTTTGCTAGTAGATCAAAAATTATACATATCACAGTGTTAAAATGCTTCAGCTGAAAAGTAACAGTAAACTTTAACTATTCCATGCAACCCTTAGAGCCTTTCAACAATTTCCTGCTACTTTAGATCACACTCTGGCAAAATACTTATCAGAAAGGGCTTTTTTCTACAATCTGACTTAACCAGGCTCTGTCAAATTGCTAGAGTGGCCCTTAGAACTCTGGAACCTTCTGTATAACAGCTGTGGAGTGTGGGGAGCCGGCTCCTCTACTGTCCCACGGCCTCCCGGGGTCTGGAGGGGATTGCAAATTCCCCACGTGGTCAGCAGTAAAGAGACATAGCAATCCGAGATTGAGTGATCATAGAAAAGCATCTAATTACCGGTGTCCAGGGTATTTAAGGCCTTCAGGCAGGGTTTGGGAGGTTGGATGTGATAGGGTAAGGGTTCAGGGGGAGTGGTGTGGTTTGGGGGGCACAGGGGCCAATAAGGGAGCAGGAGGACCCAAACCCAGTAGGAACCCAGGAATAGGGATTGACAGGTGATACATCCAATAAGGTCGGGAGGGGTGCGGGGCTAGATACCTGGGAAAAAGGAACACTCTTTTCATGTGTGCAGGGAGTTTCTAAGGGTTACAATCTAAACAGGGGAAAACCCATACATAAAAGATGCAGGTAATGCTGAATTATAAAGTCTCTGGTCCTTTGGAAGCTGTCACAACGCTGATCCCGTCTCCAGGGGCTTCTTACTCCACAATGTGCAGTCTGGATAATCTTCTGTCTCTGTTTTGCACATGCTGTGGCAGAAGTCTTTCCCAACACCTGTATCTGCCATTACTCTAGAGAACTAGGAGAGAGAAGATGAGCACTTAGGTTTGTACTGTCTGTTAAAGGATCACCTGGCTTTTCCATGCAATTTTTGAAATCAAAACACCATACAAAAAATCCATAGAATCATGGAAAGGCTTGGGTTGGAAGCAATCTTTCAAGACCATCTAGTCTAACTCCCTTCCATGGGCAGGGGCACCTTCCACTAGACAAGATTACTCAAAGCCCTGTCCAACCTTACTTCAAACACTTTAGATAATGAGGCATTCACAACTTCTCACGGCAGCCTGTTCCAGAGTCTTATCACCTTTAATACTAACAAAAAAAAAAAAAAATTGTTCCTTATGTTGTCTTAGTTCAAGGAAGAACTAAGATATCTATGTTAGCCAAGAAATAATCCCTCTCCTTTAAATTTAGAAAA
>JAWWMP010000081.1:87531590-87550490 GCA_035047865.1 Dendrocincla tyrannina | reverse complement strand
TCAGATTTGACATATATTGCAGGAAAGTGTGACTTCTCTATACCAGTTGCACAAATTCTACTGTATGTTTTTTGCTATTAGTACAGGTAACTGGGATCCACTTTTTATATTAGTTTCCATATTTTACTATAATAGTAGGTTTATGCCTCATAGTTACTTGCTTTGTTTTTCTTTCCTATTTTATAACATCAAGCCTCAAGCCCATCAATATTCAAGTTAGCACTTTAAAATGAAACTATAAATTTCAATTTAGAGAAAATAAGCCCTTATTCAGTCTCATAAGTTTTAAATAACACATTACCATTGGCTACATTAAGTTTGCATTTCTAATGTTATTTTATGCATTTGACAATGGATGTTCCACTCTGCTCAGCAGTGGAGAGCAAATGCATGTGAAATGTAAGTCTGCTTAAAATGTAGGAATTTATTAGAGCTGTCAGTCAGCAGTGACATGAGAATTAAATTATTTCTGAAGATATTTGCGTTGATTTTTGCACTTTCTATTGTCTTTATCCTCTGAAGTTTGAGTATAAATATCTCTTTTAAAAGGTTTTCTTCCTAGACTGGTTAGTTCTTCCTAAAGTCAAATAAAATGACAGTGAAAATAGAATACTAGATACACAAACCTCTTAAGGAAATAGCTAGGTAACATTTGGGGAAAAAAAAAAAAAAGAACTAAAGAATTTAATTATTTATTTTTACCAAGCCTGGGAGAACCAGGTTGGTTTACTTCCAATTTTGTTGTTATTGTTTAATTTAGCTCCTTTAGGAAAAAAGGTGACTAATTATTTTTCCTTTTGAGTGCTTTCTTTTTTATGTGAAAGGGATGTACTGGTGGTCAAATGGCTTCTTATCCAACTGCCTGAATATTGACTGCGAAACCAAATTAATATAAAATTCCCTCTGCTGCAGGACTAGCAGCAAGGAAATTGCATGAAAGCACTACTTTTCCTGACAGGAGTGATTCCTATTCTTCTTTACAGCTTTTTTTGTTTATTGTTTGAATGGACTATTGCATGGAATGATCTGAAGGAAAAATTCATTTTCATTTGACTCTTATGATCATCTGATGCTACTGACTTCATTTCTTAAGCTTATTTTCTTCTACAGAAATTAGAATGGGAAACAATTAGATTCCTTATGAAATATTACATCTGTGGGCTACTGCAGTCATGCTACCTTGATTCATTTTTGGTTTTAAACTTAAGAGCTTTTGCATGTCTAGAATAACAAGTGTCAAGAATGAACTCTCTTTGCACAGTCTCTCAGAATTGAGAAAATACCTCCATAGCTCATAGCTCCTATGCACTACATCTATCACAAAAAAAAAAAAAAAAAAAAAAAAAGGAGCGTGCTTTTTGCTAATTGATTAGTCAAAAATGTTTATTCTTGGTTCAGGTGTCAAGACAGAACTAAAAAGTT
This sequence comes from Dendrocincla tyrannina, assembly GCA_035047865.1. NCBI lineage: Eukaryota > Metazoa > Chordata > Aves > Passeriformes > Dendrocolaptidae > Dendrocincla > Dendrocincla tyrannina. Next base: position 87,549,068 of record JAWWMP010000081.1, on the reverse strand, counting down.
AGTAAGGATGTGTAGTGACAGATTTTGAACTCTTGCATTCTTGTAAATATGATCATGCTAAGGATGAAGAAATTTCCACAGCACTATTTGTACTTTATTGCTGTGTGATGACAAGAAATTCCTATGGTTACTTGGATTGCTGAAATGTTTTCACATGAAAAGGTCAAAATTCAGCCACAGCATAATAAGATGAAACTTCACAATGTAAATTTAGTTTGAATATAATCACATAAAATAAAGTGAGGGTATTTTCTTCATTCAAGTGAATAATTCTCACACAGCAATTTATACTGAATATATAAATTTGTCATGTATTTCTCCATTATTGGCATAACTTTTTTCAAAAAGGGTATTATGACTGTAAAGCATATGGTAGTAGCTCTAAAATAGCTGGAAATATCTTGATTACAATTCTAATAGAGAAAGTCATCAAAAAAATTTGTAACAGGTTAGAAAATCCTGACTACCATCTTTGTTGAACAACTAGATAGTCTCAAAACTTACGTCTGATTTTCCAGATACCTTGCTGAATAACAGAAATCTGGATAGAGATTATCTTAAACTAGACAAGCAGATGTAGAAGGGAAAAAAGGGGAAGCGTTTGGACTCAGAGAGGTTGTGAATGACTTGATATGAACCTGGATTCATGTCCATGCTAGAGTTCAGACATACTGCTGAATTAAAATGCACTTACACTCATAGGATAGTATAGTGTAGTGTAGTGTAGTGTAGTGTAGTACAGTATAGTATAGTATAGTATATAGGCTGTCTTACACACCTGTGTGCATTTTCATAGATGTCACAATCATAATTCTGAGCCTTTTATGCATGCTGAGTTACCAACAAAATATATATATTTGTGGCTAATGAATCAACAGGAGTCCAACATACAGATTTGAATACTAGTTACATTGAATATCTGCTGTGGAAGAAAATTGTTTTACAGCTTTTAAGAAATTAATCAGCAATAGTATGTGTCACTAAAAAGTGAAAATATTAATTTATTCTCTTCTGGTGTTATTCAAAAAGAATGTGTAAGAACATTCCAAATCTTTCTGTTAGGGAGCAGAGGGCACTGCTGGGCACTGCCTTATCTGCATTATCAGACTGGACTTAGATGAGGTAGGTGTCTACCTTACACAAGAGATATTCAGGTTCTGTGTTTATGTGGCTGCAGTAATGCAGAATTCCCACATAAGACATGTATAGTTGACAACATGGAATATTTTCTGTGGCAGCAGGAGGTTTCTACCGTGGCCTCTGGCATGGTGCTGAAGACAGTAGAATTTCACTTCCCAGTCAGATCTTGAATTCCCAGCACAGCCTTTCCTGAAGACCCATTTCCTTAGTATTCCACTATGTCTCTGCATCTATGTCTCTGGGAAAGGACCCTGGAAGAAAATGGTCCTGGCTCTCAAAAAGCTGGACAGAACCCACTCTATTCTATGAAATTGATCCTAAACTTCAACTTGACAAGGCAGTACACAGGTGTCTACAAACTCAGGCTGAATCAAGGTCTTCAGAGGAGCTATGCCCTTCTTACTACAGATATTCATTCATTCATGGAAAAAGAAGGAAGTTCACAAAGGTTAGGGTGTCTAAAAGAAGGGTCTAATAGGAAATATCGTTCAAATGAAGAGGTGACCATATCAGTTGTACAATCTGAACTATATCCATGGCCAGTGGCTTGAACATCTGAGTTTTTATGGTTAGACTATCACTCTCTCTCCAAATCAAAATATTTAAAATGCAGAAGTGCAGGTGAAATCTGGAAGGAGCAGCAGCAGCTTTTAATTAACAGGTACAAGGTAATGTGTTGTATGACACAAATACCTACATATGGGACTTTTATGAAGTTAAGCAAAAGCTGATCAGTTGAAAACTTCACCTGCAGCCTGCCCTGTTTCAATCATTCCACTATGCTCTCAGTAGAACCACTTAATAAAAAATTACGTTATCCAGATATTGTACTGCAAACCTATCATGTCTGCAAAAGCCTGCCTGGTAGTAAATCAAAACCTTTTTAAGGAAGGGGAAACAAGGATTACTTGCTTCAAGTGATGGAAAAGTAGTGTACGCAGGAATCTGATAATGCCAGTAATAGAGGTCATATCCATTAGGATAATTTCAACCCATTTGAATAAACACAGCCACAGCTCCAAGAAAAATCCAATAATAGATGTTGCAAAGCAAGGCATCTCACATGAATACTTGAGCCATGATATTTGCTGGAAATAAATCAGGCCAGAAAAGCAATCTGGAAACAATACTGGGAGATGACTACTAGACAGAGTCCATATCACAGTGTGTACAGGTATTTATCTCTACGTCTTGTGAAGGTCAGTAGTAGTGCCTCCTGTGATACTGTTGGTAATATCAGGGGTGTGATGCAGCAGTGGTTCAGCTTCTGAAAGAGTCCCTGAAGAAGGAGATGTTCCTCTTCACCTTGGGCATACTTTTGCACATAGGTGTTTCAGTACTACATTTTATTAAAAAAGTTGTTGCCATTAAAATTAACAAATTTTAGACACATGACTGCCTCTAAGTCAGTTGCTTCACAAGTTCCAAAAAGAAGTCAAGGAAAGTGATATTAATAATCTGAATTTTTCAGGGAGGAGAAAAATCTTATTGTGGCATTAATATGGAGCAGACATTAGAGCCATGGCTTGGGCTAAAAGTCTGCTTTGTTTTATTTTGTTTTAAAAATTGCAGAAAACCTGTAGAGAAAGCACCAACAGATGATGAAAATTGTCACTTGAATTCCTAAAAATGAAATAACATAGGTCAAGAGGTAGGGAGAAGTACACAAAGGCTGCAGAAGTGTAACTTTTGTCACTTTTAAAAAAGAGTTTTTGATGCATTTGTCTCATATTTTGAAATATTATGATTTTTTTCTTTTAATAAATCCAGTCTTGAATGCCAATATGAAGACAATAGCTGGATATTTGATGGGTTTGCTGCACACTGGAGAGCCAATATGATATGGCACACATATTTCTGCTGAGCCTGTGTAGCCAGTCTGGAAATCTATGTCACAAGGCAATGCCATTGATTTTAAAATGGCCTCATATGTCAATTTTCAAAGCAATCATTATAACAGTGCTAGTATATCTAGTAGGTATTTACAAGCACCCTTTCCCTTGATCAGCTTGCCACTGAAGTGACACAGATTTGTAGATACATCTTTATTCTCCTCCAACCCATTATTAGATACTGTAGTAATTAGATCAAATTACATTTAATGACATTAAATAATGTCAGGGCTACAGTAATGGCTATGGGGAAGGAGGCACTAACTTTATTAATATCTTTTTCACACAACCTCTCCCTAAGAACCCACTTCACCAAATTATGAAGTGTGAGCAACCTCTGCATTGAAATAATCATCATGTGTGACATTCATCTTTGCCTTCCTTTTCCTTTCAATATTCACTTGCCCATTTTCTCAAGGAACATGTGCCATTTAAGTTGCTTAGAAGTTTTGGCTGAGCTCTGAAACTGATACTGCACAGTAATATGCACACAAAAAAGGTTCTGGCCTAAGCTATTTTCTGATGAGATGGTGAAAACTTCATGTGAAAAACTTCTAATCATGTGAAAACTTCTAATCATCCAAAAAATATTGTTAAAACAAAAAGGAAAAACTGGATTTCTATTTTCTTTGTAACAGCATTTTATTAACCCTTAATAAAAGTATGACTGGAAAAAAATAAGAAGGAAATCTCAGACATTTGAAAAAAATGTAGTCAAGCAGTTTCTGCCATACATCAGAGTAATTGGAGTTTATTTTTTTTCCTGAATTTCATGTAAATCTTTTAATAGTGATTTAATAGATGCTACAGTAAAGAACTGATACACTTAGAAGTTACACTGGAAAGTGGTGCACTATACATGTTCTTGATTTTTCCATTCCAGCACCAAGATGAAGTACAGCTGATTCAGTGGAAACTACAGAGTGGTTCCTGACAGATCAGATTGATAAAATGGAGGTTAATGAAAATGATATAGTCCATGACTACAGATAAGGCAAGATTTTTAAAGATTTTTATCTGCTTTTAAGCCACACTTCAATATCTTAGTATTTTTGAAAGCACTGTGGTGGAATACTACTCTTCTGGACCCCAGTACTTTATCTATAATATTTCTGATTTTCTACATCAAAAAAATCATTGACTTTTTCATGAGTATTCAAACTTTACTTCTTTACTTTTTCATGTTCTGTTTTCAAATTAAGATGACAGAAGTTCCTCTGAACTTCAGGAACAAAGTTGTGAATTCTTCATCAAATGGGCAAGTTCCAACAGTGTAGAAGAATAGAAAGAATGGAAAGAAATTCTATCACCTAGAAAAACTTCCAGAATTTTTAATTTACATTCAAAGACTAATAATGTTCTAGAAAAGCATATGAATCCCCAAAGGTCATGACTCAGTAAATAATTACATATCTAATGGAGAAAATATTCATCTTATGCTAACACAATAGAGGCTATGGGAGGTTATAGGGTTATACTGTTGAGTTTTACAGCGTCTAATTGTTTAGAAATTGATCATTTAACAGATAGTATGATGATTATAGTACTCATCAAAGTGTGAAAAATAGCTTAGGTGAGCTTCCTCCCATCCAAAGGACTATGAAGTCCTCCCCTATACACTTACAGGAACCACCACACACCACCGCAAGATTCCTGTGGCCTCGCGTTGAAGCTGTTACATTGTAGAGTGGATTAATATTTGTTGGATGGAAGGAGAATGTGTATGTGCTGTTTGGGGATCATAACATAGACTGCCAAAACAGTTCTTGGTGTATATTCATAAACTCTTTGATATTTTGAGGAAAACAACTAGACATTCCAGATATTATTCTAATTAGTTGAAGGAAATGACTGAGAATATGCAGACAGAGGGCAACTTAAGCAAGAATGACCATAAAATGAATACAGTCATGATCCTGAGGAAAAGGAAAAAGAATAGTATAGAGGGAGGGAGGCAGAAAAAGAGAGAACCATCATAATGGAAATCAGCATAATGAGAAAAAGTAGACACCAAGAAGACAAGCTTCTGTAAATTCAATATATCTTCAAAGAATTTCCTGTGTGAAAGTTTAAGGAAAAAAACCCAAGCATTTAAGAATATTTACCTTTTTTTTTTTTTCCTAATTGCTACTAAGGGCACAAGTACAAATTGTACTAGTGTGGATAAAAAATTAGAAAAATTAGAAATGTGTAAGCAGACTGAATAATGAATACTTTGTTGTTCTCAAAGATAGTAAGGCAGTATTCAGGAAATAGAAATGTTAGTTTGCCAAGAATGAGTATAAAAGATAACTCAAGTATTTAAAATCCAAGATTAAAGAACAATAGAAAAATAGTAAGTTATATTTAAGATTATGATGATTGTATATAATATAGGAAGATCATCTAAAAAGTTGACCAAGAAGGAAGGAAATATAATAAGGACATCATATGTTCCTATATAATGAATAAACCTTAGCTGCTTCCCTTAAAAAATAATCTGCTGATTAATGAATCACAGTTAATTAAAAAAAAAAAAAAAACAAAAAAAAAACAAAAAAAAACAATCAAAGAGTACAATATCAACATAGAACAGGAAGACAGAATAAGGAAAATCAGATACTTTCGCACACAAGAACCATATACCTCATCCTAAATTACTGAAAGGGTCCAACAGTAATTTGAGACCTGTTAGCAATGATGTTTGAGAACATAAATGGTGGAATGGTGCAGATGGACTGCCCATCTCTACAATCAGATAGGCATTCTAAATGGAGGTACAAGAGAATTATTGGTCAACCATTATAATTTCAGTGCTCAGAAAACTTCTGAACCAAATGATCCAACAGATTATTTGTAACCTGCAAGATAATGGAAAACTGAGTATCAGCCAGCATGGATTTGTCAGTAACAAATAATTTCCTCCTATTATAGAGTACTAGGTCCTGTGGACAAAGCAGAAACAGTATTTTTTGCATTAGAAATATTTTAGTGTTTTGTGCATGGCATTTTCCTAAACCAATTAGCAAAATGTGCTTTTTAAAAATTGCTACAGTATCAGCAAAATTCAAAGATTATGGTTCACTGATAAAATCAAACATATCATCTCATGTTGTCCTGTTCAAGATTTCCTTTTGTGACATAGATGATGAAATATTTATTGAGTGGGAAGTAGCACAACCTCAAAAGCTTCAGAGAACAGGAAGACAATGCAAAATTGTCTCGAAACACTATTTATACAAGAAATGTAGTTATCCATTGTAAAATCAATAAAGGCAGAAAACTGGTTATATGAAAATTTTGCAGAAAGAAATTTAGTGTCACAGTAGAAAAATAATATTAGTCTAAATTCAGAACTGCAGTGTTATATCATTACTAAACAAGTAAAGGCAACAGGAGACCTACAAAACACCTGCTGTATTACTTCTAAACCCTGAGAGGACCATTTGGTGGTCATATGCAGAAGAGAAACATGGAATTTATAAACTTAGAAAGCATTATCAATGGGAGAAGGAAGTTGCCCGTCCTCATCAAGCTGTAGAAAAAAGTGGAGGCAAATAGTTAATTTTTCAATAAATGGAAGGTTATAGCAGTGAGAAACAGAATAATCTCTTTTCCTTGTGCAAGATAAGGAACATAAGAAGTCGTAGGCACAATGAAAACATTCTTACATTTAAATTGGAATAATGGAGGTTTAGGGGGATTTTTTTTAAATATCTTGTGTCTATAGTTTTCAGCTGTGAACATTTTTAAGAACAAGATAGAAATATTTGCAATGACATATTTGATCTGCACTACAGTAGAGAAATGATCCCATGAAATCACTTCCTCTCATGCTCATTCGTACAAAGGAGAGATATTACCAGGGAAAGTGAAGGTGTAATATACAGCACTGTCAATCCATGTTTTGCCTATTCTTTGCATAGATGGAAGATGTGGTCCAGAAGGACTTTTAATTTTTTAACAAATACCTATGTAGCAATATTAAATTTATAATATAAAGGAAAACAACAAGCAGCTGTATTAATTTGGCTTTATTATGTTCTCTATTTCCATTTTGACATGCTTCCCTACCTTATTAGCAATGTAAAGATAAGAATACAGAAGTGCTCATTTTATCGTGACAACATTCAGTTTTGAAACTAATCTAAAATAAAACCCAGGGTATGCACAGAAAACTCAATTATGAAACAAAAGGCATCCAGTATGAAATTAAGGTAGTACATTCCATGTTTTATGTTCTGGCATTGTAGTTTGTTACAGGGGTTTTTTTGCTGATAAACCTCAAAAAGCTCACATAGCCAAGAGCAGCTCTAATGGACTGAATCAAAAATTACTCACTTTCATCTGCTGAAACAAATTGGTTTAATATACAGTTGTTTGCTGTCAAATATATTAAAAAACACTTGTGCCAAACAAAATTATAGGCTGTGTTTGCTGTTCGCCTGGTTTATTTGGAAGGTGGAGGAAATGGGAAAATAAGGAAAGAGAGTGGGTGGAGTTATCTGTGCACTTGCCAACATCAGACTAGATAGCATTAAGAAGATGTAACACACACAATATGCATGCAATGTGTCTGAGTTGCACAGGCATAAAGTTTTTCCTTCCAATTTTTAATGTTTGACCATGTGTAACTAAAAAGTTCTAACCTGTTGGGCATTGCAAGATAGTATGCAAATAGGCCAGCTATTGACAAAGGACTACAGTAATTCACTTTTCTGTTAATCAGGGTGTGATTATCATCTGATTCTTTTGAACTCCATCCAGCTTGCTATTCTGTCTCAACTTCAAGCAGGTGTTTTGTTGTTGCCAGACCATGAACACAGCCCTGTGCCTGAGTCTTTCAAGTTTGCTAGCTGTGCAGATGAATTTTGCCTGCAAACTTTCCTCAGGCAATGAACTGACTAGTGCAACATGCTCACAGCAGTGTTAATCTTGCTCAGGGACATGCACTGCACATGAAAGACCATTTTTAAGCTAAGTTTTAATTGATATATTTTGTCCATTGAAAGTTTCCTATCTCTCTGTCCCCACTCTTTCTCCCCACTCTTTCTCTCTCCCCACTTTCTCTCTCTGTGTCTTTATAGCTATCTATGTTTTTGGTTTTTTGTTGGTTTTTTGTTGTTCTTTTGGGTTTTTTTATTTATTTATTTTATTGGAAACAGCAATGGATTGACATGAAATGAAAGTACAGTAGCTGGCAGACCGAAAGCAGAAACAAGAGTGAAGTTAAATAAAATATGAGAGGGTGGATGCTCAGCAAAGAATTCACCTTTGATTTTAAAGATTAGATAAATTGGAAAAGTAATAATCAGGAAATTGAAAAGTGGGGACCATTATGCATTAACTTTGTGACTAGCATAACAAATATCATGTATTTATTTATACTTTCAGGATGGCACAATATTTTATATTATACGATAGCTTAGAATGTCTTCTGAAAAGGGGTCACAATGATACATTTTAACTCTGCAATCCTAATAAGAAATATTTGTAAAGTATATGATTCAATGATATTCAACACAAACTATTTTGAATATCAGAATCTTCATTCTTTGTTTCATCGTTACTGTAACTTGCTGTTTGATTGATTTATTTCTGTAATGTGTATTGGTCTTGGCTTTTTAACATTAATTATTAAGTCTAGTTCTTAGTCTTTAAATGGAAATGTGTAAGTATACCCATTACTAATTTAACCATTTTCACTGATTTCATTAATTTCTCTAATTTTCATGTAATTTCACTGTGGACCTAAAACATGGTTTAGAATAAAAATACAACCATCTATATGCTGACTACATAAAGCCTCCTTCCTAATTTTTTAATACACCCTATTACAAAATCTTAGAAACAAGAGTCCAAGAGGCTAAAATAACAGAAAAAATACAAGAAAATAATTTCAGATCTCACTGTCCTTGAGTTGAGGATTTTCCATTTCTTCTATACATGAGAAATATTTAACATGGAAAATATATCTTATGTTGTCTGCTCTTTGCCTTTCAACCTTAGCTAGTTAGAAATGGGTTCTTTGCCCTTCCTTTGCACAGCGAAACATAGAGCTCCCTCTCCTCTTCTGCTTCCTTGAAAAGGAAATTTTTCCCAGAAGTTCATGTTCAGCCCAGTTTGTGTCTGTCTTTCCTCTCTTGGTTCCAGGAAGGAATACCACTGACCTACCCTGGCCTTGCGGTGTGAACAATATCAATTCCATACTAGGCAGATGCACATGTAGGAGGATGTCCAGCTCTGTTTGTGGGAAGCTGAAAAGCTAAAACAGAGTGATAACCAGTTTCGATGTGTGCTATTTGTGAAGGGGTAAAAATCAAACTACTTTTTTTGGGAGAATGAACAAGGGGAAATGAAGATTTGTAATATAGAAGATTTGCAATAAAGAAGAAAAAAAACAGTGGAACTGAAGTGGCAGCACTGACAACAAGACAGACTGGATGCTTTTCCAAACAGGAATGGTTAAGCATGAACAGGGAGAAAAATAAAATGCATTTTGTAAGCTCAAGAAATGGTAGCTTCAAAACTTCTAGACACTTCTAAGCAGACAGAAAATTTGAGGAAAAGCTGTTTTTGGTGGGTTTTTCAGGTGTCTCCAGAACCACATCACCAGACTAAAATGGTCATTAAATTATTCATTAATCCATGTGTACATCAGCATTAAAAAAATATTCCAACATATTCTTTACTTATTTCTTATTAATTTTAAGATCTGATTTTTCCAGTTTTGAGGCAAATGTATTGTTTATTTTCTTAAATACTTATATACTTATATAATTTTCTTATATACTTGAAAAATTGTTAATTTTAGATTAATTTTGAACATTATTGATTAAAATTAGGGTAAGAATGAGAAAGAAAAAAGTCTATTTTATGCAGACTCTTATATTGGATGGTCTTTTAAAATATCTTGCACAATTATTTTAGTTAGCACATAATACTGACTTGCACATCATATAAATTAATATAAATTATAGAATCGTGTCTGTGCTACTGAGTTACAGTATATCCATGTAGGCAACTATCATTTAGACATCAAATTAGGAAAATTCAGTCAGTGTCCATCACTGTTCATATGAATAGTTTATCCTCAACTGAAATAGTTTTAGAAGTGATTTTCAGTTTAAGAAATTCAGCCCGGTTCATCAATTGTTTTTAAATTATAGCATAATTTTAGATAAAGCGAACTATTCCTAGATGCAATAATCACCACAGAAATATACTCACAGTTGCATGATTGACACTCCTAATCAGGGAACCAAACCACTGTTCAGTTGTAAAAGCAAATGTACTTGGACTTTAGTTTTAGAGTAATGGATTTTGGGTGCCAGCACTGGTTGAAGACATCTGTATTCCCATTTTCCTGTCCCTTGTGGCATGATGATGCTGCATGTAGTGGTGCAAAATGGATCAAACCCCCAAGGTGTCCAAAATAATAATCCTTTTTGTACATTTTGTTTAGATTTGCTTTATATTTCTTTTTACATAAATCAGCTCACTAATCCACTGCACAATGGAATCATGTCTTGATCGCAGGAGCATACAAATAAGCTTCCTCATCCCACTCAAATGCTGCGGCCTTGGGTTTATGTTGGAGCTGTGCCAACTGTTTTATGATACAGCTAATCTGACCTGACAGCTCGCTGCCACCAGAGCGAGCAATCTTCCCTCTTCCTGTCCTTTCCTCCCTGCCCTGGTTATATGAGTCTGCTTACTCTCCTGTCCTGGCAGTGGTGCTCGTCCAATCCCCCAGAGGGATGGCTCGGTGGAGTAAACTGACAGAAAAATATTCCCTTCTTTCTTTTTGGCATCCTCTCTGCCCCTAGACTGGCTCAGAGGAGGGCTGGGTTAGCACCAGTTCCTACTGGGGGCAGGCAGAAGGGAGAAGCAAAGGACACCTGGGGCAGCCTATGGCCAGCAGTGCCCCCCCCAGGATCCCTCCCTCCATCCTGTCATGATGCACTACAGCACATCACCGGTACTGCTGCTGACTTCCTGGTATCTGTCTTACAGTGCTCACTATATGTAGAGTTATTTAAAATAGAAAAAGCCTCACATAAAAAAATGTTGAAGAACACCACAGTTATGAACTGTCAACAGCAGACCAATCCCAACATGAATTTAAGACTATGGTAAGCTATAAGCAGGCTATTGAATTGGGTATGATTTTAGATATTGTAATTGTTCATTATTGGCTTTTATAAAGCCTCTGAAACAAAATGCATGATTTGAAAGGGTTCTAGACTGACACAAAACATATTCTGAAAAATGGCAAAAATAGTTTAGGTCTATGAAGAACTTTTCAATGAAGCGAAATGTTTTTTTTTTCCACTGAGTATGGTCTTCCATGAACTGAGCCCTGGATATGTCAGCCTCAACAAGGATTTACTCACTGTGAGTTTTCACTCCATGGAGTTTTCCAGAGGAAGGCTAAGGTGAAATAAAACAGCTCATGACATGAAATAATTTCTCACACGATGTGTGTGTTTGCTCTTGGCCAAACTTCTCACTGCTTCTCTTTTGAGAAAAAAACAAAATGATAAGAAAATAGTTTGAGGTGAAATTCTGTAAAAAGTGTATTGAGTAAAAATGCATCACGAAAAACTACTAGTTTCAGCCACTACATAGGGGTCTGCTTTGCCCTGTACTTTGTGTATTTCTGTGCCTGCCGAGGTTTCTTGATCAGAACTGAGAACTTCTAAATGAAAGCTCATGATAGGTTTATTTATAGTGAGGCCACCTAATGATTTCTTTGGACTATTCAGACATAATCCTGGCTTGAGGAGTACACTACTTTTTCTTCTTTTCAGAAAGAGTTTTTTAATGAACCTAGAGTAAGAATTGCTACAAACTAACATCTAAACTCCAGTTTGGGAGGTGACTATTGTAACAGTTAGCACTGAAGGTTCTGTATGTTTTTTCATTTTTTCTCTGTGATACTAGTAAGTTATCCACAATGATCTGAGTGACAGAACAATTGGTTCAAATCTGGTGTCAGAAAGGAGGGTTTTCAGACTTTTCTGGGGCAATGAAAAGAATTTGCAGTCTGAGGTGATCTGCTAGTGATCTTCATTCAATAGGTATAGAAGATGTAGGAAGCTGAGTTGTTACAAATATCTAAACAAATAATCATGCAAATAATCATAAACAAATAATATTCATGCAAAAAAAGAAAAAAGAGTGACTGAAAAATGCAGTTAGTTAAATAAATATTAGTAATGTTAGTTGGAAAGGTTTTCATCATAATAAATTTCTCAGATTTAATTGCATAAGTCTCACTGTTTTCATTTCTATAACCAGGACCATTAGGAAGCACTGAGGAATAACAGTAATACTAATAATGAAAAAGACAACAATGTTACCATAAAAATATATCTCATTGTCATAAATGGATTTCTGAAATGGCTATTGGAAAATTCTGAAGGTTATTTTCATTATCATATGTTGTTACAGTACTTAACTAAACTAAACTAGACTTTTTAGTGTTTCATATTCAAGGCAAAAAACAAAAAGGGGGATGAAGTAAAGATAACGATAATTCTGTGCAATGTGGTCTAGGATGACCCTACGTAAGCAGGAAGGCTGGACCAGATGACCCAGTGTGGTCCCTTCCAACATTACCTGTTCTGGGATTCTGTCATTCTGTGATTCTTTAAAAATAAGGAAAAGGGAACAAAAACTGGGGGTGAAAAACCAAAACCAGGCGAGATAAAAAAAAAAAAAAAAAAAAGGAAAGAAAAGAAAAGAGGAAATAGAGCCCCTCCTCCACAAAAGAGTTGGAAATCAGTACCAAATTAAAGAATATCTGTTTCAATATACAAGTAGGTGTACATTTCCAGGAGTGTAAGGCCCTCAGAATTACAAATCATACTGTCAATCATGAAGAGCTCCCTATATAAGACTTTAGAAGCTGGATTAAAGTTTATTCATGTTCATTAACTCTGACTTTTTAGTGTTAAATTCTATTTTTAAGAACACATGCACATGTATAAATAGTAGTTTATATACATATTTATTGCTTTTTGCATATATACAACATGGAAACTATCCATTAATAAATTTTCATCCAGGACAGTCGTATGAGAATGATCATGTTCTACACAACAACTTTTTTAAGACTATTTTGCACATCTGGAATAATAGAGTGGGCAGGAACCAGAAATCTCTTTGCATTTTTCTTAAACCTAATAATTTTTAAATATTTATTAATTCTTGAATTTACATCCATAAAAATATTGATGAACCTCATTTACTTTACAAAGTTTTAGAAACATCCCCATATTAGTGTTCAGCAAGCACTAATATTTCTCTAAATAAAAGCTGAGTTGCATAATGGGGAAACAAATATTAGCATATCTAGACTTAACATGGTTTGTAGACTCCCTGGTGAGTAGCATTTCTACAGCCAAGGATTATTCACACCATATACAATTAAATTTTCCTTTAAGATTGAATCTTTTATGTTGCAGATAAAAATGAGAAGCTAGACAAGTCTTCTAAAGAAATATTCATGTATCCTCAGTAAAGAAAAGAATTAAGTTCATCTCTTTCAGACCAGCCAAATTTAGGGAGTTTTATTTTATCTAGGAGGGCCTAAGTGCAGAATTTGGTACACAGTTTGACCTCTCTGATTGTATTTTGAGGTTGTTATTGTACTTTGCTGTCGGCTCTTTAATTAATCTTGCCGGGTCTGTAATATCATTGGGGCAGAAATAATTGCTTAAATATAAAAGGACCTGTTAAGACAGCCACATGGGAAACAGTGAAGTGGTGAAAGAGTGCCCTTCTAAGATTTCCTTATTGACTGTTTAGTAATAAATCGTATGTTTTAATTGCTCTGTCAGAAGGATCCTTCAATGAGGGAAAGGTGACTGGAGCTGAATATGGGAACACCACAGGACAGCTGTTTGGTCTGGCAAAGGGCTCTGTGCACTTGTACTATATATCCAGAGCGACCTTTCAGATTCCATGTACATAGTAACAATTAAAAGTATACAATGACTTGACAATGTTCACTGTGACAGACTGCAGGTTGGCTGCTTCCCATAACAGCCTCCCAGGCAGAGAGGAACAAAGAGCCTGGGCCCATCTGTACGCGGCTCTGAATGCCTCGTGTTCCAGAGAGTGCGCTTTGTTTCTCCAAACGCCCCAGGAAGCTCTTCAACAAACAAAACTCAGAGGTCCAGAGGAGCCCTGTGAGGACATTAATATGATAATGAATTCCGGATTATCCTGACAGACCTGACAAAGAAATAGATCCTTTTGATAATAAGTTATCAGGTTGATTAGATGGTATTTGTCTGACGCCACAACTGTTGTGGGCATTTCACAAAGTCAACACACCCATGTATGACATCATGTCAGTTACCCTCTCTCCTTGTTGCTTTTCAGCAAGTCACTAATTCGACTCCTTCAGTTGCAGTGAAACTTTGCTACCTGTCCAGAAAGTTACTGCAAACCATAAATATATCACCATCTATGCTAGTGCACGAAGCAAAAGAAAATGGCCACTTGTCACAGGCAGTTCTGAAGAATTGCTGTTAACTCAGAGGTATGACTTTGCCTTAAAGCTACTGTCCCTAGGCTGAATTATCTCAGTAGACTTTGTACAATTAATTCCCAGGCCTTCCACTTGACAAGGTAAAATGGTTCTGTTTCTGGCCCACCAGAATAAACCTGATTCAGAAGAGGTTGTTATGCAATTTGGAAAGGGACTTACATTTTTCGTGTTGCTATTAATTTCTGTGATAATTATTATGTCTTCTTGTCTGGATTCTCCAAAAGGCTCTGAGATAAACTTCTGTTACTCCATGAAAGCTCAACAACAGAAGAAAACCAACTGGTTACAAATACAGTAGATTGCTAAGGTCACACAAAGTACCAAAATCGGGTGGCACCAGCCATCTGTAGTTAACAGCTATTATATAAACATAAAGGAATGTGCCCTGTGTTCTGTGTGATGAAAAAAAATTGGTTATTAGCCACTTGGGAATCCCTGATTCCCCCCACAGCTTTCCAGCTGCGATCCAAGTGTGTTTAAATAAAAACTTAGCATGCTTAACAAGAAGTTTGATAGAGTGTTAACAATCCTCAACTTCACGTTGAGCTGTTAACCAACAAAGTAGTCATTAAATGCTGGTAATGACTGCATTTCGTAAGATTATTGCTTAATTATAACTTGATGGAGTGGGTCCTGCCTTCTGACTTGGGGGACATTTTCCATTGCAGAGTTTTAAGTACAAACTTTTCTTAATATACCACCTCAGTTATAAAACCCTGATTATAAACTACAGTGAGAATACTGACTTTAAAAACAGTTATTTGTACACTTCACAATTATGTTCAAACCATAAGTGCTTTTTGATTCACCTCAGACAGTGGACTAGCAAAGCTCAACTTCTGTTAACAAATGATTTCTCAGGGAATATAGCTTTCTTCTAGACTAGAATAAGCATTTCTGAAAAAAGTTCTGCATTCCAATTGACTGGAAGCAGTCTAGAGTGTAGGGAGCACTTCTTTTCAAAAGAAAATCCATGAAAGTGATGTAAAACTGCAAGAGAGGTTTTATCTTCTGTTCTTTCAGAAGTGCGTGAATACTGTTTTTAGTATACAATAAGTTATATTAGCAGTCATGACCTTGAAAGTTCCCTAGCTATTGATAGCTGCTGTGTCTTAATATTTAATAATTATTTCCCCAAATCTGTAGATACCATGGCCTTATGTTTATAAACGATTATAGAAATATATTCAGGAAAGTTTTCTGCTCTGCACTGGTATCTGAGAATCTAAATATAAACTATCCAAATGCACATGGAAAGATAAGGTGTGCAAAGTGTCACAGAGCCACGTACTTCAAATCCCAGCATGTGAGATGGCCATCCACAGACACAAGTGGTACAGGGACAAAGGCAGTCTTATTTTTCTTTCTTTCTTTGTTTCCTGTGTAATTTAAGTAATTATATACCACTAACATATATAAGATCTGTTATAAAAATCATTAAATATCTAAGTTTAAATGTGTAAATATACTGAATTTATTATTTTTTCCATTAAAAAATGCTTAAGATATTTAACATTAATTTAAAAGTCTTAAAACTCCTTGGCACTTTATAGCCACTTAGTGTTTCTAAGCTGGGAGGTAATTGGTGGGGAAAAAATAAATTCATCCTTTAAACTGAATCGTGTTCTGTAACTCACAAAATACTGGGTCTTCTAATGCTGAACAGCTCAGTAAACTAATACATCTTTCATCTTTCTCAGACTGTTCTTTTAGGTATTAAACAATGAGGAAATCAAACAAGATTCTGTCTTTAGAAGCTATTAGATCAAATATTCTTTGAAAAGAGTAACATAGAGAATATATTTATTTGTACAAACTTTTAACTGAAAGTTTCACAGATAGATAGATAGATAGATAGATAGATAGATAGATAGATAGATAGATAGATAGATAGATAGATAGATAGATGATAGTTTCACCACTAATTTGTCTGCAAAATGTCATTTAAGTATTTTTAGAAGTGTTTAGAAGATGGTTAAAATACTGAATTTTCAAGTTAATATATTAATTAACCAATCAGTAACAACTGTAAAGAAGAGTTGCATCTTTTAGCAGAAAAAATGATACAGCTGAAAAAGATGGAGAAGACTTGGAGCACTTTTAGGTTTCACATTTTATTTCCAATTATCATCAGTAAATGAAGGAGGAGCTGTTTGTTGGAAATCTGAAAGGGAAAAGAGACAAATATCTTTACATGTGTAAATCCTCTTCTTTCTTCATTCAAAAACTCAGGCTTGTGTCCACAGTGGCTTTTTGGCTCAGTTGATCAGAAAGCCTGCAGCATTCTGAGCCCTCATTTGTAGACATCACTTTGGCAATGGAACAATGCAGCAGATTCTCATTCTAGGGATTACGATACTATATGTAAAGAAAATACAAAAAGATTTACATATATTCCATGTAATTTTCCCCCATTATATATTAAGCATAGAGCAGAATTTTGAGTGTATTTTTTGGTAGATATGTCACAAAATATTTTTTTAATGGTAATTTATATCCCAGCATTCTATTTCCAATAATAATATGCATCTCATACATCACACCCAATAGATGTCCCAGAAGGTGCAGGTTGGGAAAATGAATAAAACGCAAGCTATTCCTTTTGGGCTAAATAATTTGTCTTGCGGAATGATTGGAGTAGCACCTGTGCTTTCTCATATCCATGTTGTTGCCTTAAGGAAAGGAGAAAAAACTTTCCAAGACAACTTTATGTGGGTAAAGTAGAGAAAAGTTCTTTTTCTTATAGGGTTTTGGGGTACAGAATATAAAGGAGTATATGAGAGTATATAAAGTATAAAAAGTATAAAAGAATACAACACATGTTGACAAGTAACAGATAGAAAAGACCGGTGCTAGGATGAACTCATGGCCTCAGGAATACCATGAGAGCTCTTTTCCAAGCAC
>JAWWMP010000081.1:87476782-87523068 GCA_035047865.1 Dendrocincla tyrannina | reverse complement strand
CCTCCCGGAAGAAGAATGCCCCACCGACTTCCGACTCCCCTCTTTATATCTTTGCTTACGTAAAGAAATGAGATGGATACTTCCTTAGTTATGACCTTTGTTACCAGGAAGGTAAACTAAAACCATTACATCACTCATGACTGTTACGTGGAAAGTTTAACAGAAAAAAAATCAAATAGTTTTATTTTTCATAATGAAGAACAGTGAGTTTTATCACGAAGACTATGTGAATAGCTGTGCAAGATCAGACCAAAAGCCTGTCTTGTCTCATATCCTGTCTCTGACAGTAGGCAAAAGCAGATGCCTGGAAAAAAGAGGAGGAAGACGACAAGTATATTGTGAAACTCCCCTGAACATTCACCCCCAGCTCAACAGTTGCATACGTAGGAAAGTTTTGGAGGCAGAGGGATTATCTCCATTCCTTACAGACTCCAGTGACATCTTTCATATTCGTATTGTGTGGAAATTTGAACCTATCACTTGCTGGTTTTGTTTGATTGCAGATAGTTCTAGGACTGAAGGGGATGTGGTCTCTATGCTGCACTGCTTCTAAACTTAAAAATGCCATCATATCGCCCTTCTTTCTGTCTAGCTAAAACCATGCTAGTTTATTTAGCATTTCCTCACTCGAAAACTGTTCCAAACTCTTGAAGATACCACACTCTGCCATCATTTGGGCTTTTTTTACATATTTCTGATTTCCCACTGTATCTCCTTCAGGATAAGAGGGTCAGATGTAAACAACATTCAAATGCAGGTGTGCTGAAGATTTATATAGTTGAATAATTGTATTTTCTGTCTTGTCTTCTATTCTTAACCTATTAGTTTCTAACATTTGAGGCTTTTTCCTTTTACTGAACACTGTGATAATTGATAATTTCATTGCTAAGTGTTAACAATCACTTTAGAACCCATCACTATAGAACCTGTCATAAAATTGGGTCTGTTTTTCCATATACACATCACTTCACATTTCTTTGCATTAAATTCCATCTTCCAGTTTATCATCCAATATCTCAAGGCTGAAGCCAGCTTTTCTTTGTAAGATCCCAAATAAATCGGCAAACTTTGTCATACAGTTTATTCAGAACTTCACTGGTGACTTTTCTATGGAAAAAAAAAAAAACAAAAAACCACCAAAACAGACCACCTTTTTTTTTCCACCGCCTTTTAACTTATTTATTTATGCAGATTGGATACTTTCCTCTTATACCATGGCTACTTCATTTCCTTAAGAGTCTCTGCAGAGGCATCAGTCATATTTTCTATCAGTTTCATTCCCAGTAAAGATTAATGATCTGTGGATCTGTAGACTAAGCTTCCTTCTAGTCCTCTAGTATAAAGGCAATTTTAAGTGCAAAGTTGCATACTCCAGTCTGTAGTTTAGACATTTATTCCTTGAATTTCAGCAGAGCTCTTGGAAGCATGGTTTGGCTTTGATGAAGTAAAATCATTCATTTTTTTAAGTTGTCCTATGTGCTGTACTTTCACTCTTGACATTTCAATGAGATATTTGTATTCTCTTTTGTGTTCTCTGTGAAAAACAGTTCTGGCTTAAAAAAATCCCCCAAAAAAACCCCAAAGAAAAACAAACCAATCACCTAACTGATGGAGGAAGATTCAAAATAGTAATTTAGTCTTTTGGCATGTTTTAATCTATGTTGTCATCTCGTCCAAGCATTCATTTTACCTGATAAGATTTTAGCTTTTTGGCTTTGTCTGGCCTTATATTTTTACGTTTGAGTTACCAAAGTTTATGTTTTTTTCTAGTTTCTTTATTCATATTGAACTTCAGGTTTTTGAAGGATCACTTTGTAGTTTAGTTTTAATAGACTTCCTCACTCTGCTGTTTGCCCAGGTTGATTTTCATTTGTTCTTTCTCTTTTTTGAAAATGTATGCATTTGTTCTGTGTCTCCACCATGAGGCTCCAATCTTCCAGTGAAGATCTTACTTTTTCAGGTGTTTCTTTTAGTTTCATTTTAAGTAACTTTCTCACTTTCATATTGTTCACCTTTTTAAATATTGCAAGACGGTAGAGGTTTTTTTCAGCTCACTACTCACACAGAACTGTTAAGATGAAGTATGTTCTATCTAGTAAAGCAGAGTGGCTCTTTGATAAGTGTTATGACATTTTCCGATGGACCAACTCAGGACCAGGAGAATTATTCCTCCTTGGAGGTTTCTTTTATGGCTTGGCCCAGGAATCATTAGTTGTCCAGAATCATTGGCTACTCCCAAAAACGTGGTTTGTTAGCATCTAACTCCAAGTTTTCTATATATAGAGAAACTTCCCTTCTTCATTTTCCTCTGCTTTCAACCTCTGTTTTACTGTCCCACTGACTTACTTTTATTGCATTTTCTGATGCATGTACTTCTCAAACTGCACAAGTGCCTGTGGGCTAGAACAGTGCATATAAGGGGACTTTGTATAGGATCACATATATGGTTCTGTAATACCCTATTTGGAAGTGGCAGTGGCAGACAAGCTAGGAAAGCTTCTTTGCCCACAACAGTGTTCAACTCATGTAGTTTTGGTGTAAGAACTGTAACAGAGATTCCAATTCAGTGGGAAAGACTACACAATAAAGTGTTCTTAAAATGAAAACATACCCGTATACAAGGAAGTTATTAATATTAACTGGGACATGTGCTTAATTTCACTGCAGTATAAACACACTTTTGATGTTCATTTTCAAAGTATGCATTTGTATATAATTATGCTTAATGCATATCATACTCTGCAGTCTTATGATTTTACAGTCAGACTGATGGAAGTGTTTGTTTTTTCATCTTTTTTATTTGCATTGCAAAATATTTCTTTGTCTATATTGTTCTTACCTGCTGGAAGCAACTTTCTTTTTCATGAATCATGTAGATAAGTATTTCCAAGAGTCATGATATACCATATTTGGAAAATTTGTAAATATTTCGCACTTTCAAGTAAGTGAAGCACTACAGTAATGCACTAATGTTGGTGCAATTTAGTCTAATATATATATGATTTAGTAACATGAAAGGAAAAAACCTACTTGTTATAATGTAGATTAAAAAAAGAAAATTCTGACTACAGCCTTATCAGTAGTACTTTTAGACATATTTAATTTTCTTTTTCAGTGATTGTTGTCACAACAACTATTGTTTCCAGTAAGCTTCATATTCACCAAGCATTAATAATTTTAATCTTGTAATGATGTGTCTTCTCTAGCTGAATTAATAAGGAAACCAACTAAAAGATAATTTGGGATATCTCTGAAATGTGTGCTAATAAAAAGGGTATGATCAGTTTGAATACATGTTGTTCTTAGTAATACTATGTTAATAATAGTAAATAATAGTCTTTTATTTATGTCCTTCATTTTCTTTACAAACACAAATATTGGTAGATTTGCATGAAAATATCAATGGCCATTTCTTTCTGAAGTTTACAGGCATGACCCTCCTAAATGAAACAATGCCAATCCCATTTCTGTCAAGGTTCTCCATATCTTCAATACCTCTCCCACACTAAAGTGTCCTTTCATACTATAGAAAATTATAAAAAATATAAATCAATGTTTATATTTATTTATCAACTATTTGCTTGTATTATAATATCATTAAACAATAAATATCTTCATGGTAATTTACAATTGCTGCAAGTGTTCCCTAGCTACAGGAGTGGCTAAAGCCAGAAGCTGCTAGAAGCCTCCCCTATATCCAGTGGATTCAGTGAGAGCTGGCTCCAAGGTGAACCTGCTGTTGGCCAAGGACGAGCCCATCACCAACCATGGCAGATACCAGATTAAGAAGGGATGGTAGGGAAACAAGCAAGTTCAGATGAAGAGTGGAGTGAGATTCTGTGAAAGAAATATCTCTGCAGGCACCAAGGCCAGTGAAGAAGGAGAAGGTGAAGGTGCCCTGTGTGTGTGTGTGTGCCCTGTGCTGAAGCACAGTTTACTCTGCAGCCCACGATGAGGCAGGCTGTCCCCCTACAGGCCATGGAGGTCCCTGGTGGAGCAGAGATACACCTGCAGCCTGTGAAGTGGACCACCAGAGCAGGTGGGTGCCTGAAGGAGGCTCTGACCCCATGGGAAGTCCACACTGGAACATGCTACTGGCAGCATCTGTGGTCTTGTGGAGAGAGAAGCCTACGCTGGATCAGGTTTGTTGGCAGGACTTGTGACTCTGTGGGGGATTCGTGCTGGAGCATCCTGCTCCAGAAGGAATGCACCTCATGAAAGTGACCCACATTGGGTTCATGAAGGTTTGTCTCCCATGAGAGAGACCCCATGCTGTAGCAGAGGAAGAGTGTAAAAAGACCTTCCCTTGATGAGGAAGGAGCTGAAGAGGCAGAGTGTGAGGCAGCCCAAATTCCCCATCCTCCTACACTGCTGTGGGGGAGAAGGTAGAGAAAATCAGGAGTGAAGATGAGCCCAGGAAGGGAGGGGTGGGGACAAGTTATTTTTAGGATTTTTTTTTTTTAAATTTTTTTCATTACTCAGATTTGATTGGTAACTGGTAATAAATTAAATTAACTTTCTCTAAGTGGGGTCTGTTTTCCCCATGGTAGTGATCAGTGAGTGATCTCTCCCTCTCCTTATCTTGACCAACAAGCCCATTTTCTCTGCCCTGACCAGCTGAGGGGAGGGTAATAGGGTGGCTTTGGTGGGCATCTGGCATCTAGACAGGATCAACCCAGCACAGCCTCACAATTGGTACAGTCATAATTATACCAGTATGTCCAGATAAGAACAGTCAATAGTAGCACAAATCCTACAGGAGTGCCCTTCTGGCTCAAAAATATGTTTTGAACCTGTGAGGCTGGATCTTTGCTCCACAAAAAGACAATTAAACTTAGGATCTTCTGAATGGTGGAACCTTTCTCCTCGTGGGGAATGGTTGGATCAGGCAATTTTTGCCATGAGGTCTGCACAACAAAGGGGTGTTATATTGTGCCTGCCGTGTATATGAACATTTATGTACTTCAAACCTCTCTCTCTCTATTATTATATATGGATATATATATACTATTGCTTTACATATTTAGGAGGGTGGTGCTAAATCACAGTAGGCTTCTGTCTTCATTAATACATATTTGGCTGGAGGTCATTTGGTACCAGCTCAAGACAACCTCCACTAAGAATGCTTTTCTGGATTCTTCTGCCTACCTTGTGGCCAGGCTGGGTCCTATTGAAATCTTTGTTTTCTCCATTTGGAAAGGTGACTGGGATAAGTGAGACCTCTCAGAACTTTGGTGGAGCCAGGAGATCCAGAAGCCCTCACAAAGTTAATGTTTTGGTTTAGACATACGAAGTGGCCTAGAAAACAGGAACAGATCTCTGATAGGAACAGTTTAATATGGTGTAGTATTTTTATCACCGATGCTACTGCTGTCAGCCAAAGAACAAGATATTGCACCTTATGAAATAAGTTTGCTGAGTTTGACCATTAAATTGTAGTGTGAAAAGAAATTGTAATTATAGCTGTAAACACTTTTATAAAAAAAAAAAAAACAAAACAAAACCAAAAACCCTCACCAAGACAGTGTGTTTCACTTTTCTTTACAAATTAGATGCTTTCTTAATGCAAAGTCAAGGAATAATGAAGACACTATTATATTAAAACAGATTAATAAATACAATTATTTTATCTACAGATTAATCTAAAAATATCAAACGTGTCACATATTTGACATAAAACACAGTTTGTCTGCTTGTTCCTATCAAAAGAATGACTAAACTACTGTACAGAAAGTTTCAAAATCTTTTAAATCTTGCCATGGGGAAAAAGCAAAAGTGGAATGTGGCCCAAACTAGCATATTATTATTTAATTTTACTGCTATGAGAAGAGGAGAAGTGTATATTGTTTTTTTCTCCTCAGTTTACAGTTCCTGTACCAGAGGATATATCTATGAAGAAAAAACCCAGAGAATAAAGATAGGGTATGAAAATTATGGATCATTACCTGAGAGATAACCCCCTCCTGTTTTCTTAACTTTCTGTATCTTGTGAGAAAATGTACCAAACTACCCACTGCACATCCAGTATTTATAGATTCTTCTCATTCACCACCACTTCCTGCACTTTGGAGCTGTCTTATTGTTTGGCCTGCTTCCAAATGCCAATCTTAGCACAGAATGGAAATTTGAATCAAAAAAGCATTCATATCTCTGTGTTGGCATTGTGCTGCAGAGCTTGCATAGCTTGGCATAGTGTGATATTGCATTACTTAATGTTTTGGCAAAATAAAATATCTTCCCGCTAGGTAACTTCTTTTAGAAGCCTCCACTTGCAGACAGGATTCCCATGCTCTTGACTAGAGCAGTCCAGTAAGATATAGTGTACTCATTCTGAAAACTGTCAAAGAGCAAACAAGCCATGGTGGTACAGTGTGCATATTTCCAGAATGTTTCCTCTAACTGGAACTTGATCATTCGGTCACCATAAAGAGCCCTAAATCAAGAAATCTTTGTTGTCTACTCTCTTAGAAAGAATTGCTTCTATATATTCAGAATTTTTCATACAAAAGTACTGGATGTTTAAAAATACGCTGATTTTTCAACAGGATGCACTCCTGAAGGTTTAATTTATATTTATATATATATATTTATAAATATATATTATTTATATGTATTTATTTATACTCCTGAAGTATTATTTGCATAATTAACTTCATTGGCATTGTCAGGATTGCAATGAAGAGCATTCTCTTGTAACACCTAAGAGAAGTTATGCAAAATTAAATACAGAATTGCATCTCCAAACTACACTCCACCACTTCACATTTTTATTTTCTTTTCATTTTTAAGGTAGTTCAAAAAATCCAGATGTTATGTTTTGCACTAGTAACATGTTGCTACTTGCTCAGTTCACATTTACAAGCATTTTTTGTGTCAGTTTTCTCTGTGTCTTTCACATAGGTAGGCTGCAGATGTGTTTCTAAACTTCTGTCTTTCTATGTAATATATTTTAATTACTTTCCGTTCTTCTTCCATTTGATTCACATGTGAAAGAAATTACTGCCTAATCCCAGGTAAGATATATAAATAACCTTTTATGTAGAAAACATTTTTTGTATCAGTAGCTTCACTTTATTCTTACAGTTGTATTCTTCTCTAAACAAGTAAGCTGTATGTCTGTTAAGGAACTGTTTTTATAGGTCAAAGAAAAATCTTTCATCTCTTCTTCACCTGTGGGAAATTTGAGGATCTTTTGGTTTACTTCAATGTGTTTGGAAATAAATCATAAAATATTATGGGTTTATATACAAAAAAACTTATTTTGGCATAGAAAAAACTCTTGAATCTTTCTGAAAAATGCTTTCATCATGGACGTGCTTAAAAAATATTATTTTGCTAGTTGTGAGTTTTCCAGTTTTCTTTCTACTGATTCTATGCTTTTTGATCTTAAATAGAAAGGGAGAAGAAATCTGCAGAAATGTTGTCAGCCAAAAGAAACATGGCAAACACTTTCAGGTATTCTCCTGGATGAAATAAAATATTATTGTTGTTTCATTTACCTGTATCAGAGATATAATCACAGAAAATATTGTGATACTTTTTGTCTTATTGGGTTTTATAGCTCAGGATAAAACCTAGTGCTTGCCCCAAAAACTTTATCAAATCTTGAAGTGCATTGACAGTGTACAGCATGTTTATTGTTTTCTGAATCAGTTTCCACAGTTAGAATTGTGGATAATATTTTACAAAACCCCCATGAAATATAGCAATGTAGAGCACTGAATAACAACTAAATATTCATGTCCAAGTTACCTGACCCATTCTCAGTAGATGGCTTTATTTCTCTGTTGTTGTTGGATACACTGGACCCATCTGCATGCACAAGATACATTTAAATATGTTTAGTAAGATTCTTGCTGTCACAAGATGTTTCCAAAGACATTGAATCAGCAGTCCAGGAATTGAATGAACAAGTACATTTTTTATCAGACTCCTGGCAACTCTGTTCTGCATGCTTGTGCATCCTTCTTGGGCCAAATAGAACTACATGGACACAGAAATTGAAGAACAGCTTGTCTCTAGACAAAGCAAACACTAGTTATAAAATGAACTTCATTTGCATTTTGGTTTTGAATATGCATAGATTCTGTTTTATGCACCTAAGCACATGCACCTAAGTACAGCAATAATTAGTTAAGTTTTTAATACTTTTATAATGGCACCAGAAAAGCACTTATAGTTTTGCACATGAAATCATGTCTGTTTCCATAAGTTTTAATGACACTTCTGCCCTATTCTGCAGAGTACATGACAGGTTTGGGTGTTTCCACAGGAAAGGTGTAAGGGACAATGAGGTAGGATTCAACCATTTTGCGCATTATACAGAAGGCTAAGAATGATCATAACCTCCTGTTATGAGAAAACAAAAACTGTCTGGAGTAATTACTGGGCTGAAACAATTCACATTTTTTTCCTTATACAAGCTAATGACTTTATACAAGCTTAATAAATACAAACTGAGGATGCTAAGAGCTTTTCGAGGAGACATGGTTTAAAAACTTGTGTGTTCAGTTCTTTGTGCTGCTTGTATCAAAGCAGATTTGCCTCCAAGAAATCATACTCCGGAAGGAGATGGAGAGACTCCAATGTGTATCCCATACTTGCTCTCCTCTCCTAAGTAGCTTTTTAATACTGTGACTTACTGACTACTCCAAGAGGTGCAATGAGTGCACTGTTGCTCAAGAGTACTGTGAACTCTTGTGCTCAATGCTTGTGAGAAGCAACCTCTTTACTATCTAATGTAGCCTTTTAGCCCAGGAAATTTAGAGTTGCTACTGCTTGTAAGAAACCCCAGGCTTCTTTTAGACTTCGGGACCTGGACTTGTGTTAACCTGTCTGGAGATTTGGTTTTAGCATGTGGTAGTTTTAGCTTACTTAATGATCAGGTAACAGTTATCAACTTTGGTTTAGCTTTAGCTTAACTTTGAACAGTTGTTTTTGTTCTATACACTTTGTAATTAATACATAGTAAAAACAGATATTTATGTGGAATGAAGAGTTCATTGTCATTGAAAAAATACACTATAGATGGATAAAGATACGGAATGGTAACAGATGTCCTGAAAATACAGGAAGACTCCAGGACTGTAAGCAACTGACCCATGGCCAAATATTACTAACCACAAGAATGTCACCTTAGCAAAACATGGTTCATAACAAAGAAAGCAGAGAACAAGTAAGTATCCAATGTATGTAAAACACATAAGTAGATAAAAAGTTTGGATGTAACCTGGACTTTCATAACAACAAATATAGAGCGGGGTGTAGAGCAGGTTAGTAAACACATAAAGTTGCTCTAAGCATATATTAATATCAGGAGGATGGCACCATCAACATTGCCACCAATCTGCTCCTTGCAACAGACTAGGGATGATGATGACTTGCTGTAAAAACTTCCCTACCTAAAGTTTTATCCACTGGCCTTAGGATCTTGGAGGAGGAAAGTGCCATAGAAGGGAGAAAATACACTTGAAAGATTTGTATATATAATATTTTGACTGTAATATGTTTTGAATTCTATTCACTGAAGTAAGACTGATTTTTTTTTTATTAGAGTTTATTTTATTTAAGTATTTCAATATTTTGGTATTATAGTATTTTAAATATTAACTTTGGATTATTTTAACAGCAAATTTCTGTATTTTCATGTTTCTTTTGTCAAGATTTTGAGTGTGACACTCTTTAGCAATCTATTCTGGAACTTTGATGTAAAATATTGGTAATACAAGAGACACGAATAGAACAGAACAAAACAAGGTTTGGATTTATTCCCCAAACATCTAGCATCTGGACCTTTTTAAAATAATATGTTGTTCCTTCAGGCTGGAAAAATAGGTGACCCTTCACTGCAGCAAAGCCAGCACACCCTTCAAAAATAATTGAAGCTCACTTTTCTGTCATAAAAAATAAAAAAAAAAAAAAAAAAAAAAAAAAAAAGGAAAAGCATATAAAGCTGATGGATGGAGAGGAATGGCTTACAAATAAGCATTTGTGCTTGCATATTTTATAAGATTTACAAGATTCTCAGAAACCTGCACATCTCCAGAGCAGATGGACCCTGCCTTCTGTGGCAGAAGACACATTTCACATCATCATAAGACAGCTGAGGTTCCTTTTTTTTTTTTTGCTGCATAAATGGTTTCTTGACAGGTCTTTTTCAGCTGAAGCTCCACTGGGCTTTTTTTTTTTTTTAATTTCTTCTATGTTAATGTCATTTCCCTAATGACTTTTATTAGCGTTTTTTCCTTTTTTTTATTTTTTTTCTAAAATTCCTGGAATTTTTTAGCATTTTTCTTACATTTCATACCCAGAAATGCAGGCAATGTTCCAAGTAAGACTGCACTGCAGTTGTAAAAGGATAGCTGTTTATACTTCTCTACTTTCAGAAATTAAATCCCTGTGTGGGCAGTTGCTACCACTACTGGGTTTTATAATTGTTATATCTTTTTGGGTGCTATTTATATTGTGTTGAATATATAATGTCTAAGGACCTTCTGAACAGCCATCAGGTATGACAAAAATTTTGATAATAAAGGTCTTATAGCCTGTGGGAAATTGACTCAAGTCAGAATGGTTTCATCAGAAAATAATTTGGTAACATTTTTGCCTTTATAAGTAGAGAAAGACAAAATATTCATTTTAACACCTATAAGGCTATAATAATTTGTTTTTATTACTGCTTAAATCACACAGTAGGAATCAATAGCTGCAGGCCTGTCTGTTCTATCTGTCTTTTTTCACTTTCACATGTATGTATGTTGCTTAAAAAATTATTGGACTAACATGAAGAAGAGTTTGTAAATTACTTTTTCTGTTGAAATTGTGGCCAGTAGCATCATTGTGATTGAAGAGACAGCAAAGCAGTACCACTTATGCCTGGGAAACTTAAATAGATTATTAAACAAAATCTGAATTTCACTTTATTTCTCAATAATATGCTTGTGATTATGCCTTCCATCAAGCAAAAAGTGGCCCACAAAGACTTAAAAAAAAATAAACTAAGAACCACTTCCTCGACCTTCACATCTGACTTTCAATCCATATCTTCCATTTAAATAGGAAAATACTAACCTGGTCTAACTAAGATAAAGCATACACTATTCCTAGAATAGAAAGAAGACAGCTATGGTGTTTGCCACAGGCATATGAAATAGATAAAGGAAAGATAAGTGCTTTAAAAAAGGTGGACCATAATGAATATATGGGAAGGAAGAAAAGAAAGAGGTTGGTTTTTTTTACCTCCAAAGTAAAAGGGAAAAAAAAAAACATTTTCAAGAAGAAGAAAACAGTTTTCGCTGAGAAGCAGGAATCTGGTATGTTTCTTCAATCTTAATAAAGCATTTAGGCAGAGGGAGCTCTCTGACACTTGAAGGGAGCAGAGGCTGAAATGTTTTACCTCTGACATAGAGTTCTACTGTAGTGAGTTTTTATATTTAATGGGATGCAGGGTCATTTCCCGTGGGCTATTTAGTGGACCTTTGTAGCTTCAAAATGTGATTCTTCCCTCAGAAGGGCCTAAAGCTGATTATTAACCATGATTCATAAATTCTTCAGAAGACGATCAAGTTAGGTTTATGAATTCAGGCTGGGACAGAACACAGCCGCCTCTTTTCTGCCTGTAAATACCAAGAAGCACTGCAATTTACAGGAAAAAAATAACCTTTTAAAGTCTATTTTCCTTCATCATTGTCTTTTTCCAACAACAAAACAGCTGTTTACATGAATTTTTGGTGCTTGCAAAGGGAAGAAAAAGGGAAAAAATAAAAACAGACATATATTCCAATATCTCATTAGAATGGCACATCTGGCAAGTTAATTTTCAGAAATAGATGTGGATTTTACAGGGAAGACACAAAATATTTGCTGTTTGCTGCATGAAATCTCTTTTGATCCATCAGTAAACCAAACAATCCATGATACTGTACTAAGTGTATGATACACATGGAGGAACACTAATAGAAATCCTCTAAGTGCCATTACCACACTGAAGGAAGACTTTGCCCAGGGCATGCAGTTGTTCTTTTTCTCTAGGGTGGAGCTACAGATTAGTAGGCCAAATACTCTAAAAAAATAAAGCCTAGGCAGAATGCACATCTTTCTGCTATTTTTACTTTTTCAAGGGTAGCACTTAGGAACAAAGAATATCAAAGTTCTATTTATTTCACCACAGATTTCATGATACTATAAACTACACATATGACTGTAAAGAATGGAGACAAAAATGCCACCAGGATTCACTGCTTCTAGTTTATTCTGGCAAAAGCCTTTTGTTATGTGTAAATTAGTGGAAGGCTTCTTGTTAGTATTTAAGCTGGTTGGCTTGGTTTCAGGGTTTGGTCCTATGAGCTCCAACCGACCTTTGGTTGAAATCAGCCAGAGTACTTATACCAACTCCATATATGACAGTTTAATTTACAATGATCTATATTTTTAAAATTAAATTAAGATGACTGTCTTTGTAGCAGTAAAAAACCTCACATCTGTCCAGTAAAATAAAGTCTGAGGGAATAAAACAAATATTGTTCACCAAATAAGTCATATAATCATTTTTCCTTTAAACTCCTGATATTAGTATCTAAGTTAGCTACTTGAATAAGGCACTTCCATTTCTCCGTATTACGTGAAGTCCTGGATAACTTTTCAGTTCTTTTTTTACTTGTCAGGCTTTTCAGAATGAGTTGTTCAAATGTGTGAAAGAAGGGAGTGAGGTAGGGAGGAAGGAAGAGCCATTTTCTTTTGTCAGACCGTTGGTGATTTTCTCTTTCAGTTGCTTGTTTGGTACTATTTTTTATTCAAAAGGGTTTTTTTTGTCTGATTAGCAATAAATTACTTCATCAGCAAAATATTCAGTTTATAAAATGCAGTCAATTTGCAGAAATCCTTAGCAAGAAAATATAACATGCATTTGTAGACTATATATATACATGTATAGAGAGAACTTACATATATAAACATGTGTGTGTATATATATATATGTATGCACCTATTTTTAATTATAGGTGGGCTGACTCAAGATGCATATGCTATCTACATTTTTAAGGTAATTCTATTCAATACTTTTTAGGGTATTCTGTTCTCTGAACAATTTATTAGTATTAGGACGTGCAGTCATATTTTTTTTAAATATTTTATGCCTCTAATGTTGCCTTAGTACATTGTGCTTTACTGTGCACAAATCTGTCTTTGTAGTAGGAGGCAGAAGGTTGGCTGCTTATACCATAATTTCTCCTTCCTTCTTTTCCTCAAGTCTGTATAAGAAGTGGCCCACAAAGTTCAGAATTCAGCAGGGAAGACACAATAAATTCAAATGAAAATATTGATTCATGAATGACATGAGATATGGTAGCAGCTCCCCAGACTTGCCCTCTCCAAAAGGTTGCCCAAGTTTCCAGGAATAATTACTGAATTGCAAACAGCTCTCTGATAGGAAGGTTTGAGGTCTGGGAAGTTGAAGTAACCACTGCCGAATTCGGGTTACTTTGGTTTGGTTTTGGGTTGGCTTTTTTCACCCTAGCAGGTTAAGCAAAGCAAACCAAGAATTGGAAGAACTCAAAAATGGAGGTTAACCAGAGATTTATTGCTGTAAGGTTGGCAGTCTCTGGCAGCAGGACAGGCAAATGTAGCAGCTACTTGATTCATCTCCCTACTATGTGGTTAAACTCCAAAGGCCTGGAGTCGAGCATATTTTGTCCTGTGTTGGTTTTGTGGAATTTAGGGTAGAACAATAACATAACAGGAATTATATTATGTTAAACAATTTCAAGGATATCTCCAAACAGGATTGACTTTGATACACAGGTATTTTATTTGAAAATGGAGAGTTTTAGAGTGTATCGCCTTCATGATGGAACTCCATGATTTCTTGGTGTTTTTTTCAATTTGGGCGCACAGGCTTGCCCATGAAATGCGGACCTCATTGCCTCCAAAACCCACTTACCTCTGTTCTCTGTTATCGAACAACCTTAATTATTGCTTCCTACTTAGGCATATTCTATTTTGTCCCTATAAGGTACACTTAGAAGAAACACATTTTCTTAACTGCATCCCTAGAATGGTTTGCCTTTAATGCCTATAATGTAATAAATCCATGAAGAATCCACATTGATGAGGTTAAATATTCCTTCACAAAAATATTAGCTGGTGAAAACCATCAGACTTTGATTCATGTAGTTTATTATAGTCTCACATTCTCCTTCCCATTCGACAGCAAAGCTGCCAGTTAAGATCACATTGGAAGATTGCTGCAGTTTGTGCTGTTATTACTCAATATTAAACCTGCATTTTATTATTATTATTTCTATTCATTATTAAACTAAAATGCTACTAAATAGCATGTTTGAGTGTCACTCCACCCTTGTGCTGTCCCACACTTTCTGCATAAGTATTTAGAGAGTTAGATAGAACAATTTTCAGAGGGATTCAAGGATAGCTATAGAAGGAATTTCGGCAGCTGCACTTTGTTTCTCTAAAATTAAAATCATCAATGAAGTGGGAGGTGTCTGAAGTTTGTAATTTCAGTCTCCCCTTCTCCAGGCTGAACAAGCCAAGTTACCTCAGTTGCTCCTCATGTGGGTAAAGGCTTTTCTAAACTCAGAGGAGGGAGCCCCGTAGCCACAATGAACCTAGGTAAAAACTTGCTCCAGTTGTAGCTTTAATAGTTAGAAAGGCAGGTAGATGTTCAGCTTTAGAACATCTCATGCCACTGAAATCCTTTATCTTATGACAACATTTTACTAATTCTTTTCCACCCATATTGATAAAGGACCTATGTGCCTGTGCCCCTTTCAACACCTCATGCCAATTTTTGTCCCACTAGAACCCTGTAATTTTTCAGAAACATTCATAAATTTTAGGACTCCCTGTGCAACTGTTGTTTTATGCTTTCTTTCATGAACATTCCCTGTCAAAATACTTCTACTACTGGTAGCACATTAAATCTCTCTCATCTTGTTGCTCGTAATCCCTGATGCTGCTGTGGACTCCCACTAGTTGCTTCAGCCAGCAAAGCCTGAATGCCTTAACTGCTTCTTCACCAGCTCCTATACTGGCAAAATGAAGAAAGTGTAGATATATGCTGCGCTTACGAAAGTTCAGTACAAATTATGACCAAAACACCATTCCACTGTTCTAGAGTCAAATTCCTTCCTCCACCAAAAAAACCCCAACCCAAACCAAATAAAAAAGAAACCAAAAAACAAACAAAAAAAAAATGCCAAAACAAAAATATCTTTTAAAAGTTGCTTCTGTAGCTCCTACAAGGTTAATTTGATTAGTAGATAGATTTCCATATTTTATATATTACAATTTTTGAAAATTTGATGATCTAAAAAATTAGAAAATAAATTAAAAAGTTTGCAAATGTCAGCAAAGTCATTTGATGTACTTCCCTTTAAAATAATTTGGATTTGAAATTTTCTTGTTTGGTATTTTCAGAATTCCATAAGATGTATAGCTGCATTCCCTCCAGATCACTCAGTCTCAAATAGTACTTAACAATGTGTTCTAACAAACGAGCAATCATAAAGATATGAAAATATACTTTGAAACACAGGGTTTTTTTAAAAAAAATTAACAGTAATATTGTTCTTTTAAAAGGTCGCTTTTCCAGACTTTGATAATAATGTGCATGTTTAAATAGGTTTTAACATAAAAAAAATTGAAAAAATTATATAAACTATTACTGTGAAAGAAACTGTAGATTTTAGAATTAAACACCTAACAACATCTTTGTTTCAAGATATTCATATTCCAGTTAGGTCCTGATTCTGCAAAAAGCCATCTTATGTTTCGCAAGTGGGCTTGCAAACTGTAAACCTAGACTCTGGAAAATTAACATTGAACTATTTTGCAGTGGTTTGGCCCCAAATGCTAGAACCTTGATGGAACTTGCTTGTTTAAATAGATTCATGAGAATGTCTGCTTTTTTCTTCCTATAAATTAGAGATTTAAGCTTGCAGATTTGTAGAAAAGAAGCCAAGCTATTCTTGCCTAATCTGAATCACAGCCAAAGGAGGGGCTGGGATCAAAGTATTTGGATTTGAACCTTAGCTTTATGTATCAGGGGGTGCATGTGTGTGTATGTGCATGTATTTATATTTATACATTGCAGGAGTCCAGATGTGTGATTTAATCTCTTCATGCATTGTATAACTTTATTTGCAGTCCACAAGTCAACTGAATGATGAGCTGAGAATTTATTTAGATATTGAAAAAAATTCTAAGCCTCAGTGGTTTTTTCTGCATCTAACAAAAATATGTGAAAGCCACAGTGGCTGATACTTATACAGAATTTAAACATACAAAGCATGAAATGTTACTAGTTTGTGATGCAAATTTGACATAAAAAATGTTTATTTTTTTTCCATCATTTCTAAATCTATACTATATTTTATGAACCACAAGTAAAAAGGTAAAAGGTTGGAATATTTTTTAAAAAACAGTGCTACTCATTTTTAATGCAAAGCAAAGAGAAGTGGTAGGAGAAAAGATATTTTTGTTGTTGTTTCTTCAAAAGTAAAAATAACAAAGTTTGTAGAATTTCTATTATTTTGCTTATATTCTTCATTTGGACACTTCAAGATTCACAATTTCATGAAAGAGATACAGTAAAATTCAGTTATCTTTTGATCCTTATATTTGTAAATTTTGATCCATATCTAAAATTCTAAAAAAATTGAGTGTTACCTTCCCTCACCCACTCCACCCCTTAACACTGAATGTAAAGTGACCCACTGTACAATTTAAGATCAAGATTGGAGCTCAATTTGGATTCTAGCACATTCAAACTCCTTAAAAATATAAGTTTCATTCAAATAGGAGTGGTTTTTTTTCACTGCACGTAGAGCTGTACAGAATGGTTTAAATTTAATCCAAATCTCAGTGAATTTCATGAATCTGACTATTCAAGCTTTACATGACTGGGCTCATAAATGTTATTTCTGCTTTTATGCATGATAAGTTGTGGGTTGCTGCTGCTTCTGGGCTTCACAACAAATGCCACAAACCAGAGTTCATCTCTGCCTTCATGCATTTTTCATAGCTCCAGATAAAAAGTAAAACTGTACTGATTGATAATAGCTAATGAATGTGTAAGCTCTAAGTGAATGTTTTCCACAGGTTACTAGTTTAGGTCACAGGCAGTTGAACTGGATAACTGATTACCCATAAGGTTCACATTAGTGTATTAAAGAATATGTTAAATACCCATGAAGAAGAAGAAGAAAAAAAAGAAAAATAGGAGAAAAAAAAAAAAGAAAGAAAAAAAAAAGAAAGAAAACAACTGAGGAAAAAAATTGATATTCATTATTTTGCTCATTTGTGATACTTCTGAACATGCTAAGAAACAGTATTTTACACCTTTTCTCATTTGTAAATATTTCCTGTGGTTTCTTCTTTGAAGAGTAAAAATATAGTGCAGTGTCTATTTTAAATGTCCTTCATATTGACAAATTAGCATTTTAGGCTAAATTATGTTTTTCTCCCCATTCACTTCTTGCAGTAATGCCAAAGTTCCACACATACACAAGAAGTGTAGAGTTCCCT
This sequence comes from Dendrocincla tyrannina, assembly GCA_035047865.1. Taxonomy (NCBI): domain Eukaryota; kingdom Metazoa; phylum Chordata; class Aves; order Passeriformes; family Dendrocolaptidae; genus Dendrocincla; species Dendrocincla tyrannina. Next base: position 87,505,527 of record JAWWMP010000081.1, on the reverse strand, counting down.
TTATGAAAACTGACAAATATGGCTGGAATTGTATTATCATACATCCCTATAGATTTCTTTGTCTAGTTGCCTTTATACAATGAGCACAGTGAGTACAATATCCGTTTTGCTGCTCCTGATATTTAATGACTTACTTTCTCCCCATAGCAGGTTAAATGTTTTTTCGTTCATGATAGGAACAAACTTTCTCATTTTACAGATGGTGCCTTTGGAAGCAAGTATCCATAGTATCATCTTTGGTTAACAGTTACAATCATAATAGGAAAATATCTGAAGGAATGGGGTGCCAGAATAGGTGTAAGATATATTCATAGAAATATGGACATACTGAGAACAACATCACTTAGTTTTGGAATTACACAACTAAGGTATTTGTAAAGTTAGTCATTGCAGATAAAACACCCTGTTCTTATTTTCCAGGCTTCTGTGACAACTTCAGTGTTTAGAAATAGGGTTGGAAAGTCACATGGGGGAAACACAGTGATTTACTCCATTTGAACCATAATACACAAAGTCTCTCATCCCATGTTGGGACAAAACATTTGACTGGTGTAGAGATAACCAGAGGCCACATCACAAGTTCATAGTATGATCTTGCCTCTCACTTCAGATTAGGGTGCAACCATAGAGGCAGTGATGGAGCTTATCAGTGTATTACAGTCCTAAAATCCAATATAAAGGAGAAGGCAAAATATTTACCTGATATCAGTGAATTAACAGAGGCTGTTGACTTACAAAGCAAAGATCTTTTAGTTTAGCATGTTCATCTCATGCCTCCTTTCAGTCTCCTTCTCCATCCTAGAAGTGTCTTTTTGTTAATATATGTACCTGAATAGTTAGAGGATAGTCTTCCTTTTTCTTCTCAGTGGTATGAGACCCTGGAAGAACTTGATTTGGAACTACTATCACCCAGCCTTTTGCAGACGTCTACAGGGAAAGGTCATGGAAGCAAAACAAAATTTTACTGCCACCAGAAAAATTACGAGGGAGGGACAAGCTCTTGTTCTGCTATCACCTTTTGCTTGGTTATCCAATAAATTATTATGAATTTTCAAATTTCAAATTTCCTTAAACATTCTTAAAAGATATTTGTGCACTTTTATGTCACTTCAGAATACCTCAGATCAGTGCTTGCCAAGATACATAGGATGCTGTCACTAAAACATTACACCAGTTTTCAAATAATATTCCACTGAGAACTAGACTTATACTACAAATCTACTTATAACCAGGAACGTGGTGCAAAAGAAGTGCATCAACAGGGTCCTGTATTGTTGGGGAAGATAAACAATTATTAACAGATGGAGATCTGGAGGGATTGTCCAGCAAGCCCTGGGCAGCAGATACTTCGCTAAGACAGGAGTCTGCCATGAGAGATTACTTTGAAGACCAGGACTGTTTCCAGCTAGCTATGTATATTATCCCTGTCTTCCCTTGCAAGATATGGAAGGACTTTTATGAGATGTTGCAAGACCTGCAGAAACCCTTTGTTCCCCCTAGGTGGTCCTGGTGTGGAGAAATGCTTACCCGTATGTTGAAATATAGTGACTGGATTGCCTAAGTCCTACTTAACATAGTTTGTCCCCCTCATTAACATGTCCTACCTCCTCATTAACATACCCCGTTCCTCGGTTCTATATATTGTAGCGAGAGTGATCAATAAATTGTCTCAGTTTCTACCCCCAAACTGGGAACGTCTAGATTATTGACCAACCAACACTGTATCTCTTTAATACCTGGTTTTAAGTGAGTTGTTGAACAAATGTAGTCCCTGCTACAGACAAAGTTTATAGCTTTCTGAAAATAGAACTATAAGCACTATAAGTGTGTACCACGGATCTGCAGTAGGAGCAGTACATACATCGGTTGCGATTTTAACTAGCTAAATCAAATGACTGTCAAGCATTTGGAGTGATTTTGGAGTGAAACTTCTGATCTTGTTTTCTCAAAAACTGTAGTTTGCACATTGCAAAATTGGCCCAAAAACTGACTCAATATGTAATTATTAATTAAATAATAATTAATAGGAAAAAACCACAATACTGCAATCAGGAAATACACTTCCAAAACATGTTTCTTCTTCAACACAGCTTCTCAAATATCAGCCCACGTTTGGAGTCAAACAGAAATTTAATGCAAATTATACAGTATAACTCTGAAAGGCACATTTGGTACACATATTTGACCTTATGTCTTGGACTGTATTAACTTAGCATTATGGCAATGCCTTACAGTATTTAAAGTGTGTAGCATGAAAATAAAGAGTACTTTCCTTCTATAGTTTGATGCTTTTTCTCCAAAACCAACATGATAATTTTTTGTTCATTAACAGGCTTTGACTCTTAAACCTATGAACTCCTTTACATCTAACATTATAATTATGAATTAGCTAGAATTATCTAGAATGATTTGGATAAATTGAAGATTCAAAGCCAGGGAGTATGAGAAGACTTCTGGAGCAACTGAAATTTTGTCTGTAATTGAAAAAAATAGCCAACCTGTTGCTTAGTGAAGATCATAGGTTTTAATCTTTTGAACTTGACTTAAATCTACTCAAGACAGAATTATAAATGTTTCTGGAAGATTTTTACCTTTGATCTTTTAAGTTCTTGAAGTATTTTAGGCAGAATAATTGAATGTCTAAAGCCTGTGGAGAACAACTAATGAAGCAGGTATTTTATTCACCCTAAATATCTGGATTGAAATATGGAAAAAAATTCAGTAATCTGGTGTATCTTGATCATAGAACATAGAATTTTAAGGTGGAGTGCTGAGAACTGCAAGAAATGACTGACCAAAGAAAGAATCATCTTACTAATTTTCACTTAAATCCTAGTATTTCTCTCAAATTAATTTGTAACATTGTGATTGAATATCCACCTCATTTAGTTGATCTGTTTTTTCTCATTCTTTTTCCAATTTACATATGTTAGTGAACCTTGTTTGAAACTATAATTTGAATCTTCTGCCTATAACAATTAGCATTAATTTATTGATGTAAGCAGACAGAAGAAGCTTTCATATCTTTTCAGAAATACTGACTTTACCAACAAGTAGAATATCAAATAAGAGTTAGTATTAATGGCATGTTTAGTCAGTTGATATCCTTTTGGATACAGCTGAAGTTATGGGGAAAACAGATCTGCTCTTATTCACAAACAGAATAAAGTTACTACTGAAATACTAGCTGACTCTTCTGAGTTTTCCATTATCTCTTCCAAACACATTAGTAAAAGAGCAACTAAATAAAATTACTATAATTAGCTCAATCCATAAGGATTATGGACTTTGAGGGAGAACAAATGATAGAGTGATTGGTACACAGAAGTAGATCTCAGAAAGGGCTGCAGATTCACAGCATTGAATAGATGATATAGGTTTGTCCCCTTGTTAAACACAAACAATAAGTTCATTGAAAAAAATTAAAGAGCAGAGTTCTGTGCTCTCTGCCAGACAGCAGAGCTTTATATCTCAGAGCAAACCTGAATAAAGCAAGTAAAAATCTGATTGATGGGTCAAGCATCACTGCAGACATCACAGATCAAGAATGGCTGTTCCAGCTTTCAGAAGACTCTTGAACAAATGGTAGATCAGGTGGTCTTTGAAAACATAATAAGGGTTAAGGATTGTTTTGAATAAACAATACCTTATGGAATGTTTTGAAATGTTCTGAGATGAAATCCTGGAGAAATAACTTATCTGGCTGAAAGAGACGGTGCTACTTGGGATGAGATTCTCTGACTAGACATTTACTCATCTATAAATTAACTATTTCAATTAAGACATGGAGAAGAGTAGGATGCAAAATAGTTTACATTCTACACCAGAATTTGGATCACACAAGGGCAAGCCTAATACCTGAAATGCTTCTGTTGTTGCAGGCCAATAAAGGGTAGATTGATGATCAGAAGAAATGAAAATGGTACTGTCGAGAGCAATTAGTCAATGATTTTATGGTTCTATGTTTGAGACAAATTCACTTTGAGGAAGTCTGGAAAATTAAGCTTTATCAAGAACTGTGAAAGTTCTGCTACAGAAGTTTGGCGTTTTACTTTGATTTGGATAGAAATCTGCCATGCCATTAGTGAAAGAATTACTAACAAACGCTGTTTCTGGATGGTTTTGACTTACTTCAGGAGTCTTGAAATCTCCAAATACAGAATGTAAACTGAATTATATAAATGTACACAGACTTCAGACATTTCTGAATGTGAAATTTCTACATAGGAAAGCTATTGAATAAAGACATTAATATCCTTTGCTTTTAATATCTATTAACAAGAAATTTAATTCTACAAATGGCTCTTTTCCAATATATGATTTCAGGATTACTAAGCTCAATTCAAAAGAAAGGATAAGCAAAAAATATTCATAACTGAGGTTTATGATTTTAGAAGGGTGAAGTGAGAAATCAGGGAACTAGTACATGAACTGAAATTACCTGAATATTTAGAGATTTGAGTAAGGAAGAGATCTGAAGTTTCTTAAAAGACAAATGTGCAAAAATATCTGGAGTTTCAGTTCAATACATGAAATTCTTTGTAGGAAGCGTTCTAAAATATAGACTCAGACACATAGTCTAGAAATGACAGAAAAAATTACTCATCAATAAAGAAAACTTTAATTTTCAGTGGGGGTTGGGGGGAAGGAGAGAATAGTCAGAAGCAGAATTTATTTGGGTCTTGAAATTTTAAACAAGTTTCATAGACTGTTCATGAGAAAACTAAGGTTTCTGTGCACTAAGAATGAGGTAGGCATTAAAACAAGAGGTCATGTAGATTTCTATGTATACCAAATTTGAATTAGGAATATATAAATGTAGAAGAGTGAAAATTTTTATATATATATATATGTATTAGACTAAAGGAAGAAGCCAACTACTTTATCTGCTTGACCTCAACAATGTAGAAAATATCAGAACCTATTTTGAAGGAAAGTATAGTAATACATGGAGGTAAATGAAAAATGGGAGAAAAAGAAATATATATTAATAGAAGAGAGACTGTTACAGACTAATTTTTCTTTCACTAATGAAATAATTGTCTTTCTACACTGGAAAAATGTGAAAATCTGGTAGATTTCATATAACAAGCATGTAACTAAAGCTCAGATATTCTCCAGTAGAAAAATTATTAATTGAGAATCATAGAGACAACTGGATATAATGCCAAATAAGAACTTGCTAATTAACAAGATAGAGATGATGACTAAATCCTAAAATGACCAATCAAATGGCTAACAGGTAAACCACACTGTCCTGGAAAGAGAAATAGTGGTCTGGTACAAAGACATTTGTCAATGTTTTCATTAATGAAGTCAGTGCTAAAAGTTAGACTGTGATGATGAAAACTCTTCTGGCATAATGTATAGTGATGTTATCAAAAGAAAAAAAGAATTGAATACAGTACAGAAACAAATAGAGTGTGTCTGCATTAGCATTTTATTTCAGGGCAGCAGGGAATTTGTGATGTCCGTCTCCTGATTTTTTCCACTTACTGAGCTGTGATTCTGAACACGAATGTCTTGACGAACAGCTGGAAGATGTTTTCTGGAGTATCAGGAAAGGTACCAAATGCTCTTTGGTCACAAATGGCTTCACTGTGCCAGACTAATACACACCAAAGTTTAAAAAAACCTATACCCTGAAATGTGTGGACATCAAGTCCTTAGTACCAGCTATTGCACTCTACTTTACAGATCCATCCCTACTAATCCACAATATTCATGCTGTCAGACTAGCCAAGTCTGAAGTAAAGCCTCTGACATGGGTCTTGGGTGGACAGTGGGGTCCGAGCACCAAATCTTTGTGACACAAATCCGCTCCTATTTTGCAGTTATACCTTCTAAAATAGGTACAGCCTTTTAAACACTTGGAGCTGGAGCAGCAGAGGTTTAGACTGTAAAATGGGGATTTATCAGTGGGCAAGCACTTGGAAGTAGAAACTTTGGTTATATTATTTCATCACAGAATAGTATAACACAATGAAGTGATGTGATCATGGAAAAAGGAAGGTGTGTGCCAACATATTTCCTATATTGATGTATAAAACAAAATAATGTAATACCAATACCTTTACACTAGAAGTTGAGGAACATATTTTCCAAAACTAAAATTCCTTTAAATGTTAGGGTTTTTTTTTTTCACTTGAAACATCCGATTTTCAAGCAATAGTTGCTCTACAGGTTAAGCATTTACAGTGTCTTAACTTTGAGAAATCAAAATTAAGATTCTCAAAATCATATTATATCCTTTCTTTGATCCAAATTACAAATAAAACCTCATTGTTGCAGTTTTAATTTTCTATGGTATACTAATTAAATTAATATTGAAATAGCTCTATTTTAATATATGTATAATAGACCTTCTGTTACTGAGAGTTTGGAATCTATCGGTTCTCTCTGATCTAATTGTCAACATGGATGAAAAAAAAGTTTCAATGATAAGTTACATTTACAATATATTTTTATATATTTTTGGTAATACACAATAATATATTTACTCTAATTATCACATTATGCATGCTTTTTTTTCATTTTTCTCATGATATTTATTTCTAACACATTTGTGTACCTTGCAAGAAACTAGTTTTATAGTAAATCTTCATTTAATCTATTATTTGATATAAAAAGTAATCTATTAGGAACCCTAAGGAACACTTGTTTTAAAACCTTACTACTGAGTATTGTGAAAATTAGGGAAAACATAAATCTCAGGGATTGTGTGAAAAGTGATGTTTCAGTCTTGATAAATAATATCTGAAAGCTACCTCTTGAAGAAGTTCAACATTGGATCAAGTTTTTGTTTGAATATGATGCAAACATTTCAATTTTTCAATCTTTCTGTTTGAGGTGGAAGCTGGTCACTTTCACTTCTTGTGTTATTGGTTGGTTTTGTATAAAATCTCATGTTGAATTGGCTGCTCCCACTTTGGGTATTTTGAAATTTGTATCTACTCTCTGACTTTCTGTACAAATATGTGTACTATCCTTTCAGTGAGTGTATAACCAAGTATGTTGAGAGGCAGAGTTGGCTCATCCCATTATTGGTCATGAAATACTACACAGACATTTTGGTAATAGTTATTTTTGACAATAAACATTTTCTCGTTCTGTCCTGTATGTCTATTTTTTGTTTTCCAGATATGATATTAGTAAATGTCATAGAAATTTTGCTACATGTGAAGGGAAAATGTTCTTGAGTCAGATTGTTCCACAGTATCTGCTAATTATTAATAGCTTCCCCTGTGCATTGAGACAGGTACTTTTTTCAAGTTCTGGATGCATCTGTTTCCTTCCAAAAATAGTAGTACAATAATGTTCCAAGAAAAACTCAGTGCCCTATTATGAGCTCTATTCATGTTGTATCACTCAGTACTAATTACCAGGTGTTTCTTTAAGCTCTCATCTTTTAAAGATGTGCTCATCTGCTCAATGTTATTTTCTGTGAATACTGTCATTAAAGGCAAGGACCTTCTCAATGAGATTAAAGGTAAAAGCACATGCTAATCTTTATGAGATGTCTTTGGAACTGTTATTATTAGCTTTGATCTATGTACTGTCTATTTTAAAAAAAATAAAATTGAGTAAAGGATAAACTTTAATCATAAATTTTGAATCTTAATAGGAAACCATAGCTGGCCAGTTGTTCATTGAAGCAATTTCTGAAATATAGCAAACTAATAAAATCAGTCCTTGGCCATATTACTCTCTTAAGTACTTGGGTTTGATGCAATTTTAAAATCAGTAGTCTGTATGTACTTTATTTGTTGTCTTTCATTATTTTAGAAATATATTATTTCATATTCATCTGTTCATTGTTATTTTGGGATGTCATGAAACTAGACTAATTGATTCCAAATGCAACTTAGAGCAAATTTAGGATGAGTGAGGCATTTTTTTGACTTATACATTATTTCAAGCTTTATATGAGGCTGGAAAACCATTGAAGACTGATCCTACTATTATTGAAAGGTGCAAATTTTATAACTTCACCAGTAGTGGACCTGGATTTTAGGCAAGGGGTTTTGTCAACTTAGTTTAGACAGTATTTATACTGCAGAAAATGTACTTCCATTACCCCAGTAACGCCTTATACATGTGCCACATGCTGTATTGATGTGCATCCAAAAATAATAAAACACTCAAAATGTGAAAGGAAGAAACTATTATGCATAAGTCATTGCAAGTACAAAGCCAATTTTGTATCGCAGGATGGTGTCCAGAAACCTACTCAAAGTGAGGGAAGGGTTTTCTTTCTCTAAAAACAAACCTGAATCTTAATTTAAGCAAAGTTTAGTTGAAATTATTTTCTTTACTTTATTTTCCGCAAATGGTTTAATTTCCGTCATGATACAGGGATTGGGTTTCATTTCATTTTTTCAGTTACAATACTATTTACAGGTTTTGTTCTTATTTATCATGAAACAAAACTTCTCTTAAATGTTTCCAGGACCAAAACTAAAAAGAAAAAAAAAAAAAAGAAAGAAAATCTCTTTGATTATCCTGATCTGAGAAACTCTCCTGCTGGCAAATCATTCCCTCTCTCTTACGTTTTCTTCCAGAGCCAAAGGACATGGTAAGTTCTGAACTGCCTGGACCTTCTCTGCTGTAGAGAAGTCCAATAGTTATGACATATGGTAAGCAGGTGGGAGATCAGTTTTTAGCTGCATTTTGTTGGGAAAAAAAAAATCTTTTTTCCGTTCTGTTCAAACCAATTCACTTGCTATAAATAATTAGATATTCTGTGGACCAGAGAATGAAAGGGAATTTCATCTTCAGTAAGGCAGCAACTCAGCTAGCAAGCAGATGGAAGAGATAGTTTTATGTTCTGCAACAGCCTACATCTCAGGTGAGGAATGTCACTGTTCCTAGAAAAGTTAGTTCTTATTTCTAAACAAATGAATAGGCTTCATCAGCCAAGTTATATTTTGATTCTATTTTGGCTAAAGTATAAAGAAGTCCCAAAGGACAAGGAGGAGTGTAGCCAGCCTAGGAGAGGAATCCAAACTGCCCCTAAAAGGGATAGTTCTGAACCTGCTAAAATCTTAAGCTATTGGCATAGGCAATATTTGTTGAAAATGGTGTGCTCCTAAAAGCTTCACTTTCAAAAACTTGATAATTTAAACTGGAAAGAGTTGGTCAGGAAATCTCAGCTCATGTATCAACTTCAAAAGTGAGATATGCAATATAATTCATTTAGACATGTATTGTGAGATAGTCTGATCAAATATGCTATGCAAATGTAAAGTATGTTTTAAAGTAATTAAATACAAATTAGTGTAAGCAATAAAACCATATATAGTACAACTATTTTTTCTAAAGAATGGAGATGAAGAGAATGGAAACTCTTTGCTGAGGTCATATTTTAACAAAGACTTGAAAAGGTACTGCAGTGAGAAACAATATTTCCACAGACAAATTCATCTTTTCTTTCTATGAACTTACGAAGTCCCCATTCTAAATGAAGAAAAATAAAACATGGAATAAGCTTGGAAATATTTCTTTTCTAGGTCCTCACCTTGTCTGACTCACTGAATCTGATGGTGCACACACATGTTTTATGAAGGCAGAAGAAACTAAATAAAACAAAACAAAAAAATATAAGGCACTTAGAAGCTTTCCATGGAGAAGGCGTCTGTTTTCCCGCTGGTTATTGGTTCTGTTGACTTTTATAGATGAGGTCACAGAAGTTTATGAAAAGATTCTGATGTTCAGATGCCACAGTGTGGGGCATTGTGCACCTTGAAAAATGTACTCATGTGCTTCCACTCATATTAAAAGGGTGTGTAATTGAACAGAAACTGCTTGAAATGCACACACAACAGCAGAAAGTGAACTATTCCTCCTTTGCTGTAGATAGAGATAATTCCTCACTGCTTTGCCCTGGTGCTGTATTTGTATCTGCAGTGAATAAGGCAGCAGCACTCTCATTTGGTGATTTCTTCTTCCACCAGCCCTGCAACACCAATCCAAAGTTCTTGCCAGTGAAAACAGTCCCAAGATTTAGAAAAGTCAGTGGAGGAAATACAACCAAAACCACATTAAAAAAAAAAATAAAATGTAGGAAGAGGATTTTATTGGTGGCATTCAAAAGCAACTTCAACATTTTTCAAAGTGTGACATCTCCAAGGTCATGCAAAGGTCTTCACATTTCAGCAGGCACTGTGGGTTTTGTTGGACAGTGTGAGTGGATACTCACAGCAACCAGTGTGGCAGCACAGGGGCAGTGGGGTAGCCTTCTGTCTGCCCTGCAGGGCACAGTTTTGCAGCATTTAATCAAAGTGCCCCTTAAAGTCTTGCAAATTTCAGGCCAGATTCTGCCAAGTAAAAGCACGAAAAGAAGCAGGCTGATGGCAAGAGCTGAAGGACCATGGCATTAAACTTAGAGAGTGGGTTGAAGGGTGCTGGCACCCTGCCCAGCAGCTGTGGGCGCAGCCTGGGTGCCAGTGCCGTGCTGTCTGTTCCGCCCAGGCCCCATCTGCCCAGAGATGAGGCTGCAAAATTGGTTCTTTTTGAATATTTTAAGCCTTTGGAAAGCTTCAATAGGTTGTTATTTCCTTCTGCTTCTAGTTAGCCCTTACAGTTGTGCTGTTTTGATGTGAGCTGACTTTGCGAGGTCAGTCGGGTTAAATGGTGTTTGATTAAAATCAGAACACCCAACAACTACTGTTTCACAGTTTGACTTTGTTGGCCTCTTCATCTGGGAATTCAGGAAGACACCTTTAGCTTCAAAAAAAGGGGAAAAAAGAGGCAGCTTTTTTTCCCCAGCTTTTTCTTTTTTCATATGGCTTAAAGAGAAACAAAGAGAAAAAGCCACATTGTGTATGTTTTTCTGGCAATGGGCCTGCCACTGTTTATCAAACCAAGGCAAATCCAATTAGCCTGTGGCCTGCCTCCCAACCTTATTAACCTGCTCAGCTGTGAGAAACTCAACAGCCCCTGCCAATATCTCATTTCTCCAGCAGCTGATAAGATCAGTTCAAGATATTCAATGGGGTTTCCTTTCACTTCGGCTTCATCACAGTCACCGGCATCTTAACCGTGGTAGCTGGATCTTATTTTCCTCTCATTTACTACATGAAATAGGATGGTGACTTCGAGGCCTATGCAGCTTGTTGGAACAAACACCGATCAGGCCTTTGCGGTGTTTGACAGGACGGGCTGATTTTCCTTATCAGAGCTTGCCCACAAAGGCCCGGGCCAGGCCAGGGTTATTAGCATTCCTCGGTGAGATGCGTCAGGCCTATTTCTGTCACGCAGACAGATTGAGCCTTTCACTCAGGATCGCGAATGAGTGACACATGGCCTGACTGGGAGGACAACATTGTTATTTGAGTTAAGAAATCAATTTGTATCAAATGTTCACTGTAATTTATTTGTTGGCTTTGAAGGGAACCTGGCTGAGATAAATGGGAATGGGCTTCTTTCTTCCCCCCTATGCTGAGCTGATAAAGTTCTTGTGAAGCTCCAGATAGCTCCAGTCAGAGCCAAAGTGACAAACATGTTTAAAGTTGCACAGTGATCTTTAAATCTCAAAAAGAACACCTTGTCGGACATGATAGAACATTTTTTACCTTTTCCCTCTATCTGTCAGAAAGCTGCTGTGACACATTGCTTTAGTATTTTTGCTGACATTTTCTTTATCAAGCACATCTGTTTGTGGTCGAAAGATGCTTATTCCTATTTTCTTCACTCTATAGCAGCTTAGGAAACTGCCAAAAGGAAGGAAGAAAATGAGACATTCTTTCCAAGAATAATGCTTATTTTATTTTTATTTGTTACTTTTCATGATCAGGACCCACTCTTTCTTTTTCTTTTTTTAAAGGAGAGAAGAATTATGTGGGGAACATGTATCATAAGATCTTGTCTATTTCAAGAAGTTTGGTTGAGTTTAGACTGACAGTGCATTAAGACATTGGTATTACATGTTAAATTATGAGCTATGAGATGGACATTCTCCTCTATTACAGCTATAAATATGAGCCTAAATGCATCAGTGTTTTTGTCTTTGAAATACTATGAATAATCAAAAGTTACATCTACCATTTCACGTATGCTTGCAGTTATGACTCCATGATAAAAAAATGCTAGCAACTAGCCACAGGCAGAGTAGTTCATTGACATTTCCATGCAATAACCTGATTGTTTAGTTTTGGCCTTCAAAAGTGATCTAAATGTAACATGTCATATTAGATCACTATATATATAAGGTATATATATATATAAGGTACCCTACCCCTCCTCTGTATTATATCCACATGCATATAGGCTCTTCTTTAACAGATGTGCATGTGTATGAATGCTCATACACACAGACATTATAAGCAATATGAACTGCTGTACTCTGATTAGTTCACACAAGGTACAGCCATTATCAAAGCAAGGTCGGTCTTGAGGTAGACTGAAGTGTGCATCCAAGGTCAAATGCTCTTCCAATTCTTCTGGAAGCTAGGTCACATGTCATTAGAAGTATGAGTATCTTTAAAGTAAGTTGGCCTTAGGAAATGTTAAACTTGTTAATGGCCTGATCACACCATCACCAAAACAGTCATACCATTCCCAAGAATCTCAGGGAGGGCCATGCATCAGGATTAACTCTTCTCTCAGGCTGCCCAACCAATATATTTCACACTCCTCTTTCCTGCCTTTCATCTGGGAATGTTGCAATCCTTTAGGCTGTGAGCAGCCTGCCAGCCTTAGATCTTGTTATACCTATGAGTACTGACACTGTAATAGTGTTAAGTCTTACTCTCAGGTTTCCTTCTGTGCCATGCCCTTTGGGCGAAGTCTTGCCCTTTACCTTTCTGCCCAGCTACATTATGACAGTGCTGTTATTCCGAGTTGTCTGACAGTTTTTACTGTGGTGCCTTTTTAACCTTAACTTCATGTTTTCATATTTAGGGAAGAGCTTCATATTTTGTCTCAGTTTAGCAACCCAAAGACAATATATAACTTTAAATATGTAAAACGGTTTCTGATTTTCATTCCTTGGCACAGTCTAGAAGTATGACTTGATTTTCAAGTGCTCAGAATAGGCGATAGCGCAATCTAGCTCTAATGACCAAGACCGAATTCCTCCCTGCTTACATGCATTTTTATTTCACACAAACATGCTATAAAACATGCTCCTTCTCAAAGGAGAACTGTACTTTGCTATATTCTTTTATTCTTTTGCTATATTCTTTTTATCTGTATAGCCGTTTGCAATTATTACAGCCTAAGCACATCAATCAATTCATTGTCAGATCAACCTCTTCAAGAAATAATACTAAATATTATTTTAACATCATTGTTTTAGAAATAACCATTGGCAGCAGAGTAATTTAGACCCCAGAAATGGCAGTGCAAAATAAAACACCCTCTAGCTCTAATACAAGAGCACTCTGTCATGTCTACATCTTCACTCTATTAAAATAATAGTGCTCCAAAAGCACTGGTTTTGGCCTTTTCCTGTCTTATTTCATATCACTTAATGATAGAAAATGGAAAGAACTTAATTTCTCATTCAGGTTTGTATTAATTCATTATGAGTAATGTCAATTTTGTCTCTACTGCGAGCAGATCCCTGATGATAATGTAAAGTTGAACCCTATGAATGGAATTTGTAGAGTTAAAAAAAAACAGATGCAACAATGTGCCAGGTTTGTTCATGAATTACTGTGCATTATTGTCTCTAAAAAACACAATGGCTGGCAGCAGAGACAAGCTACCCTTTATCTGGTTATCACTAACTCATATAAATCAGAGGGAATGCTCTGGACAAGGGACTCCCTTCTGTGTCTTACCTGAGAGTGAGTGTCCACAGATGGGGAAAGCAGTGATGAAAGCTTTTGGGCAAGCAGTATGAGAAACCCGGCAAGCAGAGAGCCTGCAGCAGGAGGAGTGGTCTTGGGGAGATCAGGGCCATAGATACAAGAGGACAGGAAAAACAAACAAAAAAAAAAGAAAGAAACCCCCCCCAAATTCCCTTTTTCTCAAAAGAGGATTGCATTGAGTTGGGTTCAAGAAGCCCCTGAAAGCTGCTAGATTCAGGGCAAGGCTGGAAAGAAGCAAGGATACAGTGGGCAAGGGAAGATTATTTTTGTATTGTCTTACTAAATAGGCCTTAATTGTCTCTTTATAAAAGTCCATTGTTTTAAACTGAGCTAAAATAAACCAGAACTTCAGAGTACATTTGATGTTTTTTGGTGCGCCTGCTGTAAGAACAATACCTACCTCAAAACTCTCAGAGACTCAGGGTCCCTTCCCTGAAGACATTCCTAAGTATCCTGAAAGCTGCAAGAAACAGCAAATTAGTAAAAAAGAAAATATACTCTAGCTGTTTCACAACAGTTTAATTGCTATTAAACTTAACTTCACATGTAGAAGGGAGGAATTACCATGTTCAACTGTAAATTAAAGAAGCATAAAACTTGGAATAAAATTCTGGTCCTTACTAAAACAAAACACAATCTGTATCCTTAACGCTGACTAATTACTCAAGTGAAATGACCTGCATTGTACAACCCCTGCTGATGCAAAATGGCTCTCTGTCACCTTTGGGCAGTCAGACTTTCAGAAGGATGTTTATGAAGATGATGCTGTAAGTATGGTAAGATATGTGAAGGTTTATCTCAGGGTATCAGACCTTCCTTAGATCTCAAGCACATGTCTGGAAGCAGTTATTATTTTTATAAAAATATCATATATCTAGAGACAGTGGCTCCTTAGATTTCTTCTGGGAGAGAAGGGAATGGAAGGACGAATACAGCATTCTACTTATTCCAAAGCTGATGCTAAAGCTACTAAAATTAATTAATTTAAAATTAATTTTAGCTACCAAAGCTAAAAAATTAAATAAAACTTCTGTTGAAGAATATTTTAGGAATGGTAAGTATGTTTGTCTGTGAACAACCAAATAACCCATGTCTAATGCCTGCATGCTACATGCTGTCACTGACAAGTGAAAACAGCAAAACAGCAAGTCCTCTCAGTGAAGCCACTGAACATAACTAAACTTAAAATTATGATGTTCATTTTGGGACTAAGAAAAATGGAACATTAGAAAGTTGTTTCACTTCCACTGATTACTGAATTAAAGCTTGGGATTATGTACATTAGTTAACCTAAGTTTTGAATTGGTCAATTTTTCCAGACAATCAAGTCCTAGTTAATACAAAGTCAACTGTGTCACTGCTTATTAATATAGGCTGAGAGAAGACTTCCAGTTATTAGGTATTTTTACATTTGTTGACTATATTTTCAGACTGAATGTATACATATAAATATTTGCTTCAGACTGAATTATTTTGGACAGTTTCAACCAAAGCATTTTGGGAATTCTGGTGACCTTTTATTTAGTCCTGTATATATTCCAGTAAAGAACACCCCTTTGTAAAGAAGAAATCTGATGGAAATCAGATTATTTGGCAGACTGTTGGCTTTCACTAGGTCTTTTTTTTTTTTAATGAAAACAAATAATTGTGATGTTAACATCTAATTAAAAAATAATTATGCAGATAGAGTAGAGAGCAGGACTAGGCTTTTAAGTAAATATCAGTACTTTTGTAGCTGTGGTAATTTTGACTCTGTATTTGAAATAATATTCTCAAAAAAATATTGTGTTTGTCCGTGTATCACATTTTGTTCAGCTTCTCTGAATGAGCTGCTTAAGTAACGTCAGGCAGTAGAACACCATCCTTACGTGAACAGAGAGATAGAATGCTAAGATATTTCTTATATCACAGACCAGCAACATTTGGTTACTAGTCAACCCTTAGTAAGAAAATGTTTCTGTCTTAGCAAGCAGAAGTTTTTGATATTTAGTGAAAGAACTTGCCTTTGTCATCTTTAAAAAATACAGGTTATAAATAAATAATATAGTCTCTTCAAAAATAATATACAATTCTAAAAGATTTAATATTAAATCTTTTGAAGTATTAAGTGGCACAGTGGTGCTGCTATAGATCAAGACAGTCTTTGTCATATGATCCCCTAGCCTTCAGCTTGTCCAACTCTGCAGGACTTAGAGATATTCTAATTCATAAGAGATGAACTTGGTAAGGATCATTTCCCACTGTAAAAAGCAAACTTACTATCATACATTGCATTAAAGAACACTCTTTCTCAACTGTAATTCTTCAATTATCAGTTGCAGAAGACCTGCATAATGGAGAATTTGGTCTCAGCTGGGCTTTTAAAATCAGTCATCACGAGGCATCAAATATATATTATACACTGTTATTAAAATAAATACACAAAAAAGCTCCAAACAACAACAAAACCCCAAAACAAATAAATGAAACCTACCAAAGCAACCCAAAACCCTAAGTGAAAAATAAGGTCCCTAAACCTATAAAATGCCATAATTCTCTCAGGTATTTTGGGTAGCAAAGCACAAAAAATTATGAGAGTTCAAAAAATGTATTTTTGTTTTTAATATTTTTACTTTGGCATCAGACTTTTTTGACCTCTATCACTAAGCCACGGAGTAAAAGAGTAGTTGTCACTCAAGCTGAGCATTCTCCTACTGCACAGGCATTCCAACAGCATAGGAAAAGGACTGAGAAGGTGCTGCTGTAGCTGTCTCTGAGGCAGCTGCAGCAGGAACCACAGCTGCAGCTTCCTGTCTGTCCAGAAGGTTGTTGGAGAAGCATCTCAAGGTGGATGGTTCCCACCATGGATTTCTGAAACCATAGATCTCAGTAGCTAAACAGCTGATTGTTGAAGACAGCATCCAACAACCAGAACAGCCTTTGTAACAACCTCAGATTCTTTTCTTTTCTTACTGCTCAAGCCTAGAAATGGAGGGGGGGGGGGGCGGAGGGGAATAAAACCAAAAGAAAATGCAATCAAAAAATGCAAAACCTTGGCCAAAGAAAACTAGGGCCTGATCTCTTCGAAACTCCTTTCATTATTTGACTTTTGCTTCTTGGGAACCAACTATTTAACACCATATTGCTGCTTTGGGTGCTAGCATGGAAGACCGATGTAATTGTGTTCCAAATCCCATTCAGGCTAAAACCAGGTTAGTTTACTAAAACTGTGTGTAAGACAACCGTGTATGAAACTTTTCAGCTGCCATCAATCCACTTAGCAGCCACTTTGTAAAGGCTTGCTTTGGGAACATGTGAGTTATTTTGTGATATCTAGTTGCCGCTGTGGGTCAGGTAAATTAGAACAACTTGTTTCCAGCAAACTCACCTTAAAGTGAGTGAGGTGCTTCCAACAAATGTTTTCAGCAAAATGATTGAGATACAATGTTAGGAGAGTTTTAATAAAATATTCAATTTTAGTTAAAAATAGCAAAGGCAAACACACTGCTCATCAATAATGGGATAATCTTTAAATGATAGCTTTCAACAGAGTAATAGAGCATAGCAATCAGACAAGAATGGCAGAAGCAAGTAAAAAGCAGAATAACTTTGAAACTCTACTGATTAAGATGCTAAAGTAGTTTCCAGTGTTTATTACAAAAAAGCTAATTAAAGAGTTTGCATTTTATCATGCAGAGTAAAGAAATCCTGACAGGCATTGTTATAATATGAAATGCTGCACTCTCCAATAGAGTTTAATTTAGAACAACAACAGAGAAAGAAAAAAAGAAGAAATAAAACAATTGAAATGTTGCAAGCAGACTGCTTTACACTCAGGGGAGGCCTTTCAGAAAAGCATTTGGTAGAAGCAATGCAAACTGAGATACTACCCAGGGAATAATTTTTTTCCTGAAATTGTTTCAGATTGAAGTGTTTATAGGAGGCAGCATATAGATTGTGTAAGCCACTAGCTAAAAGGTTGGGAAAGTAGAACTGTTCATCAAAGGCTAATCATGCTGATGATGCAAGAAGATCCATAGATGGTGGTGTAAACCGTTCTCCAGAGAATTAGCAATTTCTGCATCATTACTGATCAGATCAACAGATGCCCATACTGTCACCAGTTAACCACATTAACTTGCTAATAAACAGCATCATGTTTACCAAATATATTCAACTAGAAAAAAAACTTTGACATCTTGCACACAGCTGTGTTAATTTCATCCAAACATTTTGGCCTGAGAAGGCTTTGGACAATGTATTGATTTCACTCTTGCCCAATTGATTGGTGATGAATAATAATAGGTTATGTATATCAACTATTTTAAGCCAGTCAACTATTGTTTATTTATTTTAACTACAATATTTTGTTGCTAGACTTGAGGCTGAGAAGATGTTTCTACTTTTGGCTAGTAAATTTTCTGCAGGAGCTATGAGAGGGAAACATTGTCTTGTCATTAGTAGCCCTAAGGATCGATGTATGAGCTGTTACAGAGGATGGAGTTGAGCTATTGGACACTGAATACACTGCTCTGTCTCATTTTCTGTCACCGATACAGTTGCATGATTTGCTTTCATAGTGTTTGACTTTGTGCCAGAGTTGGAAGAAAATTAATTTACAGAGAACTGGCTCAGATAAAGTGGCAGCATGAGGAAGGAGCACAAAAACCTAATTGCAATGTTTCTTTCAGTGTGTGTTGAGCAGGGATTCCCCATCCCTGGTTCAGCATATCATAATGACAGGAGTTCTGGGACACTAGACGTCTGCTGTAATCTCCTAGAGCCCAGACAGTCCAACTAGATATGATTATAGTCACATGATATATGGTCACAGACATATAATTATTTCTTTCATATTTTACATTTCAAATTAGTAGAAATTAATCACTCCAGTACTGCATGCAAGGTACCAGTACAACTTATTGCCACAAGAGATCATTCCCACTTATTACACATTTTACTTATGAAACAGTTTCCTTATGTGAATGGAAATTAAGACACCATCATTTTTATTAGGTAGACTTTCTTCTGTTTCTAAGGTTGCTTTCTTCCCTCAAACTCTTCCATTGTCTTTGCTTAAAAAAGCCTTTTCTTTTTCTTTTGTACTGCCGTCTTGTTTCTGTTAGAAGGCATCTCTATAGAACCAAATGCAGATCTTTCTATCATCCAGACATTGCTGTTATAACTTGTAGATTGAATTATCAAATTTATTCTGGACTAAGACTGCTTAAAATAGCTGGGTTGTGGTGTGAGTGCTTGGCTATGGAGTGGAATTATTCACACTATACCATCCCAGACCTCTGAAAATTTTGGGGGTTTCCAGACATAATACACAAAATTTGTGTTTTCATCTGTAGTCTCATAAGTAACATTTTTCCCTGACTTGTTCATGTACTGTAGCATTGTTGGGACAGTCATGTTGATAAGATCCTCTGTTTACATTGCTATTGATTGCAGAAAAAAATTTTGAATAAAGTTAATTTATTCCAATGAAGCTCAAGACTGTAGTTAGTCACAGCATGGTACAGTCAATTTGTTCACTCAGTCTTTTAAATGGATTGGATTTGAGATAGTTCTTATTGTGTTTTTATTGGAAACTAAATGCTCTTCTTGCAGCAAAAGCATTCTTATCCCCCAACATTGCCTTTACTCTTGGGTACTGTATTATGCTGTCTTGAAATTCATGCCAGCTTGCACTGTGGATACCTTGTGTTACTAATTCCCCAATATGTGCCAGCGCTGCCATCAGCATTTATTCAGAGCACTGCACACCAGCAATGCCAGAGCTGTTTGCTCCACTGGCTATTTTTCCCAACAGTCAAACATGGAGTTTCACATCCCTGTTTTCTATGGAGTACCCTTTCCAGTTTGTTGTTTACAGCTTAATCCCAAATCCATTAGTATCAAGAGAAATTTGTTCCTGTTGTCCCAATTTATTTCAGGATATTCTGTTTATGTTTACAAAATGTTCACAATGCTTTTGAAAATTTGTCTTCTCCTTGGTGACTGTGGTATATAAATAAAAATTTCTTATGCATTATTTTTCTAAACTTACGTATGAGAAAAAATTGGATGAGTCTTCATGTAGCACCAGGCTTAAGTATGCCCATTTGTGGGTTGTATTTCAAACAGCATAATTTCCTTTACTCCTTTTCACTCTTGCTGTCTGTTTCCAGCCTTCTCTATTCACATTAACCATGTCATCATTTTACATAAAAAGAAGCTTTTCTCTGGCACTGAGATCACAAAAATAAAAGATAATACAATGAGTGAGCATCACGGAGAGACAATTTTTCTCAGCTAAGTTTTAATGCAAGTTCAGGCAACCTAAGTGAGCTGTGACAAAAGACAGAAATGAGATTTTAGGCAGCTTTCTAAGGAATGAAAATCATTCCTCTTGCTGTATTATTGTTGCACAGGGCCAGGAGGTTAATGGCAGAGAAGTTTCATAGTACATAGAATTCACTGGCTGCGGAGGAGAGAAAACCATATGACCAGGGATGTAGCCCATGGATTTGTATGCTGGTGTTAAGCATCCAGAGGTGGATTGCTCAGCAGAAGAGTGGCAGCAGTTGTTGGTGCTAAACTGTACTGGAATATGATTAGTATTTTTTTGTCTCCAATGATGGCTGGGGACAGAAGTGACTGGCTATAATACTGAATTACATTAAAAATAATCAAGACCTTTTCAGCTTTGTAATTTTTAATTTTTTTATTAATCCAAAAAATTTGCTTTTAGTTTTTGCTCCTTTGGCAAAAAAATTATAACTATTATGAACTGAGAAGAGGACATCTACATTTCAGTGCAGAATTTAGTGCATTTATTTCTATTTACTCAATGTTTTTCAGAAAGGAGGTGTCATTGCCGGCAAATCTTCATGCACAGACACCATATGACTATGAATTACAACCCCTGTCCAGTGCTGCTTTGATTTCATTCTTATCTTTCCTTTCAAAGACCATTCCCACAACCTTTACACCTTCCCCCAGGTAGGCAGACACTCTGAAGCACAATGTCAATCATTAGACACAAAAATATTTCAGTTATTTTAAAGCTACAGTATTTGTCACAGACTTAAAAGATAGAGATCTAATGACTTGCCAGGGACTTGGCTTATAAACACACACCCATGCTATTCTCAAGGCATAATATTATTATTTTTTTCTTATTCTTTTCATTCTCAAACTTAAAACAGAGACACATTTTCTCCTAGAAAATGCTGACAGCATGTCCTGGTATCTCAAGGCAAAAGGGTTGCTTCCCCCCAGGCAGTGTGCTGGCAACTTTCACATGGACACACATGACTGAGCTGCCTGTAGGCACACCCTTGCTTTCACTGTTTCCATAATTCAATATGTTTAAGAACAGCCATGCTAACAAACATTAGAAAGAGGAGAGGGAAGTGCAACTACAGGATTGAACTTCAGAAATGTAGTACAGCTAGGAGAAGGCAGCATTGAGGAAAAATACAGGAGGGATATATAATGCCAAAAAAAAAGGCCTCCTCTGAAGCTGAGAGTTACTACATGCAATCAAAGTGAAAAGCACTGCTTAAAATAACAAAGCAGAGATTGTCCTAACACTCTTTAACACAGGATTTGTAAGTAAATCTTTGATAAATTACATATTATCACAAATAATTCACAGATTACTACCCTTTGTTGCATCTAAGTAATCCATCCTGTACCACAAGCAAAAGCACTGGTGAGTGAGCTACAAGGACATAAACATATGTTCTGACTCAAACAGATTTAGTAAAATTTTTTTGGTCTCTTAAAAAAGTTTGGATTACAGTAAAAATGCAATTAAAAGAATACATTTCCAAGCTGCCAAAGCTAAAACTCATATTCATGATGAACAAGAATTTCACCATTGTGTAGCTGCAGGGGGAAAAAACACAATATATATGGCAGAAATATTTTTTTCTTGGGTTGCTAACTACATTTTTGTTGCAAACACTAATCTTCAGAGGATTAGATCAATTTATATTTAAGAACTGCAAATTACTGAGAGCAAGGCAGAGTCGTGTGAGATAAAAAGTATGAAGGCACAACTCAGTATGATTCCTTAACCACTTAGTGAAATGATAGAGGACACGACAACTGAAAGATGAACTGAGATACAAAGAAGTTACTCCTCTCTCAATATTGGACAAGCAATTATATCAATACCTGAGGTAATTCTGACATATTATTACTAATACTGTCTGTTAAGGAAAACCATAAAAAAGGACATGAAGCTCCCTCTCACCATAGTTGGTGAAAGAGCAAAGAACATGAAGATCTGTAGGACCTGTGAATTTCTACATGCATTTTTACGTCTGCAAGAACCTTTCTTTTGGGATCTTTTGAATGCATGTATACTATGCATGATGCAGATGACTACATTTGAATATGACAACTTTATTGTGGCAGTATTGTTTTGCTTTTGCACATACATATGATGGCACAACAGAACCCTATCATGGTGAAATTGTGAAATTTGACCCCAACTTGAAAGCTGCAACTGATGTTTTATTTCATTACATTCTTTTATTGTTTGACTATGCAGAACATGATACAGACTTCACAACATCTAAGAGAATTATTTTTGTCCACAGAGAAGCTGAATGATCACCTGTGACTGTGAAATGTACTTTTCCCACATTTATATTACATAGTGCCTTGGAAAATGTTAGTGGAAAAGATCTTGCACGATGCTTTAGAATTAGCTTACCAAAAAGATTCATTACAAATTGCTGCATTTTGTGAAGGAACATGAAAAGATGTTACAGGGAATAATCAGTAATTCTGTTTCACCTGACATTCGGGATGTATTATAAAAACCACTGATTCAATTATTTGCATTCTAATGCACTGGAGGAACTTCCTGTAGTATATTTCATAAAAACCTTCCTTATAATTATAAATCTGCTGTTAAAACTTATCTAAAATTACTCATTTTCAGGGAAGTCAAGGCATTTACAACCAAGGGTGCAAACTAAGATATTTGAGGATTTTGTTCATTATGTAATGATTGAAAAATTTTCAAATAATTCAAAACTTTTACATGTGTGCTATCTAACCATGATGTCACTGAGCAAGTCTTATTACTGATGATACTAGCCTTCGTATGAAAAAAAAATATCTTAGATGCATCAAATCATCAAATTTTTTTTCCAACCTAAATGATTCTATAATTTTGTGATTTTTTTTCACAAGTGTACTGACATATGATAACAGTTTCATCGAGTCTTCTTTTTTCAGTGCAATAGCTCATCTTAGTAGGAGAAGCTTTCAGTTGTTAAATGAGCTCAAAATGTAACAGTTACACACTTACTTTGCTCTGCAGTAGTATCAGATATGTGCATATTATTTTTTTTTTGGTGTGTTTGCTTGCATCTCGTTTGGCACAGAATTTTTCTATTGAAATACAGCCCTTATATATTACTAACATACTGTAGTATAACACCAGCAAAGCATGAGACAATATTCTGTCTAATTGTTTTGATCAAACATGACATAGACTTTGTACTCATGCTAGACACATATTTCTGCAAGTTATAGCTTTCACAGTACTTGCTTTCATTTTTCTGTAATCCTGTCTGTTTCAGACCCTGAAGAATGCAGCACAACCGTTTTAGTTTTCAACCTGTCAAGACTTTGAACAAATGATTTGTCAAGAAAAAGTCTAATTATGTCTGGCTTAAGGCTTCCATGTTAAAGAGGAACAATTGCAGTGACTGTGAAAGAACCGCCTCCTGGCACTTGAGCAAAATGTGAAAGCAGCATGATTGTCCTGCCTTGTTTCTTTCCATCAACACCCTGTGGTCGTAAAAAGAAACCACCAAATACTTCCCTTCCACTTCTATCAGTTTCTTGAGACTGGCAGCACCTTGGCATTTGCCTTGTACTGTATGTGAGTCATACTGCTAGGACAACTAGAGAACCTGTTGAATACAAAGTCTGAAACTAAGCAGACATCAAGCCAAGAGCTGCTACAGGAGCAATCAAGCAGATTAGCTTAAGTAATTCTGATGAGCATGTTAAAACTCAAAATGAATGAGAATGTTTTGAGGAAAATCATAAATCAGGCCAAGTATAAGTGACTTGGTGCTGTAAAACACTTTAAATAATATACCTATTAACTATGGCTATTTTTAAAACATTCTGACATATCAGCAAATATTTATCTTTATTTGTCCATTTAAAAAATATTACTTTTTCACCCCTTTCCAATAGTCTGTAAGCAGCAACAGAATTTGTATTCTTTGTTGAGTACCTGATCTGCATGACCATTCAGTGGTTTCATCACTGGTATCAGTGGAAGTCCTCCAGACATATTGTGTCTGGGTGTTTTGAAGCAAAATCCCACAAAACCAATATTGATACACAGTAGGTAAGGAAATATATGGCAAAACCAACAGAGCACAAGCATATTGCTCCTGTGGAAACTTGGTGTACATTCAAAAAATGACTGCAGCCTTGGGTGCCTTTATTTTATGGTGGTGGTTTCAAGACAAATTAAAATGACTGCTGAGGTTTTAGAAAGGAATGACCACCTACACTCTGAAAACTGTTCTTAACGTCTTTAATATGTCTCTAAACCAGTAAGACCACATCACAGGAGGATATCCTGTTGAGAGGGAATGTTTATCACAATTAAAATGCTAACAAAACCTAGAATCTCACTTTGCCACAGTCCTCATTAATCTGCCCTGACATAGTAGGAGCTGCAATGTTCAATACTCTTGGGCAACAATAGCTTAATTCCTTCTCTTCTTCAACTGCTGATTGCCAGGTCCCACCAGTCTGCAATTGGACAGAGCATATGAGAAGACTGAAGGTCTTATTGGCACTATTTTGTCTTCTAGAAAAATATGGACTGACAGTTAGCAGATTAATTCTCCCCTTCTTAAGATCAGAAACTCATTTCACCATTGACCTGCAGAGAAGCAGGAAAGTACCAAAATATGTGAGAAAAAATGTGACCACCTCATTTTATAAAAAGGAAATAAAATAAACTGATCATTCTATAAAAGAGAAGTCCTCATAAAAGTAGGCATTTAAATTGAAGCTTCAGAGTGTTGACAGGAATCTCTGTAAACTGCAAGGATCACAGAGGCATGATACTCTCTTCACACTGTGTGAGGTAGCAGCTCCTGTTTTATGGAAAACTTTCTGAAGTTTGGTGTAGTGACTTCTTATATAGACATGGTATCGCTGATATGTACCATAGGCGCTTTGTGATCAACATCAATTTACAAAATTTCCACAGGGGTTCCCAAGAAAGATCTGTGGAATGGGTAGCTAACAAGTGATGCTTATAGACAAGTGTCATACATCAGTAGTACTTGCCTTCTGCAGAATCTGAGCATGACAATGAGGCTAGTCACAATTTAAAACCAAAAAAAAGTATCTGTTAGTCTTTTGATAACCTGAAGCTGACACCTGGTGACACATACATAGATTTTCATGTAACGAGGTATACTGACAAGAAACAGTCCTAATTAACAGGCACATTTTTGTCTCAGCAGCCATGATCCCATGTGTTTCTGCTGCTAACCATCAGCTTATGAACTCAGTGAATGTGAATTATTGGCTTATTCATCTAATTAGAACATGGAATAGAGCATTCCCCTCAGTGGTTCAAATCATTCCATGTGCAAAATTGGTGTGAAGTGGTGAGTTAGGTTCTGTATTAGGAGATTGAGGTACTGGATATGAAGCGACCTCAGTTAACGTCTGAGCGTTAATCTGGTGGGTGTGCTCAAAGTGCTCAACTGAAACTCTCATTCAGGTAGTATAGATTTGGATACATTAACTGCAATCCCTCTATTAACTGCTCATCATGAACCATTTCTATTGTTTCTTTTGGGAATCATTGTGTAGTTAAGACGGGTACTTGCTTATGGTGTAGAAAATAGTCAGCACTTATAAGTCCAGTATTTGGTGTGCAAAATCCACACTGACACTCCATACAGTGCATTTAGTGGATTGTGCTTTCACATCCTGATGTGCTGCAAACTAATTAGCCCTTAGAGCATGACTAAAAATAATTATGCTTGTGCGAGACCTAAAGTGATATCTGAGGAAGTTACATACAGTTTAACATAGTGAAGACAAAGAACCTCAGGAGACTTCTAGCTTCTTGAAACAAAACCCAAAATATTTCTTCAGTGCTCACCTGGAAAGGAAATGAAGGGTCAACAACAGTGCAAGTATCACACAAAGTTATTTTGTGTTCTTTGCAAGTTGGACACTTTGGTCAGGAACACATGAAAGGATAACTGGAGACCTTTTCTCTATCTTCTACAAAGGAAGCTTGAAGCTACTGAGGTCACAGAAAGGAACCAGTATATCTTCTCAAAACAAAGGAGCCATGGGACTGATGAAACAATGGCACCCCATTCAAGTAACAGTACTTGATATATGAAGTACTTGAATATGAAGATTTTAAGGTCTCAGGAACTGTTTTTCAAATTCTTCTTCCTTTCTAAATTTAAATGTCAATTAGTATTATGATTCTTAACAGAAAAAGAATTCTTCAGTTTTCAGGTGATTTTCAGCAAAAGTTATGTAAAAAGAGAAAGGCCCCTTTTTTTCCCTAGCAAATACATAGATTTTTATATTTTTTGATATCTAGTACTTTATCTACACAGTTTAGCAAAGTGATTTATATTTTCAAGAAGCATATTATATAAAGGCTGCACGTCTTCTCTGCAAAACCTTATCTGACCATCACAAAAGCAGATCTACATGATTTTGCTTTTATCTTTACTATAAGGTTTTACCAAAATGTTGCCTCCATTTTGGCCACCTAATTCAAATGTGCTTGGGGCAGCCCCTGTACTTTTAAGAAGATGTAGATACTCCTGATTAGTTCAGATTGTTTGGATTGTCTCTTGATATGTTTGAATAAGTAGGATAAATAAACAATGGCAGGAAATAGTTCTCAGAATCAAGTAACTGCCTGGTTTACCCCAATTACTTGCCTCTTCCCCTTCTCCCTTTATCCCCATGACTGGCAAAAGCTTCTTCATAGTTCAGGTCCTAGTCACACAAGGTACTTGTGTTAGTAACAGAAAATACTTCTAGAAGGTTCAACACTGCATTGAAGACAGAAAGAAAAAGAGACAAATGTCGCAGGACAAAAAGCCTGATAATTGTTTATGGTAAGAAGGCTACAGGACACTGTCTCTCCAGTAGTTCTGGAGAGCATGGGAATTTGCATAGTGTGCCTTATACAAACAGTGTTTATTATGAAGCTTGGTTTTGCTAATATGAAAAGGAAGAGATAAAGAGTTTCATATTTATTTGTACTTGGTTTTTTTTAAAAAACGTTAATCCTGATCTATGTCAAATTCCATGTTGATTTAATTATTTTCCCTCCCCTCCCCCCCACTACCATGTATCTGTGGGGAAGAAGGTTTGTGTGCCTTTGGAATGTTACAGTAAATCTGATCAAAATAAAAGAAACTTACTTTAAAACTCAAAGAAAAATTATTTATTTGACTGCAATATATTTCATGAACTTCTTATACAAAATA
The DNA here is from genome assembly GCA_035047865.1 of Dendrocincla tyrannina. Taxonomy (NCBI): domain Eukaryota; kingdom Metazoa; phylum Chordata; class Aves; order Passeriformes; family Dendrocolaptidae; genus Dendrocincla; species Dendrocincla tyrannina. The sequence goes on along the minus strand of JAWWMP010000081.1, from coordinate 87,478,205 downwards.
ATATCATTAAATATAATTAGAGGTTTTTAACTTAAGTGAAACAATGTATGAAGTGATAAAAGAGAAAAAAGCCATACTTTGTACTTTGAGTATAAATTAACATCTACACAGAAATCTCCTTTTATTATATGCCTAATTGCAACGAGAAAATTTTGGAAATTCCATTTGAATTATTTATCTTGAAGTTTATATCTCAGTTTTCAATCCAGTTTGCTCAGAATTTTCACTTGCAAGCTCTTTGAAACATGTGTCATCTTCTTAATGAAATCATGAAATACAATATTTTAAAGTACATATACATTGTATATGGAACAGGATACATTTCTGGACCTGTCATTGCATGGTGGGACCCTCATCTTTGACTTAGTTATGTAAAATTTATAAAAACAGTGGAGTAAACAATAACAAAAAAGACTCAACAAAAATTGGCATAACTTTCAAAAATATAGTGTATATCTTGTAAATGTATCTTCTGAAGAGGCTCCTCTTCGCAACTGAAAAGATAAATGATCTTCCTTGAGAGTTTTCCAGCCATTTATCATTTTGATAATATTGGTCACTTTTTTGACTGAAACTGACTCATGAGCATATGGTACAGAGCCCTCGATTAAACAAAGAATTTAAGGACTTGCTGAGCTTTCAGGATGTGAGAGAAGCAAAAGACAGAGGTGGTCTATTTGATAAAAAACTACAGTCCCATCATCTTTCTCCATGTGCATGACTTAGGCCATAAGGTCTTGGAAGCTCTGAATCCAGTCTTACAGGCTCATCAGCTACAGACCTGAGTTGCAGTTTGTAGGGACTCTAAACAGTCACTCCCTATGCAATGTTTCTTTGAAGGTAAAAGCACTTAATGCAGTTACCCCAGATCAATATCAGAGAGTATTTTTATTTAGCTATTATTAAAATTAAAAAATCTTTGTTGCCATGTATTATTTAATAATAATTGTTTTATTGGAATAAACCCTGGATCTATAATATTCTAAATATGCTATGTTAAATTGTTTAAATATATAATCACATTCACTTATAATCACATTAACATAAGTTGTCTTATTATTAAATAATTTCAAATCCAAACTGTCTATTGCTACAGTACTTCATTTTTCTTCAATGTTGTAAAAAACTGATTACACTGTATGTGCTTCAAGGGGAAGGTTTGGGAAAGGAAAGTTAGGGAAGGGAAGGTTAGGGAAGGTTAGGGAAGGTTTGGGAAGGGAAGGTTTGGGAAGGGAAGGTTTGGGAAGGGAAGATTTGGGAAGGGAAGGGAAGGTTTGGAAAGGGAAGGTTTGGGAAGGTTTGGGAAGGGAAGGGAAGGGAAGGGAAGGTTTGGGAAGGGAAGGGAAGGTTTGGGAAGGGAAGGTTTGGGAAGGGAAGGTTTGGGAAGGGAAGGTTTGGGAAGGTTTGGGAAGGTTTGGGAAGG
>JAWWMP010000081.1:87461437-87474488 GCA_035047865.1 Dendrocincla tyrannina | reverse complement strand
TTCTATTCTATTCTATTCTATTCTATTCTATTCTATTCTATTCTATTCTATTCTATTCTATTCTATATTTAAAAGTCCAGCACAGGATGACAGTTTTAAAACAGATGAGACTACACAATGATAGTCACACTTTTCAGGGACTATCCCACCTTCATAGTATGCAGTGAAAGACAGCCAACACTGTACAGGAGACAGACTGAAAGGATTTGTGAGTTTAAGTGCAAGTTTTGGCCCTCCTGGACTTCTGGACCTGGAAATACACCTTCTTACTGCCTGTTGTTGTTGTACCAACTAATAGAGTACCACTCAGTGCAACATCTGCTTCCAAAAGAAAGGAGAACTTAATAAGCTTTTAGTCAAAGGAGTGCCACTAGATATTAGCTTCATCCTATTTCTGGTCCCCAGACCTCAGCTGTCATTTGTTCTTCGTATAAGAAATGTTTCAATTGCAGGCCAAACTAGATGAAAAGCAGCCCTCGAGCAGCAATTCTTGTGTGCTGGAGACGTATACATCTCTTTTTTTTATTGCTCTGCCTTTTTTTCTTACCTGTGGGAATCTTCAGTGCCAGAATGCTAGAACTTCTACCCCACTGGTATACACACTGCCTGCAGAATGCTTTCTCCCTGGACTGTGCTTCCATGTGCAGATACTTATTCTGCTGAAATATAAGCAGATACTTATTCTGCTGAAAGAACTCAGCTATTGGTAAACAGACTCTCTGCTCTGTGGTACATGTAGCATGGATGTGGTCCGCATTGTATGTGGTATTCCAAGAGATTTAGTCCTTTTCAGATGAGGTTGAAATGAGGTGCACACTGGAAGAGCACGAACTGTCATGAGCAATGATGAGATAACTTTATCCCAGGGAGTTTTCTTGGGTCTGTACAGCCTGTCTGCCTTGATGGATTCAGAATAAGAGTTGAAGAGAATGGATGTGAATAGGTCTACATGACTTGACCTAGGGATTAAATGTAGCTGAATGGCAGAGTTTCCAGAGAGACTGTAAGACAAAATCTCAAATTGTTGCATCAAAACAGCAACATTAACTTTACTGGAAGGATAACTGCATCATTGGAAGCCTGCAAGTTCTCCTTGAAGCTGAATCTTGGCCCTGTTTTCTGGACCAGTTTAAATGGAGGAAATAATGAGAATTTTTTCCTCAGAACCAACAGATGCAACAGATTATTTCATTCTTTACATCTTTCCATTATTCCCAAACCCAGAATTAATGCAGAGAAGAAATTCTTGGCCAGCATATCCATAAACTATGGACAAAACTATTTTCTTGTGTGTATATTTGTGAAGAAAATACACTTGGACAAGAAGAGTTAGATGGAACTGGGACGTCACTATTTGATAACATTAGTTTTGGTGAAATATTTTTTTATGGCTGTGAAATAGTGGTTGACATTTATAAATGTTTGAGTTGCAGTGCTAGGGATGTTCCAAAATTTTGTTGTTTGATATAAACTTTGTAATGAAATAAGATCAAAATAATTAGTCTGCAAAATATGTACTCCTGAGAAAAATGTGACAGGCAGCAAGTAAATAATAATAAAAAACAAATTCAGAAACTGGAATTATACTTGAGTTACCTACATTTAGGTCACGTTGAAGCTATATATACCTTAAAAATACATAACGCTCAGGTTTTCCCAGAATTATACTAGTTGTATGTTCACATTTATCAGTATGGGTTAGTGCATTTATTAAAAAAAAAAAAAAGGAAAAAGAAAAAAAGGTATCACATGATTAGAACTGAAATTAATAAATGAATAAGTAAAAAAAAAGGTGAATATTTTAGAAAGAGATGCTAGAAAAGTAGTAAATCATTATTTTAATTTGTAGCTGCTTTCTTTTTGATGCACTGCTTATAGTCCTTGCCCTTATTATCTGCTTGATCTTATTTGAATTTCTAGACCTTCACCAAGGTGCAGCGCATCTTGCACAAACCACTGACTGCAGAAAGAGGGTGTAAACACTATCTACTAAATGTCTACTACTTGCTGCTTTCTTGAGAAAATATTCTCAACTTTCTTATTCCTAGTTTAGGTAATAATCTGAAAATAAACTTTTTGTGTGTTTTAAAGATAGATTAAAAATTAAACTCTTAATTGTGCTTCTCTGATGAAGTAATTCTCTGCCATATGGTGTCACAAGGACATACTCCATACGTTTCTGTCTGGCATATGATGTGAGCTAACTGGACTTACAGTAACTAAAGAACAATATGCTATGATAGGGATATATGGTAATGTGTATATCATAAGTACATAATAATGCAGAACCTCTTCTGCAACACCCAAATTTTACTATTTTCCTAGTGTAGCTAGAACTTGGTTTGATCATCTCCAAGAAGTGGCTCTAACTATCAAAGTACAGTTGATCACTCAAGCTCCTAGAGCACATCCTATTTTTCTCTTTAAATTGGTGAGTAGCTGAAAGGCTAAATTGTAATTAAATAATGAACAGCTGTTATGGAAATTACTTATGGCAATGCTAGTAAAATTATTGTGTTCTTTATATTATTGCACATATTTTGATAGAACTTCATTCAGGACCCCATGCAGGTCTGCAAGAATAACATCCTTCAGAGTTTTATCCTATTCAGGACAAGTGATAATGTTATTTTCATCACTGGAAGTGTATAATTATATTTCTCTAATGAATGTGTTATTGGAAGATGTCAGACCAATCCACTAGTCCAGAAATGTTTCCAGCATAACATTTCCTAAAGCCTAGTTCTCAACACATTGGGGAAAGAATACAAGTAGATTAAAATGTGCAATTATGATCAGCGATTTCAGATGAATCAAAGCCAATTTATACAAGCTAAATCCCTGTTTCTACCACTGCCAGAATGTGTCATCCAACTGAGTTGTTCTTGGGTAGCCAAAAAGCCCTCCACTGGTTTTGATCTAAAGAAATGTGGCTTTTTTGCTGGTCTGTTCACAATTCTTCAAGTAGATTAAGGAGAAAGAAAATATCTCAGATTTGTATACTGTCTTAACTCTCTTCTAAGTATTCTCTAAATCTCATGTCTCTTGGACATTATTTTTTATATTAAATGTATTTCTGCTGTCTTACTAAAATGAAAATTTGTGCTGATCCAGGAAAGGACTGTTTTTACAGCAGGAAGAAAGGTGATTTTCATTTTACTATATATAAATTTACTAGTATTACTGCTGCTAACGTTACAGTTTTGGTTCTCCCAAGCTGACCTGTGGAGATTCAGAGCATTAAAGTGCTGACAAAGCATATTTATTATTGTGTATCTTAATGGAGTTACAACAGATTCCTTACCTACACCCATCCTTCTGTGTACGCAGGTAAGAAACACAGACACTGTACTTACACCTTCTTCCTTTCTTCATCAGGATACCACAAGCTACAGTGGAAGGCACAATTTGACCCTGAGGAATTAATTTACAAAAACATACAATTAGTCACATTCTGTATTGTATACTTGCCTGCCTGGACCCCAACTTCCTTACATATATGTCAGGCAGAACCTGCACTCTGTATTTCCTTTCTCTCTGCAGGGCAACTTCCTGTCTACTTTCCTTTTTCCTTAATAGTTTAGCCCTTTGGTATCAACATCTTAGGACAACATAAGAAGAAAAGAAAAGCTGATTGCTGCACAAGGCAAGCTTAGCTACAATCTCCTCACCTTTGTGTAGATGTCCCTGAAGGCTGCTTCATATTTGAGATATAGATGTTGAAAGAAGGTTTCTCAGCACACTGCATGTAATCCAGTGTTTTTCAATCAGTGTTTTCCCTTGTCTTCTGTACTTTGTATTTCTCTCTCCTGGATCTTTCAACTCACTTTTTTTCTTCCTTCAAACTTGCAGGAAGGGGAATGGGGGGTGGGAAGTAGTTTAAATGTATATGGGACTTTACAGAAATAAAGGTCAAATAAATGAAAATTTTTGTGTTAATTAATTCTTACAGTTCTTTTGTCCTATTAATTTTCCCTTGATGGATAATAATGGAATTTCCTGCAGCCCATTTCTGAATATTAAGGATGACGTGATGCTAAACAACATCACAGAATAACAGTTTGCAAAAACTTTCATGGATTCACAGAATCATCAAGGTTAGAAGAGACCTTCACCCAGTCCAACCCCCAGTAATACCCCTGTAACCCATAAACCACTAAACCATATCAACCAGGGGCCAGATCCAGATGCCTGTTAAAACACCTTCAGAAATGGTGACTCTGGGCAACATCTTTCAGTGCCTGACCACCCTAATAGGAAATTTTTTTCTAATTTAATCTGAATCTCCCCTATCTCAGCCTAAGGCTATTTTCTCTACTCTTTTGCACCACCTTTATCCTTCATACATATAGGGTACAAATTCTCCTGCTTTTGTCTTCTTTCAATAATATTCTGTTGTATGAGTGTGTTTGCAATACCATACAGTGGCAATAATTTTGATCTTTTTCATACTTAATATGTTTCATATTCTTTAAATTCTTCACCATTTTGTCTGACATCCTTTGTTGTAATTATCATGACACGTTTCTGAGGCTGGTTTGGTCTCCTAGGAAGAGAATATTGCTGTTTTACTTATCAGGAAAATAGGTGTTCAAAGAGTTTCTTTTCTTAAGAGCTGGAATTATACCTCTATCTTTATTTCTTGAGCTCATCTTGTTAATGGAGGGAGTCCTAGCTTCAGCTGACCCACAATTTGCAGACTGACTGCGTCACTGAGCTAGTGTACTTTAGATTCATTTGTAGGAAAGAGGAATTAAAAGTGAGCAGAGATGCACAATGAAGCTAGTGCTGTGCATGTTGCATGACAGGAAGTTACAAGAGCCTAGTTTGTTAACATATCAGAACAAATCTAGTGACGGATGTTCTTGCCTTGCTCTCTATTAACACAACTCGGAAAAAAAAGTAGACACTTCAGCATAATTTGAGAAAAGGAACAACAACCATCAACTCATACGAGTTGGTACTATTCTGGAATGTTAGGAATAATGAGAACAAAACAAAACAAAGCAAAAAACCCCAAAACAAAACAAAACTAAAAAAGAAGGCATAAACAATTTTAATCAAAAAATAGCTGAGGTTGGAAGAGACCCCTTGAGACCTTACAGTGCAACCCACTCACTCAACTTAGGGTCAGCTTGAGCAGCTTGTTGGGAACCGTGTCCAGCTGCATTTTCAACATCTTGAAGGACAAATATGTCACAATCTCTCACAACAATTTAATTCAGTGTTTGACCATCCTCAACTAGCATGAAAGTCTCTCTTTTAATTCAACAGAAAAGATATTAATCTTAAACCCATTATGAAAGTTAATTTAGGACATAACTGTCATGCTGTAGAACTGGATTTACTGATCTAGTCAGTGATTTCAGCCCCAAAATACTCTTTCTTTTTTATTATGTACTCATTTCTGAAACTGAAGAACTTCTTATAGTCCTTGTCTCCTTCTACCATGTTAATCTTTCTTGTTACCATGTTAATCTTTCCTCTTCAGCCATGTTGTTCTTCCCTCAATAGGTTTTTCACTGTTTTACCAGCATGCAGTTACTTCCCTACTGTAACTGCACAGCACCATTTCAGATTTCATTTATCTGTGATTTCACTGATTTCCTGTTAAATAGATTTTTGACTCTTGAATTGATCTCTTTCTAGCATTTATATTTTTCAATGTTTTCATAAAAGATAGAGGTAAATGACTTCATAGTAAGAGACTTTCTTGAAATAAGTGAGCAATTTAATAAACAGTTTCATCTATATTCTCTTAGATGAAATGAACCTCACTCAGACTGGGCTTCTAACCTGCATTTGCTAAGACGGAAACAAAATCTATGAGAAGTTACAAACTTCGGGACAAAGTACATAGGATGAGGTCTTTCACTCACTTTTGCAGCTTTAATTTAGGATTCAGCTAAAACTCAAAAGACTAATTGATAACAAGTTGTGGATAGCTGTTATTTTTGTATTTCAGTATATAAACCTTCCCCAGAGACTACAACATTTTCTGACAAGCCACTTTGAATGGGAGTCAATGAAACTTATCAAGTGCTTTATTATTCCTTTTTTTTTCTATTTTTGATCTTCCTCTTAAACTCCATTCAACTTCCCTTTCTAGGCCTCATCTTCTCTAAACAACTTATCCTTAACTATTTTTTCCCTGTTGATCTCCATTTTGCTACATCCATTCCCAAATTTCTGATGCTCTTACCTAGGTGATCTTTGCCTTATGTGGGGGTCTTACCAACTGCTGGCATGTTTGCCTTGAAAGATTCTACTACCCAGAAAGTCCCCAATAATCTAGTTTGGGTTTTTTTGGGTTTCTGCTATTTCTCACTTAAATACCTATAAACCATGCAATCCAGACATCTGTAAGTTGTCTTTTCTTCTAACATTGTAATCTGTTGTGTCCAGTATCTTCTAATTCCAGCAGTTTTATTAGACTGTCTGCATATAACCTAACCTCAAATCAGGGAATAGTCGTTGGCTTAGTCTTTCAACTAGAGCCCTGGTCACTTGCCTGTAGCATTAACACACTGTAATTAAACATACTATTATTTTCATTACGAATTTATGTAGTCACATCAATATAGGCGTATGTCGCACAGACAAAGATGGGCAGCACATTTTGTGAGGGACATGAAGACAATAAAAGTGCAGAACCAGGTCCAAGGAAGGATTAAAAATGTAAAAATCTGGTATGAGAATAATAAAAATGCTGCTGGGGTAATATCAACCTAGCAGAGATAAGACACACCCTAGTTACCTATTTGCTTTCTAATAATCATATTGTCTTTCTCAGTGCATCTGTAGCCCTCTAGCATCCTTCCAAACTTTCAAGTTTTTTAACTTGCCACCTTGATATTGCTCAATCCCTGCAAATCCTTTGGGCATGCTTGCAATTTTTCTGTTGCTCAAATAGTGGTGTTGCATTTGAAGATTTTCAAAAGATCTCAGACACTGGCAACAGACTTCCTTTTTCAAAAATAATCCCATCATTTCAGGTGATCATTTTGCTTTCTTCCTTCCCTGTCTTTCTACCTCTGCATGCACACAGTACCTAGTTAAAAAAAAAAAAAAAAAAAAAAACAAAAAAAAAACCACAAAAAAAAAAAAAAACACACAAAAAAACCCAAAACCAGCAGTCATTCCTTCAACATTAAGACACTGCTTTGAAAAAGAAGCTAGTCATGGCTGTTTGAAGACAAAGCAATGAACATCTGCGATACTTTTGAAGACACTGGATCTGTAGACCTATATTTTATTCAATTAGCATTAAAGAACTTGAGAACATATTATTTTGCTTTCATACAAAAAAAAATGAAGACAAATTTCTGAGAGCAGTTCAATCTTTCCCACCTACAGTTAATTGCCCAAAACATTTAACAAGTACCAAGCCTGCAGGCAGGAGCACCATGCTTAGTATTTTCCTCTTTACTCCTCAAGATAAAGGCCAAGCTCTGCACTTTTGACAAGCAAACGAAAGAAATTGAAATACCTTCCCTTTCCAAAGATCTGCACATTTTAAAGGATACTGGGATAAAAAAAAAATCCTCAAAGCTGTCTGCATGGTGGCTAAACAAGATTAGGTAAAACACATCCTCTCCAATGCACACACAGAATATAAAACATCTTAATCTCTCTCCAGTGCGGCACCATAAGCAGTTACCATGCAGAAGAAACTCGCATACAGTAATCAGGCCAACAAATACATTCCCCCTTGATCAGACATTGTACCCTAAATCTCTGCTGCTGGACTCCTGAAGGAACTGTACAAGATGACTGGCAGCAGAATTACAGAGAGATAATTTTATCCTTTATTCTGCTAAAATGAAAACACTTTCTTCATGTTTTCAACTGATAGATTATTATTAGTAAAAGATTAATTTCAATGAAGATAGAGTATAAACATCATATAAGTGTTTAAGATTTCTCTTTTTACTAGACTAACTACAGTAACAAGGTTTTTAAAAATCCCAAATTCCCCCACACACACCTCCTCCCTCGATGATGTAACCACTAAAGCTTTTGTGAGCTTAAGGAACATGGCCAAGACTCTTCCCAAATATGCCTGTCTCCCTATCAGTTGAATTAACAGAGAGCTAAATCCCTTCACTGCAAGCTACCACTGTTAGTTCCCAGTGAGTACATCATTTACATGTATCACCCTGCTCTTTCTTTTATTGTGTTCTTGTTTTGGTTCACTGTTTCCCTTAATTTGAAATGCCAGTTTCCCTGCTGTACATTTGGAGGTATTTGGTAGCAGGACAGAAAAGACTTGTTACTGAAGCTGAATTAACCTAACAAAGAGAGAGCAAAAAGAAATCAGAGCTACACAGAGCCATTAAACTTCAACCACAGTTTCAATACTTAAACAGCATAAGCTTGATACAAACACCATGTTTCTTTAATTCATGTTTCTTTTTCCTCTGTTGTGCATCATTCATCTGTATCAATGGAATGCATATGTTTGATAAATCCAGTCATAACAAAGGTAGAAAGCTTCGTATAAAGAAATATTAAATCGCAGCTAATTCTGGTTTCTTATTTGAAACTATAAATTATTTTTTTTGTTCTGAAAAGACTGTTATTATCAGTGCAAGGACAGGTCTACAGTACTTCAAGTGCAGAGCTCAAATTGTACAGATTCGGCATATACAGTACAGTGTTTCTTCAAAACCCACTGGGATTTCAAGTCACCAAGCATTTATTATGCTGAAACAGTCTTTTAAAATGGATTATTTTGAAAGCTTACAAGGAAGAGCTCCTCCATCTCTATTAGCAAGCTGTGGACTGGTTCTCTTTGTAAGAAGCTGCAGGGGATAGAAATACTTGGCATCACATTGCACTTTGCTCAGGAAAATGTTCAATATCCTAGTACAAAATACAATAAGAGAGCTGTTTACCACGGTGTCTATCACAATATCTGTTCAGAACTGCCAAAAAAACCAAGGGTCTTACAACAGAGATAACAAAATAGCCAGGAAGACAAAAATCTACTCAGCCCTTGATTTAGAGAATTTCTGTGGGAATCTGTGGTTCATGCTTGTGGATACAATGCTTCCTGTTTAACATGGTTAATGCCCATTGACTATTCCCTGCACCACTGCAGTTACACACATATTGTACACAGAAATGAGACACAAACACTGTGGATTACCACCTATGGTTTTATTAACTGAAGAGTAGATAAGGGGAGAAATATAATACAGGCTTATGCCAGCCCAAATGAATGGACTTTTTAAGAGCGGTGGGGGAAAATAAGAACCATTGTTATTGCAAGGTGTTATAGAAACTTAATGTGTTCTAGAAATAGGATGGTGACAATTTGCATTACAGATTAATTTATTTATTTCATAATTAAAAACAAAAAGGAAGAAAATCTCCTTATGGCATCATAAACTCTGTTCTTTTTAAAGCTGATCTGAGCTTCACCTTCTCTAATTCAGCAGTGTAAGGAAATGCCAAACAGACCCCAAGGTACTCTCATTTATCTCCCTGTATTTCAAATTCTGTCTGTAGTAGCAATGTTCTGGAGTGAAATCAAATGAAAGGAAATTATTTCAGCTTTAAATAAAATTTAAAAAATCCCACACCCCTTTTCAGCATTCAATTGAAAGACCTCAAAGAGGTTTACTTGATTTTTCATATCCTGAACCAATAGATGAGATAGAACCTAATGATGATCATTAACAATGGATCTTTGCAAATGTATTTTTAACTATTTCTATAAAGTGTTTTTTTGGTGTTTTGTTTTGGGTTTTTTGTGGTTTTTTTGTGTGTGTTTTGTGGTTTTTTTGTTGTTTTTTTGTTTGTTTGTTTGTTTTTGTTTGTTTGGTTTTTGGTTTTGTTTTTTTTCCTGGACGAGTTAGTAATTCCTTTCAGAAGTTCCAGGAACATCAGCATAATAAAGTGGTATATTTCAGAAGTTTGAGATAGTTCAGGATTCCACCAGAAAAGCTGTCTCCAGAGGCATAGTCTATATGGTGCATTCCAGTCATCAAAACACACCTGAAGCAATCACTTTTCTAAGAACTATTTGAATATGTAAAGCTGAGCACATATATATATATTATGTGTGTGTGTCTGTGTCTGTGTCTGTGTCTGTGTGTCTGTGGTATCTCCCCCTTGAACAGTAGCTTTATTTTGTAGTGAGTGTTTGGTGTCTCTGGGTTCATCACAGAATTTCTGAAACCTTCACTATGCTGTCATTCAGAACGATTCCATTTCTCAAGAACGTAATGCTTGTCTTCCACTTTCCCTAACACAGAATGCTAAAAGTAGTACTCAGTGACTACAGTGATACACTAGCCGGGGTGGTAGACATTTTCAGAAGTCAGAGGGAAAAGAATTTATTCTGAGGACTTCATATAGCTCTGTATCAACAGAGGTATGTTAATGTGGCACATTTTCTCATGGTGTGTTCTGAATACATGAATCATCACAATAGACATAGAAGAGTAGCTTGAGAACTGGCTTCTGCAAACTGGTATGACCAAACTAGTATGAATGTACTGAAATATTTTTGAGTGAGCCATTAGTAATTTGAGTCAGCATAATAAAAGTATTTTTAAATAGCAATGTCATTTGTCATAAGTTCATTACAAAATCCTTTTGCCTTCACAGTTTCTGTGCCCCTACTAAAATTGTTTTATTTTCAGTTTTCAGTCTAAGGCTTTGAAGCCATTGCAACAGCTTTGAATTTGAATACTCTGGAGAACTCCACTACATGGAAGATATAACGTTGCTAAAGACAAATTCACATAGAGATGCAATTCTTCCCAACAAAAAGAAATTTGCTGTGAATATTTAAAACATATTACTTTAAATGTTGCTGCTTGTTTTGGTTTGGTTTGGGTTGGGGTTTTTTTAAGAAAAATATAAATTATAAAATAAAGAATTATAAGAGGAAAAATGTTTATTGCCCAGAATTGGGCACTTGTCAGTGACAGAACATGATTCAATATTCTTACACTTTTATTCTTTCAGGAGATACGATATTTTTTAAAAATTAGCCAAACATGTATTTAGTCACAGAAACACATGAAAATCATGCCTTTCCAAAATACAAATACCACTCTTAAAATCCCAACTTTTTTGTGTTTCTTTTCAGGGATCATGCAATATGTAGTAGGAAATCTAGAATTACAAATTGTAATGGAGCATTAAAACAGAATTTCATTTTTGTGGTGGTTTGGCTTCCTTGGTTTTGGTCTAGGCCTCCCCTGGTAACAGAGTTATGACTAAGGAAGTATTCAACACCATTCCTTTACGTAATCAGGTGTATATAAGATGAGGAGGAAAGATTCCTCTCTCTCTCTCTCTCAATTCCTTTCGGGTGTTTGGAGGACAGCAGGTCTCGGTGCGTCCGTTTAGCTCTTATCTATACGAGCTGAGGCCTATCTGAGAGCCATTGTCCGAAAGCTGCATGGAGGGGAAGGAACTGCTTCTCTTGAGGGGAGTTTGGTGAGAATATATTGTGTTAGTTGCCTTATTGAGCTATTCCCTGAGTTTTCAAGTTTTGTATATCTGCTTTTGTTTTACCCATTTTTGTCCCTTTTTCCCTTTCCCCCCTTTTCCATTTTGCGGTTGTTTGGGATCCTTGTTCTGTATATTCATGATGTTTGATTGCATGTAACTGTAATATATGTGAATATATATATATATATGCAATTTTACTACAATTTTCTTTTGGTACTTCTTTTCCTTCTCTCTTGGGAGGGGGTAGTCTGTGTGGCCAGCAGCTGAGTTTGGCAGGGAGCCAACCCAAACCTCCACAATTTTGATGAAGGTGACAAAACTTTGACTAATTTTATCTGGTTTGCATAAAATCTTTCATTATGAGGCCAGATTCTATCTGGGTTTAATGGGCATCAGTGACAGCACAATTTGAGAAATAGACTTATTTATTCATCCACAATCATAACAGAATTCCATGACTTGCTTCCTATCTGTGAGGATTTTCTGGCCTACTGCGTAAAACCAGATTTTTTGATACTATTTGATAAACATGATGTATTTAACATTTTTGGCCTATTACTCTCTTACTATCAGACCTTTCTGGCTGTCCTAGCCTTTTCACCATAAGCAGCAACAAAACACAAACCAATGCCATTGCTGGAGGTAAAATTACTATAGATACAGAAGAAAGTGTTCAGCAAGAAAACAAACAAACAAACAAACAAATGGACTTATGACGTAAAGATAACCTTCCTTTTATTGAATAAATCTGACTAAACTGTGAACTTTGGCTCTGCACATCAAAATGCTCTCTAAGAATGAAAGAAAAAGGAAATTACAATCTTACAGATTCAAAGAGCTTTATCATCACCTGCAATTACTTTATCCCTACATTGCTTCTAGAATAAGACCCCATTATGCTTTATGTGTCTGTAAGAGTTCAGTATCATAGTCTGGGGGGTTACTTTCTCTTTCAAAGGCAAGTCTACTGAATTGCAATGCCTTGCCACCCCATTGACTATGATTTTCCTTTATGTTAAACACAGTACTTTGTAGATCATTTTATGAGTCTCAGCATGACCTGTAAACCTATCTGTTTTTTTAATTACAAGCATTATTCTCAAGGAAGTTGTTTTAGTTAAATATTTATTTATTTATTTATTTAAATTCTAGAACTCTCCTCCCTTTTTCATTCTTTGGCAGGCTAAACTTGTCCTATCATACTATCTAATTCATATTAGTATTAATAAAAATCCTCATACAGTTATTTATCAGATAAAAAAATAAAATTAATTTTTGCCATATTTCAATAATATTGTTCTTTCAGTTAAATCACTGGAAGTTTAAATCACTTACATAGGTATAATAGCTTTCTGTATTTTAGCCAGGGGGTTGGAAAGTCTATGTCTTGGTCCTGCAAATTTTTTTAATTTTCATGCTCCATCTTCATTCATTGCAGGAACAAGGGGCCTTCTGCATGTTTGTGCTACATTTGCTTTTGCAAGAAAAAAGTCCATCCCATTTACAACCGTGCCTAAGTACTGATGCCATAGGGTTTTCATGAATTTGTAGATTTTTATACTTCTAGGTAGTTTCTCAC
>JAWWMP010000081.1:87442491-87461337 GCA_035047865.1 Dendrocincla tyrannina | reverse complement strand
AAATGGAATAATGCCTATTCTAATACAGAATGTTGCTAACTGGCTAACAAGAACATTTTAAAACTTTTAAAACGGCAAAAATGACGACCACGGGTCCGCTTCACACGGATCAGGTCCGGCCCCAGCCCTGGTCAGACTCTCTTTAGTTTCGTTTTCCCCAGGTCCCGGTGCCGACTCAGTGTTGTGCTGCTTCCAGCTTCTAAAATCCTCTGGTGGTTCTCCCACAATAATAGTTCTTTCTTTCCCTAAAATCAATGATTCTATAAATCAATGTCTTATTTTTAGATGTCTCTAGTAACTTCAACATAGATATTTGAAAAATACTAACAAAGAAACTATAAAAATAACCAGGGCTATTGTTTTCAGTGTGTTTTTTAGTTGATTGTTTGATGCAATTAAAAAAAAAAACAATCCTTTATAAATATCTTGGCAATTGCCTTAGAGTTTAAACTGGTACTCAGTTTTGCTGATGAGATGTGCTACTGTCCCAACATTTTTAAAAACCTTATACAAGGGGGTACAACCTTATATGGCAAAATAACTTATAATTCTAATAATTTTATACATCTACATTCATCTCTTGCAGCTGAGAATTCACCACAGTTATCACATAACAGAAATCATTATTTGTTTAAATAAAATTTACTGTTGCTGACAAAGTGGAACTCCAAATATCACAACCTCTAAAGCAAGCAGTGGGCCTTGTGTTGGAATTTACCTTTGTGCTGAAGAATAATGCTGAGGTGAAGTGACAGCTGTGGTTCACAAATGAGGTCTGCAGAAAATTTTCTCTTATATGAAAATGAAGCCTTCATGAGCATTGCAGGATCTCTTTTCCAAGTAAATGGTCTTTCACTGTCACAGTGTCCAAGAAGCCTTCATTTCCTTTTCTTCTTCATCTTCTTTTTTGTCTTCAGTTGGTCTGTGGCACATTAAAGCTGAAGGGTGCAACCTGTTGTAATGAGATGCACAATACTGATACTTCAGTTTGTCTTGCAGAGGAAGGAATTCCAGTGTTTGGAAGACTGTTCCCTAGAATTATCTTAGGCTATATTGTACTGAACAATCTGACCAACTTGTCAATGCTGGGCATGATGCCACTGCAACAGATGAGCATGGATGCAGTGAGCCAAAAGCACATGTATATGGATCAAATATGAGAAATGAGGGTGAGACTCTAAAGATAAAAATATAGAAGTGTCAGTCTTGATTTAATATAGCTTTCACCCAGAGATGGTTTACCACTACCATCTTGGGCAGATAAACTAAAAGAAAAGATGCCCAAACCGTGCAATAGGAAAATGTGGCCTGTTTAACCAGGTAGAAGTAAGGCAGGAATCAACAAAGCAGTCTATCCTCTCCCTTATTCTTACAGTAGCTACCAAGGAACTGGCTAAATAAGCATAATAAATTAACAGACCTAAACTCTGTATCCTCAACTGTATTTCACTCTTACAATGATACATGTAGAGCCACACACTTCTAAGAAAAGTTCTAGAAAGTAATGAAAAGAGGAGTGGAGATGAATCCCATCCTGTGTTAGAGTACTCCTGGACATCTGCCAGTTTCTTTCTGTTTAGTGAAAGAGAGATTTATGAAGTATATTAGCCTCATCATGAGGTTTTCACCTAAACTCACAGCTTCTCTGGTATTTCCATTTCAAGTCTCTATTCTGTCCTTTTTCTAGCCAGTGCTTTACAGAATTAAACAGTCCAAACATTTCAAGCCTCAAATGCCACTCAATGATAACGAATGACTAGTGTTTACCCATGCTCTTCCTCCTGGATAGTCTTAACTTAGACATCCCCATGGAAAACATTTTTCCATCAATGTTGTGCATGCTTGGCAAAGATTCGCAAAATCACAGTCTCTCAAAATACCACTGTCAGGATATCTAATTCAGTTTAGTTTGGTTTTTTTTTAAGTATTTTCCTTATCAAAACATGAGATAGTTGTATGTCTCTTATGACTGAAGGAAAGGAGGGAGGAAATCTTTCAATCAGCAGGTTCTAGAGCACAAGCCTACAAATTATCCTGTTTATCAAATTTATTCCTATTTACAGTGCACCTGTAATTAAACCAATGTTGACACTAATCTTGTTTCAATATTCACTGAAGGCATTGGAACTACAAGCAGGAACACAGATGCCCTCTCCGTAGATCTTCCTGAAATATGGAGGTCAGAAATCAAAATGACCAGATGAGAACTTGAAATAGCTGTCATAAAAAATGGCCAATGTGAAGTTAAAAAGTGTTGTGAAATTCAGCAGATTAATGAAACACACTGCACAAAATCCCTATAGCTCACTTACAGCATGGCTTAGAGAGTCAAAGGGTGTGGCAGAGGAAAAGGGAAAAGTCACAGTGACTATGGATGTTAACAGTATTGGAGTGTTGGGTAGGGTCTTTAGATTTGTCTTGAAACACCCAGATCTTTGCAAACTGTCTCAGTGACTTTACGGGTCCTATTCATAGATAATAATTAATGCAAAAATAATTTCAAAATTTTTCTAAATTGTTCTATTTTTTTTTTCTAAATGTTAGTGTACACTTATTATTTACAATTGAAAGGTTAAGTTCCAAGTAATTTTTTTTTCAAGAAATGATGTTCATTATTTGCTCAAAAAGTCATAAAATAATCAAAAATAATTTCTCTGCAGTAAGTGTTACCAAAAAGTTACATCCTGAAACTTCTGCAAAATGTTTTGTATTCTCAAAATTATGATAAGTTGTTGCTCTTCTTATCCTTCACATGTAACTCTGTTCTGTGGAAGTTTAATTTTTACATGTACGTGTTTCAGATTGTGTTTTATCAATGGTTTTGTTTAGCTTTGGTTCTGGATGAAGATAAATCTTTTACAGGTATTTAAGACAGAAAGACCTAATTTCTTTCAGATGTGCATGGGTACAGAACTAGTCACCTATAGACTTTAAAAGTTGTTTTCTATAATGCATATAATATAAATACTGAGTTTGCAGTCTCTTCCTTCACTGTATCTTTGTTCTTTCTGTGTTTTTTGGTTTTTTTCCCTCTCTACTTCTCCCCTACATTTGCCTTTCTTGCTCCTATCTTTTTAAATTTTGGTTTTGCTATTTCACCTGAATTAGACAGAGACACCATGATTTTCAAGTTCAAATTTCACTTAAAAAGTGCTTGTGATAAGTGTGTTTAACATCAGGTCAAATCTATTTGCAATTTTTGATAGACAGTCAATTGCAATGGATGTATTTAATATATCTAGTAGATAATTCTCTGCATACAAAATTTCAGTCAATAATTTCAAAAATGTGAAACAGTAGGTGGAACTAAAATAAAGATGCATTTGTGTTAGACTGTAATTCCCATACACATTGCCTGCTAGTGAAAATCCTAGCTAATCAGGAGATAATACTTCATGAGGAACGATATTCAAACATGATTCTTACCTAGGCAAGGTTCCTGCAATTGAATTAATTATGGAACTATCAAATTATTTTATGTCAGATCTGTCATTCGTAAGCTATTTAAAGTATAGTTAAAGCTAGCATTGTGGCAAGAGACTATATATCATAGGTCTCTACATCTTTAATGAGCAAGGATTTGTTTTTTGTTAAAAAGAAATTCAAAAGGGGGCAGTGTGCTTTAATTAAATAAAACACAATGGAGATTTTTTTTCATGGTCTCTGCAGTATAACACACAGTGATAAAGCCATGTGTGCGTGTGTTGTTTCCCCCTCCAGATTCCAGTGCTAGCAAAAGATTTTGCCCTTGATCATGCGGTTTTAGACATGAAAGGCTTCAAATCTATCCAAGCTCAAGATGAACACAGAATGCTAATTTGGGTTCACATGAGGAGCTGGACAAGCAAAGTCTTTTATTTTAAACTATTGAAAATATGCTCATTTTGAGGTCCTTTTCCTACTATATATATCTGAAATACATAAAACTGATTCACTAATCCTTTATGAAAGAGTAAGTCCTATAAAATATATGATTAATATTAGTATGCTTCCCTTTATTTGAAAATGCCTTAAGTGTTATCCAGTGAAAAAGGTATATGCTTTTATATATATTCTATACTATTCTTTATCATATTGCAATCATACACCGTTAAATGAAAATAATTTTATATTCAACAATGTATTCTGAAAAATATAAAAAGATTGAAATTAAAATACAATGAAACTCACCAAAACAGGACAGATCCCCACAATATATCATCTTGGGAAGAGTAATTTTGAACAACACTGATTAAGAGAACAAAGGAGGCATTCACTGAAATAGCAATATTCTAAGCAACTTTATATAAAATCTATGAGAAATTCCAAAATTATTTAAAAAATTATAAGAAGGCAACACAGGAAATAAATGCATGTTTTACTGTGATAAGTATGGTATGACAATGCATCCCTCTGTCTCTCAGTCCAAAAGAGTGTCAAGAAAATTTCTCTAAGTAGAAAAAATGTCATAACTTGTAGTTCAGTATCTGGGGCTGTACTATAAGTAATTACTTCATATTTCACTGAAACACAGAGACTCTGTCACTTTTAAAGAATGCAGTGGTTCAAAACAGCTAGTTTGTAAGGCAAAAAAACAATAAACTTACCATTGACTGATCCATGAATGTTGCTTATTATTTTCACTGAACAATTATAATTATATTTGGGGCAAAGAAAAAAAAAAGAGGAAAGGAAGAGCTAATAAAATTATTACTACTTCTAGATACCACATCTGTCTAGAGACTGGTTGACATTTCTCTACCACCTGGAAAACAATTACCTCAATTACCCTTTAGATTGCTAACTTCTAAATTTGACTAGATCAGTCTACTTCTGAAACCATCTATTTCAGTTGTAAAGTGATCAGAAGCATGTCTCTTCCTTGTAGCTGCAATTGCTCTTGCTGTCCAAAATTGTTGTTGTCGTTGTAACCAAAATTATTTGCTAGCAGAAACATTCTGTAACTTAGCTGTAGATGTGAATCAATTGATCATTAAAGCTTCAGTACAATGGAAATGAAATGAAGGTGAGAATTGGATCTTTGTCCTTCCTTAATTTATTTTCTTGCAGTTTATCAAGTTTAGTGTTCTTAGAGTATTTTTTTTCTTTTCTAGAAACCAGATTAATAAAAATGTAGCATTCTGGAATTGCTATCGCAATTAGATAAGATCTGATGAGGTACTCATAAAATGAATGTTAAATCAGTATCAGAAACAAAAAACCTTGGGTCCCAGAGACATGTTTTGAAATTAGTGGGAATGACAATGTCAATTAGTGTCAATGACAATTAAATCTAAAGATTGGAGCATTACATTCCCTTTCACTACAGAAGACAAGCCTTTTTACTTTCTTGTTTACTACCTTCTATAAGTTATGAACCACCCTACAACGTTGATCAACCCTCGCGTGAATCCTTAGAAGCTGTATAGTGAAGAATAGAAAAGTGATCATTCAAATTTGACAACAGGCATAGAAATGTTCATATAATGTTCATGTAATGTATGAATCAAACAGAAAAGGAAACTGTTCCCCACAAGAATTTTGAACAAAGCCTTTCGTTCTTTCTAGCACTTCATGAAAGGTTGTGAGCTGGATTGTGGGTAAAACACATGAAAAAACAAATCACTTTTCTTGAAAATTGTCTTGAAAATATCTGAACTAAAAAGAAGTGAAATCAATTAATTGCAACCTATATTAAAGATTCTACTCTCTGTCCCATTTTAAATAAAAATGATAGGTATAGATTTCTAATTTATATATAAAGAACAAGAAAAGTCTGAATCTCTATGCATATCAGAGTTGATGACATGTAGTTCAGGCATAGTTGACTTAGAACAGAGCTGGAGATGTTCCAGACTTAAAAGCATTCATAGAAAATGTTATTCCAATCACCAAAAGACATGAAATTAAGAACAATAAGCCTCTACTACTCTAATGTACATTTTAAATGCTCAAAAGTGGTAACTGAGCACCAGATATCTGCTACTACCACTGTGTGTATTCAAATACCATACTCTATTTAGCCAAACCATGTAACAATACTTCACTAATATTTTCTTATATTACAAAACTTTCACATAATACATTTTGTCTAAACAAGATAATTTTTATATTTATTTATTGATATTTATTGTGCTAATTTTAAGCATTTTCGTAATAACTGGTGAAAGTCTCCAAGAATTTTCATTATTATATTATTTGCATATCAGTGTTAATATATTTTTTTTGGTGGGTTCACTTTTTAATTAGATAGATTTCCCACTGAAAATGGCAACATTTCAAGAGTAATATCTAAACTAAATTATGAATGAATTTTTGGTAATTTCAAAATCAAATCATCTCCATTAACTTGATCCAAAAAGAACATATTATTCCTCTGCTCACCTAACCCCCCATCCAACCCATTAGAAGGAATACAATCACATACAATCATGTACATCAAGGGATGCTGTGTAGCATGATGATCCCCAAGCAAGTTTAATACTGATCAAATCCTATGTATCATTCATCTTCTTGCTTTTATTCTTCCAAATTTGGCTAATCCCTATAGGTAAGCTTCATTTAGCTGTATGTCATGAAACCATCTGGTAATAGAAGATTTTCTGACATTTTCACTACCAATCAGGAGTCTATCACTTCAGCACCAATACTAGTAGTTGTTGAGGAATCTGACCAGTTTTTGCCTCACTGACAAAAACACACTCATCAGACTGTGACTCAGGAGCAGTAAAAGGAGCATCATGATCTAGAACCAATTCTGAAACCATCAGGTCAGATGTGACATTATAATTACTTTTTCTGTTGCCCTCATTATTGCTATACCTGCGTGCTAAGCATTGCCCACACTCCTATTGTCAGACATTTTAAAACACAAACCAAGAAGACGGTTCATGTCCCAGGAAACTTATGGACCCATTCCAATATGAGAGAATGGGTAGAAACACACACATGATGTTTCATAAGAAAATAATGAGACAATACAGATTCACTGCAAAGTCCTTCATAGACATTCTGTCAAAATATAGTTTTATGATAAATCTAAATATACTGATCTCTGTTGCAAATGTAGGGATATTGAATTGCTTAAAGAAGAATATGAAGACAAGTGTAGTAAAGAGCATGAACATTATAATTTTTAAATTTTAACGGTGGTTGGCGAAGACTTGTCCAATAGAATACACACAGAAAGTAAACTCATAGGAAATTTTAGAAGCATCCGTGATATTCTATAGCTTGAAAAGAATCATCCAGTGTTGAATGTAATAACCAAATTAACATTTGGTTATTATAACGGAATTGGTTATTATAATGGAAGTAGTAAAAATTTCACAGGTGCACTCTGGATGGATATAAGCTGATGATATTTCTTAGAACCATAAAAAAAAAGCTCCTGTTGCAGGGGATATATGTGATATTCAACTGACAGAACTATGAATTATGACTGGATAATTATGAATGTTCGGGAAATGGTGTATCACAGAGAATCTGCTAAACATAGACATGCACTTCACAACATTATCTCTCCAGAGGCACAACCTAATTGAAAATAATAATAGAGGTGGAAATCACAGGTATCATGGTGACATGGCTTGTGCCCATTTTAAAGGATGGAGGAACTCCACTGTGTGCTTCACATTCCTGGTCCTACATAAGAATCTTTGTGTATCTTTATTCTTGTATTCCATCATTTCTGGCTAATCCTTTTTTTAAGAATTCTTGGATTTATAGATGAAGAGGCATCTGTGGGGAGCAGGTCTTCTTCTCAGTGTTTGTGAGGGTTACTAGAAGGCTTCTTAGGATTTTGTCTCATTGTATAATCCAGTCCTGACTGCAGTATGCCTCTCTGAGGGCATGAGTGCACTTCTCCCACAGTGTAGGCACAACTCTTTCCCACTGCAGGGAATCAAAAAAAGTTCTGTGAAAAACTTTGAGGACAATGTAGAAGAAAAATTCTATAACTTCATTGCCCGGCAGGTTGACCTAATGCTGGCAGATGGTAATTGATGAGGATTTCTGAGAGGTATCCCAGTATTTTCTTTCGTCAAAAGAAAACAAGTCAAGTTTTGCTTTCAAAACATGTTGCACAGTTGCTCTTCACTGAGAGCCTACGAGGAAGAACGGTGGTATGAGAAGCAAGGCTAGCATCCAGATTAGCTCCCATGTCTGAGGCCTCTCCATCATTCCCCTTCTTCATTGGACTACAACCCATAGAAAGTCAGACTTCTGGGTTGCAGAGACACTAAGTGAAATCCTTATCACAGAGAAAGGTTGGTCCTAGCCCCAGCCACCACTTAGTGCTACTAAAAAAGGAAATAGAAATTGGGTTTTGGGGCACCCTTAGAATCTGTAGGAGATGATAAAGACTATTCAGTTAAAGAGTGGAAGATCAATCAGAAAGGAAATATGAAAACCAGAGTAAACAAGAATCAAGAGAGGTCCTGTCTGTAAGAATAAGAAAATGAGCTAGCTCTGTCAAGATAAGACAATAAATCAGTTAATATGTACTTTGAAGAGTTTTTGGTTTGAGAAGGTATTTAAGGAACTAAATTACAGTAATTTCAATTGCATTGAACACACAGAGTGGGTTTGAAAAAGCATAGAATATGATCAGAAATTAATACTGACCGGCAATTTAAAACATTCTCAGCAAGCACACTGTTAAAAAGAAAGTCTAAGTTTGCAGAATAAAGCAGAGTCAAGTAGACTTTTTCCTACAAAAGGAAAAACTGAACGATTTTGCTGAGCAGTAATGTTTTTTCTGAACAGTAATTCACTGTGTGGTTCTGTACTGTAAAAGGCCATCAGGAAAGAAGGAGAAGATTAGAATGGGTCTATTGGACCCAGTGGGAGAGAGAAAGGAGATAAGACAGGATACTGTGAGTAAAACGTAGAAGTAGAAAGAATAAAAGGGTTTGAAGAATGGCACCATGGCAGCTCAGTTTGTCCTTGTAGGGTCCTGTTAACCTGGATATGATTTGTTCAGCTAGGATGAATACAGATCTGAGGAGCAAGAGATCAAGTACAAAGTGAAGGAAGTCAGCTTAGTTGTGATAAGTGCAGACATTTGCTTCTTGCTGAGAGCTGGAGCCACTGCAGCTGGTGATGATGGGACAGATCCACATTTTCTGCATTAAGTGCAGAAAACGAAGAGGAAGAAGAGAGGAGGAAACTGAGGGACTGTAAGAGGGCACAGAATGGTTGAAGAGGAGAAGTTGAGAAAAAGATAATATCAAATATGAGTCAGTCACAAAATGGTGAAAGAAAAGCCAGGAAAGATGGGTTTGATGAAGACTGAATCAAGTGAAGACCCCAAGTGGGTGTATAGATGACTGAGTAAGGGAGAACTAAGGAGGGATAAGGGTTCAGCTAATGTGTCAGATGAATAATCAAGTACTACTGAGTTACTGATGCTATTAACAATAGCTAAACTGTTCTGTAACTACCTGTTAACTTCTGTCCTTCAAATCTGCACTAGTAATATATATTTAGCAGTATATTTCTGATTATTTGAAGCTTACATAGAGACTTCGTAGACTCTTTTTCATATCTTAGCAAGCTGGTTATTTCCTAGAATTCTATCAGAGAAGATGAAAGCAATTTATAGGACAACTTTTTTTCCTGGAGCCAATACTGGCAATTTTGCTTTGATTTACACGTCACTGTATGGTGAGAGATAACTAGATTAAAAAGATATAAACAAAATCATTTTGAAAGAGTACTCAAGGATTTACGGTACTTGACTAGAAGTGATTGGCAGCACATTAAATAGAGCTTTGTGTCAGCTGCAGAGTGGACTCTGCAAAGACAGGATGTCAAGTTACGAACTGCAGACTTTGTGACTCCAACTTAACTCCTTGTTACATTTTGTGATATTAGCGAGGGGAAAGTTTATATCTACAATACTGGAGAAATTAAACACACACACACATTGTCATGTTAGCCAAGCAAAATTTTAACTAAAATAAAATATTAGTGAAAAAAACTAAAAAGAGATACAAAACTAAAAAGAGAAGCAAAACAATCTTGATATAAGTAGGTTATTTCAACAAGAACTAGATGGGTTGCAGAGGCCCTACACAGAACTGTAACTTTGCTTTGAAATAAAGCTATTAGCTCTCCCTGTAGGTTAGGGCCTCTTTAGTTTGACAAACTTCACTTAATTAGTTTCTGAAGATTGCTTGACAATTTGTACTCCAGCTTTTTTTCTCCATTACTGCTTATGACACTAGTTACAGTACAATATCATCACCAGGATAGAAAGGCCTGGTTTATATAGAGGTAACGAAGTTTATTTCTTTTTTTTTTTCCTATTCATTTAAAAGATTTTCTCAGGAAATATATGCTGGGATCTAGTTGAGTTTGGGAAACATATGAGAGCCTAAGAGATGTGGACACAAACCAAAGTCACAAACATTCCCTGCTGCAAAAAGAAAAAAAAAAAACAAAACCCAAAACCAAAACCATTCTTTTTATATGAGGATCTCAAAGTGTTTTGCAAATATTAGACAGTAATTATACTTTCACACTGGCCCTTTGGGAGAACTAAGAAGTGTTTTAATGTCACTGCCTACAGCCCACAGACTATGGTCAGAATTCCATTACTCTTGTAAACTATAAACTTAATGAAGCCTATAGACATCTTTTAGTACCAAATCCCCCTCATAATATTTTCAGAAAAACTTAAGTATTCTGAAGAGTTTTACTAGATATGCTGTTGCTACCACACTTGTACTATATTGTCAAATTCCTGAAGGGTGAAGAAATGATGGTTCACTCCAATGAGAGTGTGAACAAGGAATGGTAGTTTATTTAAATGAGGCTCAGGCTTATATAGGTGGGAAGGTTACAGAACTTGGGTGGGGATTGGGAGGAGCATGTAAATCCTCTCACATATATGGTAAAAGAAGGAAGGGCAACAACCATATAGGGAAAACTGGGGAGGAGATAACCATATATGGTGAGACCACACTGTGGCAGATCTCAACCAATGGGAAAACGGGGAGAACACGAGGGAGGACTGGGGAACCATTTTGAACAATATACTATATATATATATAACAATGAGCATATAAAACTGTAAGAAGATATAACAACATTGGGAGCCATGAGAACACTAAACAGAGTCCAAATATTTCTTCTTCTTCGGATAGCTCACTTGATGGACTTCCTCTTCATCTCCATGTCTCAACAAACTGTTCCATGCTGTTTTTTCCATTCTTCATAAGACCGTTCTTCCACACTATATTAGTTTGAAACCATAAAATGCTTTGTTTTGATTTGTTTGCAAATACTGTGTATAAATGGCAGCTGCAAATAGGAACAATTTTGTTTGAGGGAATCTGTGAGAAAAATATTTAAACTTTCTTACATTCAGAACACAGGCTGTGCACCACACTTACATTTCCCAAGATCTGACTTCTCTAGAGAAGCAAAATTAATAAACAATTTGTATCATAATTAATCAGCAGTTTTCTGAAAAAAATCCCAAACACTCGTTACATCTATTTATTTTGAAACTTTCTTTGCACAATATTTCATTTTTACTGAAAAGACTAATGAAGCTGCACATATTTGGTACCTCTGAAAATCGAATCCTAGCATTTTTTAATTACTCATGAGAAGAGTTAAAAGGAGTAATGATTTGGTGTCAGTCTGTTCCTTAGAAGCTTTACAGTGAAACACTCATTTTCCTGGGTGAATTCACCAACCACAGGAATAAAGTCCACTAACTCTCCAGCAAACACAGAAAACTCTACCAATTGTAATGTTAAAGGTGTCTTTTGTTTGATGTCACAAATCTGTCACATATTAAGGAAGAAGCAAATCAAAAGGAAAGCAAGTCACAAAGGAAGAAAAACTTAGAGCATGAAAAAAAAATTAAATTTGGATGGTTACAAATGGAATTAATAGATTAAGAAATGGCTTCCTCTCTTCAGAAAAAATACTACCCAAGTCCTTATTTTACAATATTTTATTTCTTCTTTGATATTAAACACAAGAAATTTTAATTAAAATTATGTGTTTCTTATTGTTTCTTTTGTTGATGCTACATAATACATAAATATATTTGCACTGACATAGAATCATATAGGTTTAAATGACCTTTAAGGTTGTCAAGTCGAGACGTTAAATCAGCACTTCCAAATCCACAACTATGCCATGTCCCTCACTGCCGTATCTACATATCTTTTAAGTACCTCCAGGGACGGTGACTCAGCCACTTCCCTGGACAGCCTCTTCAAGTGTTTGACAACTCTTTTGGAGGAGAAATCTTTCCTAATAACCATTCTAAACCTTCTGTGATGCAAGTTGAGGCCATTTTCCCTTGTACTGCTGGTTGTTACTTGGGAGAAGAGGCCAACCCCCACTTGGCTACAACCTCCTTTCAGGTAGTTGCAGAGGGAAAGAAGGTCACACCCCAACCCTCTTTTCTTCAGGATTAATATTGTGCTCCACCCCCTTTACCAGCTTCTTTTCCTTTCTCTGAACATGTTCCAGCACTTCAATGGCCTTCTTGTAGTGAAGGACCCAAATCGGAACCCAAGTCTAAACACTTCTGTGTGACAGGTGTGCTATATCCTTATATCTTTACATCATACAAAACTTAAAGCAAACTGCGTTCAGCTAAATATACCTTTGTGCGTTTTTGGATATGCTAGTCATAATTTATAAATTTCAGATCAGTTCTATGCATGTAATAATGATAAGAGAGTAACTGTAAGAGATGTTACTGGCATATGCCTAGAAAGGAAGTCAAGCATAAATGTCATTCAAAAGAATGGTTCCTAGGATGTGAATGTTGAGAGATTATATGTCTGTAATGCTCCAAATGTACAGTAGCCCTCCAGAAAACAAGCATGTAAAAATTATTCTGATCTTAGCATCTGAATAACAGTAGAACAACTGTTCCATAGCTGTTACTTCCCTATGTTTTTATTTCTAGATAGAAGCACTAGGTAATCAAGTTTCTTAAGGAAAAAAACCCCAGTGTGTCGATAATAAATGTAATTCTACATCTTGATTCATTTATCAAAAATCCAATCTTCGAAAAAATTCACTGAATTTTATCTTGCTTTGCTCCATCTAGAAAAAAATTACAACATTGATAACATTAGAAAAGCATATTTGTTAACTGAATATCTCATACATAAGACTGTCACATTCCGATAGGGGGAGAAATGATCTCATATGTAAGACTGTCACATTCCGATAGGGGGAGAAATGACAGGCCACTCCGATTTTGGGGTGCAAGCAGCAATGGCGGTTTTATTGAGGGGCGCATGGGACTTTCATAGGTTTGAGTCAGAGGGTTCTGGAACCAGGGAGAAGTAACGGGCGGAGTTAGGGCGGAACGCGACACATAAGGGAGGGAGAGGTGGTGACCGCGACATACCAGGATAAAACTGGGGGTGGCCAGCCTTGTAAGGGAGGGGTGCACTGCAGCACAGGCTGGCCAGCAAGAGGACAGGGATACAGCAACCAATGACGACAACTGAACAATAGAAATGAAATAAAAATGGAATAATGCCTATTCTAATACAGAATGTTGCTAACTGGCTAACAAGAACATTTTAAAACTTTTAGAACGGCAGAAACGGCGACCAGGGGTCTGTTTCACAGGGATCGGGTCCGGCCCCAGGCCCAGTCAGATTCTCTTTAGTTTCGTTTTCTCCAGGTCCCGGTGCCGACTCAGTGTTCTCCTGCTTCCAGCTTTTAAAATCCTCTGGTGATTCTCCCTCATAAGACAAGTCCATAACTTCTTTCTTTTCAACCTTCTTTTTCCAACTGTCTCTTCTTAGAGAAGCACAACAATGTTATTGTATATTTGAAAATATTTTCAACACCCAAGGACTCACTTTTTTTATTACTGCCACAGTAATCTACTGGCACACTTAAGAACAGTGAAGCATTCACCATTTCAAAACAAAAATAATTTTAGCATTCAGGAAAACTTCACCAAAATCATGCACAGTAAGGCTTTCCCTGAACTGTGCTCCCAGAGATTTCTTTCAATGGCTTCAATCACTTATCCAATTATTCTAAAAACAATCTATCGCCGAAAAATGTATTTTCTTTTAAAATTCCAAACACTTGAGTTTTCCACTCAGAGAATGCACTTTATTGCACAACAGATAATATTTACCACCTCCAGGTACCCCCATGGTGAAAGCAGAGAGATACTTTATGTTGCCACAGTGAAGACTGCTTATTGTTCATCTTATTAGAATTATTTCTTATTATTGCATATTTGTAATCTTGGAAGACTGGAACATATCGGTCAGCACACCTTTTTCATGGGCTTGGGACATGAAAGCATTAAAAAATGTAATTTATTCCATTAAAAGTAAAGGAAGATGGAAGGCAAAAGGCCTTTGCTATTACAAGGAATTAAAAAGTATTCTTTCAGATATTATTTAATAGTTTGAAAAGAACAATTTTTGGATAAACTATGCATACATATTAAATAAAACAATAATAATATCCAAATGACACTAAAAGCACTATACTGCTTCCACTGAAGTAGATTAATTTACTCAGTTTCCTTATATTGTTGAATTCACTGTGCTTGTGTGCTGTGCATGATATGCAAATACATTATGTTTTATATTTATGTTTAAATTATATGAATAAGGCAAATAGAGAGGAATTAGACACTTCTCAGAGGAAAACATATCAGTCACTCTTTTTAGTGGATGACTTTCTAAATTTCTCATCTCCTGAACTTTTAGAGAGAGATAAATAGAAAGTATACCCTGTTAGGTTGAGAAGCTTGCTTATGCTTCTACCTTGTATCTTTTGCAGATGAGAGCACAATCATTGAGGGTTTTCCATAAGGTGAGAGTTTCTGGGAAGTGTTTCCTACACACACAGATAAAAAGCAAGAACATTAATATACACAGCATTTTTGTATCAAGAAGTCTTATCAATAAGGAAGCTTTCTGGGCATGCTGATACAATGAGAAAGAAAGGTAAAGCCCACAAAGAAATAAATGTTGCTTTAAATGGTAAAAGATAGTTCTGTGTGAGGTAGACTCTAAACAGAAGAAACTTTCCAGGCATGACCGTTTTCCTTTATCTCACAGTCAGACCAGGGCCCTTGCTGTTCCCTCCCACTTCTCTCAACACAGTTGTGGTTTACAACACAGCTTCTTTAGTCTGCAAAAGCCTTCTTAGCCTTATTTCACATGTGCAATCCTCCCTGACAGTATCTTCCTACCCAACCCAAACTCATCATCTGCATGACTCTTCTCTGTGTTTTTGTTGGATTATTCCTGTGTCTAACAGGGTCAATGCAAGTTCTTGGAGATGGAGTCTTGCATCCGGTTCTGAGCTGGTGTAAACTTGTGACTGCCCGAGGTGCCCTAAGAAGAACAATAGCCAGCTTAGCCCTTGGGAAGTCTATTAGGCATCTGTAAATGCCCAAGTAGTTGTGCTTTCTGACCTGCCCTGCCTTTTGGTGTATTGTGTCAGCTCTGAGGCTGAGATCACATTATACTTGAAAATGTCATAAATACACAATAAAGCCTACAATTTCAGTCATGGAAAATGCCTGCTATAACCTACAAACATGACTGGAAACACATAGCCCTATATGTATCACAGCTACTCAAAATTGTATAAATTTTCCTGTGAAAATAGAGAAATTGAAAATTCGTGTGAAAATGTATTTTGCTTATCAGATACAATAACATTCACTTAAGGTATCACCACAGACAGCAACCATAGTTGCATCCAAAATTAGTATATAGTTTATGCTACCCAGACTTGACCAGCTGTATCCATTCTGCAAGCATTTGGCCTGATATCTTCTCTGCTTCATGTGGCACGTCTGTAAATCTTATGACATAAATAGGAGAGCAGGTTTGGTGAAGCATCTTATTACATTCTGACATCAGCATCATTATACCATTCCGTTGACTGGCATTGTCTGGGTTGTGCTATGGGAGAACATGAAAAGTCTGGGACTGGTGGGTCATGTAGGTTTGACAGAGTCAAATGTGAAGGTGGCTCAGTTGTGCAGCCTTTGGGCAGCGTTACCTTGAATGAGCCATTCTCAGGGATCTACATAAGTTTTGTCTCTTCTGTTTGACTGGAAAGAGAGACCAGGAATAAAGTAATACATATAAAGCATATCTGATGGCATCATATACAGTGGCAAATAAAAATATACTATTTGACAATTTCACATTTGATTTTCCAGTTATGTTTATTAACAATAAAACAGGCCCTATCCTGATGTACCAAAGGGAGCCCCACTGCCCCCAGCCCCTGGGAGCCACCAGCCCTCAGAGAACTACAAGAGTGTAGTATGGCCCTGGGAGCACAGATCTTCTTCTATAAAACATATTTTTACTACCTATAAACTCTCAGGACTGCTGTAAGAATTAATTAATTATTCTTGGCAAAGTGCTTTAAGGTCCTCAGATGAAAACTACTATGTACATTCTCATTTCTCAGGCTGCTGCTGATTATTCCTGTTTAGTAGTTGTGTTCTGTCCAGTTGTCACACACAAGCTTTGTACCTTACCTCATGCTCTAGGCCATTGAACAACATGTCTGAGTGAGAAAGAAGTTGTGTTAGGGTGATGAACATATTTTGTGGTGCTGTAGAAGAAATAGTGCCTCCTACCAAGCAGGAGAAGTAATGAAGGGACAGTTTTAGTAGTTTAAGGTGCTCTTCAGGTCTTCTTGCATTGCAGAAATCTGAGGTGAGACACTTTCACATCTTTTATTTTTTTTAAGTAAATGTCAGCTGTTGACATGCAGAAACCCTTTCAGAATTTTTGTTTTTACTTAAAAAATAAAACCATATACTACTGTAATTTTATCACATATACTATAATTTTGTCTTTTGCATCTGTATAGTTTTTCCTTAGTTAAAGTCTGGAACATGAATAGAAAACTTATTTTGTGATTTGAAAATTATTATTTACATACATTGTAATGCAAAGACAAAAGAAAAAGTTGGGAAGGGAGCTTGGTTTCATTTCAGTGCAGAAAATGAACGAAAACCAGAACAGGTATAGAAACAGGCTACAGAAAATTGTCTTGTTAAAAGAAACCTTTTTGTTCAGAGTCTGATTCAGCTTTGTCTCAGCCCAGCAATGAGGTAAAAGTTTAGATTATCTTCTAGGTGGTGGTTAGTGCTCCATAAAAGGTGTTTGGTTCTGGGTGGAACTGCAGACTTTGTCCAGTAGTCTCTGAAAATATTGCACAAAAAAACCCAACCCAACTAACCTCTGTCAAATATCCTCCATTCTTTCATGCTTAGAGAGATTTTTATTCAGGTTCTTCAAGGAGGAGAGACCTGACAATATTGCCTCTGCCAGAGTCACATTCCTTTCAAACTGATTGTCAGCTTCCAGACCCTCCAGATGTGCCCTTCCTTAAATTCTAAACTTATACAATAAAATTACTTAAAACAGATAAGCTTCTTCTAATATATTTGGTTTGTTCTTCCTCATATATTACTCCAGTTTTTATAGCATGATTTTTTCCAATTTCTATTTTTTTCATATAATAGCTAAAGAATATATTCATTAATGCTTAAAATATATTTTACATAAACGCAATACATAACTTATTTTTCAAAATTATTTGTTTTTGTACTATTTAAGGTAATTCAGTCCTTAACTAAATGATTGACAATGCACGATTCATTGTCACATCCTGTGTCAGATCCTATTACCATGCTAAACTCAGTTGTTAGAATAATTGGGTTAATGTGCATTTATTGATTTCTCTTCAGTGAGAAATCTTATATTTCAATAGATTGCTTGGGATATTTCTGATTGTGTTGTAGCTGTAAAACTACAATGAACTCACGATCTTTCTGCAAAAGAAATACAAAAATAGTACTATTTCCAAGCTGGATAAAATCATGAGAATGTCTGTCATGGAGAGGTACAGGAGTAGGAAGGCATTCATTGAGTTCACTGTGATTTATAATCAATATTAACTACATAAAATACTGAGAAGCACAATAATCATAGCAAAGGTATGGTGGGTACTGTTCTTTTATCCTGTGAAGGTCATAATAAGATGAGTGAAGTGAGAAGAAAAATTGATGGAAAATAGTTTAAACTACAATGGAGAAAAAGAAAACATCTGTTTTGATGAAGAATTCCCTCCAGAAATCTTGCAAAAGGACTGACCTCTGCTGTAAATTTGCTTGAGAACTGGAACAGAAAGTTTAAATGAGATCTTTAGTGATTTCTGGCCTCACTGAAAGCTGGAAAATGACAATTATTCAATTTAAGAGTCTCCCTGTCTCAGAAAGGTAGGAAAAAGGGTCTGACTTGATGGCTCGACAGACTAATGCTACAGCCTGTAGTCTTTCTTTTTTCTGAGAACTGGTGTTCTAAACACCGCTAATCATGTCAACACATTTGTTTGTTGTGTCAAGTACTGGAAGGATTTGTGAATTGATCTTGATTTCAGCTGAAGGGGAAAAGAGGAAGAAATGTTGATAAAATTCCCCAAGGAATTTCCAGGTAGACGAATGTAAGTAATTTCACCAAGTAAAATTCCCACAGAAGCTTTAAAGTGCTTTAATGTTTCTCCTAGTTTTGCTCGCCTTTCATAATGATCCCCTGTAGATTTCCTTTCTGATAAATTTTGAAATACTCTAGGCCAAGAAAGGGCCAGTACTATGAACTACCATCTTATATTCCTCAGTAGAGCAAAGAGGCTAACAATACCATGAATCCTTTTTTTTTTTTAAACTTCTTTACTAATTCTGCATAAAGAGTTCATTGCTGTACAGAGTTGTGTCTTAGTTCCAGGAAGAACTAAGATATCTATATCAGCCAAGTAATAATCCCTCTCCTTCAAATTTAGAAAAATAGAACTTTAATTAGGGAAAAA
>JAWWMP010000081.1:87378752-87439403 GCA_035047865.1 Dendrocincla tyrannina | reverse complement strand
AAAGAAGTCCACTTGTCTCCCAACCCATTGTGCTTTCCAATTGTTTCAACAGAATATGGCAAGAGACAACTTTTGCGCAGCTAAGTCAGTCGTTAAGCATGCAAAAACAGAGAAGTATAGTCCACTAAAGATCAATACCTACCAAAGGTTAGAACTTAATATTCTGAAATCGACGTGAGGCTTTCCTTGAACCCCATATAGTTTCAGTGGACCTGGGGTAAATAATTGA
This sequence comes from Dendrocincla tyrannina, assembly GCA_035047865.1. Classification (NCBI taxonomy): domain Eukaryota; kingdom Metazoa; phylum Chordata; class Aves; order Passeriformes; family Dendrocolaptidae; genus Dendrocincla; species Dendrocincla tyrannina. Next base: position 87,439,174 of record JAWWMP010000081.1, on the reverse strand, counting down.
GAGAAATTAACTCTGAAGGTGAACTTTCCTGCTGTTCTGTGTGTTTGCTACCATGGGTCTGTGCTTCAAGGCATGGAACTAGCTCTTGTGTATGAAACACACTACTCTGGTGTGGTCCTGTGTCAGAGAAATCCTCCAAGGAGGCTGGAAGTTGGTTGTTAGTTACAAAGACTACCACAAACTATGATTCCTCTCATGTTTCTAGGTCCAGTGCCTCTCCTGACTCATTTCTTACTCAGAGTTCCACTTACACATCTTCCTGAACCACTCTGTTAGCATGGGTGCTTGGGGAAATTCTCTTGGTTAATTATGGTAGTCTGTGCCACCACTGTCTGGTTTGGGAGACATTGATCCATAAATATTCTCATTGAAGTCAAATCTGGGTGTTTCAGAAGTCAGTGCAAGTCAGTGCCATATGGGCAGCATGTGATTGCATCTGTATGACAAAATGTCACTTCACCTCTTACAGGCCAATTTAAGTACTAATGAGTAAGAAACAGCCATGAAATTAGCCCTTTATTTGAAAGCCTTGAGTTTCAGTATGTTTTCTAGTGACATTTGTCAAAATTAAAATAAAATACAACTCAGGAAATTGTCACTTATGACCTTTGTCTGCCCTTTCAAAAAGTGATAAAGTAAGTGTGTAGATTTGGATTCCTCCTAATAATACACAGACCTCTGCCATGTGAACAACTGAATATTTTTATTGGTATAAATTGCTAACATGTGTGTTCACATGCTCTACTATCTCTAATGAACAGTATTGTGTGATAAATATAAACACTTTTATAGCTACTGATGTGTAAATTTATATACATATGCAGTCAGTATTAGGCTGCACGATAATGAACAGTTGATTTGACAAATTGTTTGGAACAGGCATTCAGAAAACCATTGTCTAATGAATTTCTGTGGGTTGAGCCACATGTCTCCTTTTTACTCAACTTGTTTCTAGTAACTTATGTCTTTGGATTATGAATTCTGTACTTAGTTCATATCACTGAGAAGAGTCTTACTGTTGAACTAAAATGGAAACAGCCGACCCAAGTTCTGCAGCCTTTTTTTCTGCCAAATACCACAGTTATTTTATAGGCGTTTGCCAAACCACTTATGAAAATTTCCATACAGGAAAAAAAGATCCAGTAAAGTTGTAAATCACAAGGCAAATATTCTTCATTTGACAACTTTGGTCTTCTTGTGGTCTGTAAGAGAGCAATGAGTGGTTGAAAGAAGACTGATGATTTGACTTTTCATTGTTCAAATCAGTTCACTGGCAGTCAAAAATTTTCAGGAAGCCAATACTGATACATATGCAAATTCTTTTCAAATGTAGGGAAAATTGTCAATTCAAGAACTTTACCATGGCTTTACTATGGGTCTAACAAACTCCAGATTGATTACAGTAACCATGAATTGTCACTTCTTGGAAATATGTTATGTTTCTCCCTCTGCCTATAAACTGGTAAATTAATTCTGTCCACTGAAGATAATGATAAAGAATGTAGGTAATTTAGCAAAATTATGAAATAAATTACATCAGCAGACTAAATCAGCTAGCAGTAACTTTTAATTTCCACAGACAGCTATCTTTACTTTTCGAGCCCACTAGTGTACTCCTTCTTAAATGACATATTTGGAGCACTTGAGCACTGCACTATTCTTAAAGAATAAACTTCTGGTATTCACTTACATATTTTATTTGAGAAGGTAGCATTCTGATTCAAACTGAAGATGACCATAATTTTCCTTCAAAAAGACAACCTTGCTATCAAACATCCGGCTAGAAAATTCCTTTATCAAGATTGGAGAGTTCCTTTATCAAGATTGCATGCAAGAGGCAGAGCTGTTTTGAAAGTCAATGGTTTCAGAAAAGCTCTACTTACTGTTTGTTTTTTAGATGTAAGCTTCAAATTGTCAGAGTTTTGTTATTGTTGATAAAGACGGCCAGGGACTGATGCCCAGAGGGGGGGGTCTGAGTTGAAATTATGAGGTAAAGCTTGAATTTAATTCTCTTGGTAGGACAAGCAGAGACAGGAGACAATACAATCCTGTTGCCATCTTACTAATGGCTAATCTATGATGATTACTGGTTGCTAAATACCTTCATTTTCTAAATTTAAAAGACTTATTTATGATCCAGTTTTCAGCAGAAATATATTATCCCTTTATTAGCTTTTTTCATTGTGAAAAGTGGCTATCGAATATAGAATCATAAGACCTAAATATCCTACAATACCTTACTGTTCTATGAGCAGCTTCAAAACTGAACATTAACTCACTTTAAATAATTTTAAAAATGTACATTGATATTTGTGACAAAAGCTTTGCTTATGTCTCTGTAAAGAGGGTCCATTAAATTCCCTTTTCAAACTGACCCCTCTAGAGGCTGTGAAAAAAAATAGTCTCTCCTATTAGTCTTCTAATTTTCCAATTACAAGAGAGGCAACCCCAAAAGGTCAGCATAAATAACCTATGCCTTAAGTATTCAACAGAAAAAATAAATCTATTAAAAAATACTCTATTTCTAGGCAATGTGGCATGTCTAGCTTTGGCACATCAGCATATGCACAATGTAAGACAAAAAAGTAGTCTTTTTATCATAAATAAAACTTGGAAACAGAACCAATTGCAGTGTTTACATTAAAAGTTGTAGTTCAAAAAGTTCATTTCACAAGACTGTAAAAACATTGTGGATCTCTTCTGATGCAAGTTCAAATACTGTGACCTCATCACACAACTTGATGTGAGTTTCCTTGTCTCAACTTATATTCACTCCACACCACAAATGAGTGGGAGGGTAAGTACTGAGTGAAGAACTAAACTAAACTAAACTCAACTCATGTTTTTTTAAATGCTGTCCTTTTCAGCTTTTTCAACCTCCTGTTAAATTTTAAAATTCCGGGCCAGCTTATACTTTACTAGTTTCACCCACACAGTGACAATGCAGAGAACTAAGAAAATCTCTAGCCTTTCTTCAGCTGCCTTTGAAATGAGATGTGACATTAGCAAGGAAGAAGAGGAAGGATGTGCTAGAAGAATCCAGTTTGGCACGAGCACGTGAGGTGTTAGCAGCCATACAGTGTCCTGATACGTTTTGAGAAATCAAAAGCAGTTGCTGGCACACTTACACATATCCACAAAGTAGGATCCATCCCCAACATCCCTTCTGTTAGTGTGACTTCAGCCAAAGCAAAGTTTTCATGACTGGCAGAACACTCAATGACTCCACTCCTGTAGATCAGGCTTTTGTTGCTTTTGGTACTGTACAAACATATATAAATTGCTACACATTAATAATTTATATATAAAATAGAAAAGTCTGTAGAACAGAGGGCCTATGTAGGACAGAGTTCATGTAAAATATTCTGGTTTTGAAAGCTATCAAAAGCTGAATTTTGATGCAACACCCTCAAAAGCAGCAAAAAGCCAAAGCTGTTGATGCAAGCAGATAGTAATAATAATGTGATATTAAGGCAATGACATCACTTTTTTCTCTCTTAGTGTCTTACTGTTCAGTCCATTCATCCTATGGGATAATTAATGCTTGGAATTCATGTGAGAGCAAATTTTTGAGGTATGAAATTCAAGACACAAGAGGGAACATCAAGAATCAACACAGTTCAGTATGGACCCAAGACAGCAAAAATCTAGTTATCAGTAACTTTTCAGTGATTGACTTAATTCATGACACATATAACTTAAAGATGCAAAAAATAACTGCTGGGGAGTAATTTTTCCTTCATATGTGTAAATAAAAATGTTATATACTTGATTTGTTTTAATTCATATTAATTTTATATCATTTTCAAAAGCAATAAATTTTATTGAAATATCATGGTTGAATCTCTAATAGAAGTGTAAAGGTAAATATTATTAAATAATAAATAAAATAAAATAAAATATAATATAAATACAAAATATAAGCCTGCTACCCATTAGTGTAGGATTTAATGTCAGTTTCACTGGTACAGAACTTTCACACTCAGCCAATGATAACTGGGTGGAAATGATTTTCAAATTGCAAAAAAAGGCTTGGCTTGTAGTTCAGTCTTGCTAATTTGACTGCTCATTTTGTTTACCTGTGTTTTCTCTAGAAGAATTTAGAAAAATACAGGAATAACAAAGAGAAAGTATTTTTTTAATAATTCTCTTCTTTCTGTTCTCTACAGGAACAAGCTCTGTCACTAGGGTGGGACTGAATGCTAATCATGGTTTTGTTGTGACTGTTATTACAGAAGCATTTACAAATATTAAGATAAGTTTAAAGCACAGAACAAGATTTTGACATAATGAGATTTTCTATGAGTTCAAAACAGTTCTACAAATCTACATGCGAGTGACCAAACAATGTTGGATTAAGACACACTGAAATCACAGGGAAGAAATATTTAATCAGGAACAAAATCCTTAATTGTTATGCTGTTTCTATAGTACAAAATTCTAGCTCTCTCAGCTGCACATCTGTATTTATGATAAGGAATTCTTGTCTCCTGTAAAATATGAAATAATATATTTATGTAATTAATTCAATTTGTTAATTTTTGCTGTATTCATGTGTGGCAACAGTCTTCAAAATGGGGCATGTACACTTAACTTTCATTTATTTTAATGCACATAGGCCCCTGAAAATGGGATTTGCAACAGATGCTCAAAGGACTTATTTTAATTGTCTGATGGGAAATAATAAAACAAATTTTGTGTTGACTGGATATGCATATATACTCTAGATGGAGTAGAAGTGAAATATTTCATCAAAATATGAAGGAAACTGTTATGCCCCTTGTTATTCCCTAATAGCTATCTTTTTTCTCTTTTATTGGCTGCTTTTTTTAATGTATTTTCTGCTAATTGATACTACCATTATGAGTAAACATTTGCTCATCATTTTAACTATGGTACCCTAAAATGTCATAACAAAGTCATAGCCTATGGCATATAATAAAAAGAACATTCAGGAATGGTTTACGTTACTGGCTCCTTTTTGTAGGCCTTCCTTGTTCTTACAATGTAGCTTCAGATGGTGCCATATTATATCAGTACAGACAGGACTACGCACGGAATATTTTGAGATCTTCTGGCCACCAGATCTACAGTGGTCAAAAGCACACCTCTTGCCTCACTTTGAAATCTTGTAAGATTGGTCCTGTGCTCACACTGAAGAAAGTAATTCATATGGGAATATGAGCTTTAAAATCAAACACGTTGTAGTGTCACAGTAAAGGAATGACAGAAATTGCTGTGGTAGAGTCAAACGATTCAGCCTTTGCTACTGTATCTAGTAAGCTTGTTATGGAAAGTGCAAATGGATTATTTTGGGGATGGATAGATGGAAAGATGGATGGATGGATGGATGGATGGATGGATGGATGGATGGATGGATGGATGGATGGATGGATGGATGGATGGATGGAATCTTGAATGTCTTTTTTTGTGGCAAAAGTGAAAATCTTTGCTGGCATGTGAAGGCATCAGTACATCATAACTCCACAAAATTTATTTATTTACTACTGCTTATAATGCTTGTAGTATATTACTATAAGGAAGAAATAAGTACACTTATAAAAATGAATTACTTTAATCTTTATCATGTCAGACTCCTTCACTAAAGGCTTGGAAGGAGTCCAAGTTAGGGGCTCTCAGAATGGAACTGAGCTAAACGTAGAAGAGATCATTTCCTCACTGAACACTTTTATTTGCCATATCAGTAACCTCACTTACTATGTAGACCCCTTAAGAAGTTATATTCATCAAATAGATCCTATTTTTAGAAACTCTTCATCAGCAGTAAGATTTAGCAAGATGTTAATATAGGAAAACATTAAAAAATATAAAATTATGCAGAATTATATTGAAAAAAGAAAAAATCAATCAAATTATAAACTGCAAATTATGGGAAAGGGTAATCAATTTATATAAATGGGACCCTTTTACGAAGAGCAGGAGCTGAAAACTGATGTACAGAAAGGTATGATGTTAAATGAGAAAGTCTAGTTGAACAAAGAGACCTTTTCCTGTCCTCTAACATATTTTTGTCCTCAAACCATGTTAAACCCTAACTTCCATCACTAGTTTGAAAGATGTGCTTTATTAAAGCTTAGGAAAAGCTTAGCTTCCAAAAGTGGCTTTACTGGAAGAATTATCTAGAAACTGTTCTTGAGTCTTTAAGTGACAAACAGTTTAGTATGCTCAGGAAGCAGTCTGTGAAAGAACCATTGCATTTTGCCTCTAATCATCTTATTATAAACACTCTTGTTACGCTATTCAAATGTGGCTAACCATTGTGTTTGTTATCCCATTGTGATAAGAGATATATTGCTGTACATATAATCATGCTTTTGTTTGCCTTAGGATTTTGAGGTTCCTATGTAAGTAAAAGTATTTATGAAGGTTACAATTTAAAGAACTGTACTACTGTTTCTTCAAACAACAGTAATCAGTATATAGATTTAGCCCTAACAAAGGAAGACGACATTTCTCCTGTGCAAATATTCAGGCATGGTTTAACCTTGGCAATCAATACAGCATAGTAGCAAAGCTGGTGTACAAAACTTGATATTTAAGACAACAAATATTTACTGTAGTTGCTTCAAACCTTTCAGTATACAACTAACAGTTAAATCTTTACTTTTATGCTTTACTAGTAGCATTTGGAACTTTATCATTAAATAGTTGTTCTGAAAGAAAATACTGGTTTGTGTAACTTTATAGCAGACCATGCAAGCTATACAGTCTGTTGTGAAAACTGCTGATGTCATTACATACAATACCATGAATTTCTTCACATTTCTTTGCATTCTGTAATTCTAATGAAATTTCACAGTCTCCTTTTAGTAACTTTGGGCCTTAATCTAGCACAGGTCTTGAGATGAGTATGTTCTTAGCTTTAGTGGTGCATGTAGTTCATGCATTCAGAGGAACAATCTTGCAGGGTGGAAGTTAAACATATGCTTAAAAGGTTTTCTTATGGCCCTGCATCAGGACCATATCTGCTAATCATACCACTTCATGGCTACGAAGTGTCATTAAATATTGAGGAATTTTCATTCTGTTTGCATCAGTTGGTGCCTTTTTTTGTATTATTGTACAAATACTGTCAGCACATAAAGGAGGATGTAGTTTTCTCTGTAGTGCTCACTTCTTGTGGTCATACATGAGGGTAGCCCATTCTCCTGGAATTAATGGAACTTCTGCAAGTGTCTGTTAAGTGTCTGTATATTATGGGCAAAGTGCTAGTATTGTGTTAACACTTTACTATTTTATTTTTCTAGTCAGTTTGATCTTTATATCATTTATATGTCATACATGAAATCTCTTTATTTTCATATGCTCTCCTGCTGCCCTCTGACGCAGGCATTACTGGAAGGTCTATGCTTTTTGTTGTCAGCATTCATAAGCAGTTTCCTGCAATCATTCAACTCTGCAGTTACTTAAACAATGACCACAACATTCTAAATAGCTGTTGATTCCTCAATCAATTTAAAGCAGTTTAATAAATATCCCTAACAATTTTTAATAGTGCTTGAGTGCTTCCTGTGTTACAATGAGATAAGTGGAGCCGTACAAGGGCAAAACTTTATTTGAGCGGTAATTAAAAACCAGACTATTCATAACGAAATTTCATCTTTATATTCTTTTAAGATATTCACTCAAGATGAAAGTCACTTTCCCAAAAATGTGATCTACTAGCAAGCGAAAACTGATGTGATCCATCAGCAAGCGAAAACTCTTCCCTGGTCCAACTGGCACAAGACTATACTAAAACTTCTTCCCTAGAGATATCATATAAAGATAAATTTTGATGAGTTTTACAGGAAAGTAGTTTCTTTCTTTGGGACTGGACAAGGTGAGATTTGTGTGCTATACAAGAACTTTCTTTCCTTCTTTCTCCATTTGCAGATGTGCACACACGTATTTAAATACAGATAGCCAGTCTAAAGTAGTTCAGGCAGAACGGTGTTGAGTTCTTGTGGTCCTTGAATGACTTGGGTCAATGAGAATTACAGATTCTCCCTGGATCAAGCCCAGAGTGCAAGGAGGATTAGCAGCAACTTTTTCCAGAAGAAAGACGAAACTGATTCTTCTCCACTCTGAATGTTTGAAAGATTTACAGTAATGACACATGCCAGACCTAAAAATCTATTCAAGTACCAGTAAATTCAGGTCCTTTTGGTGAGCTTTAAGAGTATTATGATATCAATTTCTTTTGGCAAGAAATGCCTAACAGTAATCTTTTCCTGCATTCCATGAGAGTTATTAGTCAAAGTAATAGTTTATTTTTTTACCAGAAAAATAAACCATAACACACTCAGCACTGCAGTTCCCTAAACCATAATTCTATTTTGTTTGACTTACAAAGTGCTCTATATTTTGAAAAATTGTTCTGTAATGGATGAGGGATTTGTGAAAAGTTCTACTCCACATTAATTTGCTAGCTCTATTGCAATTGTAACTGAATGGACCACCAAGAATTATCTTCCAAGACTATGCTACTGATGAGATAGCATCACGTACAAAAGAATTCAAACTGAAAACAACTTCAACCTGCCCTGGTTAATCTTTGGTTGCAACATGAAAGTAACACTGAGTTAAAAATAAGTCTTCTATAGTAATTGTAGGTCCTTCGGTAAAAGAAAAGCTGAAAGAAAGGGCTGTAACAAGTTAATAAAAAGAAAATAAATGTTAATAAAATCGTGTTTACAAAAGGTGATGTAAAATATATGTGCTGTGTCATATAAAGTATTTGGAATTCAAAACCTTAGTCATTATTGCATATACATGAAATTAATTCAGTTCTTATAATAATTAGGTGGTGAAAGCTCTAAGAAAAAGACAAATAGGTATGTATGGCATGTAGATATATAACATATACCATAAAGACTACATTCCAACATATATGTTTATCTGAAACTTAATAGATTACCTTTTTTTAATTTCTCAAGAAAAGAATTTTTCATTTTTGTCCTTTTAGATATTACATTACTGTATTAATATTTTTTTATTTCCTAAATCTAAGGAAATAACATATATACATATATATGTGAACAGAATATAGAATCAAGCACTTTGACTCTATCTCTAAATGACTCTTAGTAAATTCATCCTTAAGAAAACTCTTTGCTTACTAGACAGGACAGACAAGATGAGGTTGGAAATGGAACAGCAGTGTTTTTCTTTTTTCTCTGAAACACAGTTTTATTTGCTGGAGACAATACTGTAAACACTAAGAGAGCATCCATGGTAAAAGACAGTAACAACAGTCTTTAGCACATCAGTCACGAGACAGCAAGACACAAACTACAATGAAAATAACAGCATCTATGGAGCATGTAATAGTCTATTTCATGTTAAATATTTACAATGACCCTCCCCACAAAACAACAGTACTATTTGACTAATATTTAGAAGTTTTATTGGGTTTCTTGTGGGTTGTTTTTTTTGGTTGTTTTCTTTTTTAAATCTGGATTTTCTACCCACTATAGTTTTTCTTTACGTGTGAAGTTGCCCTCACAATAGCTGCTTCTCAATAATTTTGCAGGTGTGTAAACACTTAGTTACTGAATTATAATGTTCTTGATGCAAAACGGGTTCCAGAATTCCAATGAAAAAGTATTTTCTGTAAAATTATTTAGATAATTCCAAGTATTCACTATTATCATGCTTTGAGAAGAGTAAGTGGTCTGTCCCATATTGAGAAGCAAATTTTCCTTTCCCTTTGGTAGAGAAATTTCATGTTCCTTTATATTGGTTAGTGGACTACATAATTTTTTTGATATTCTAGTTCTCAGAAAGTCTGCTACTCATCCAGTTTTGCATTTCTTGTTCCTTTACTGTCTGTTAGATAGCTACAATTTTAAGTGGAACAGAAGAGAAAAAAGGGACCTGACTCTAGAAGGAGAGGGATATATTTGTGAGCAGAAAGCAGGTGCTCTGATCACAGATGTGTGAAAATTTATTGCATGGCTCTGCTATTTATTATACAAATGTCATTTCTACATATCTGGTGTGCAAAACAGAGAGAAACACCACCTCTTCTTTTTACCCCACCGAAGACAAACAAAACCTGAACACACTCATGTTAGAAGAACATTATTTAAAGTGTAAAATTAAACACTTGAGAGTTAGGAAATGCCAGAAAGCAAGTTATCCATATAACGTTTAATATGGCATGTTCATAATATAAGGTACAGTTTCAGAAGCACCTAGATGTCTTATAAAGAAGACTTTTAATGGCACTTTGAAGCCTGATTGATTTCTGCATTGGTAAAATCTCATCAACAATCCTTACACATACATTATTTTCTCAATTTGACTATTCCCTTTTCCAGGGCAGAAAATTCACATAAGGTCATAGGAAGCCAGTTCACACTCCCAAAAGATTTTCCTTTGCAGCATGTGAATCCTTCACAAAACAACTCAGTCATGATATTAGTACAAATCTAAAATAAATATCACTTCTTCACTGGCTGAAACACACTGTGGAACATACTAAATGTACTGTAAGCATCAATGTCATCCAGAGCATTCCTAATATTTCCAGTTTTTATGTGATTGCTTTGTTTCTCCTCTCTTTTCTTTCCACTTTAAACTGATGCTTTGAATCAAAACCAGCATTAATTGAGACCAATAAAGCAGTAGCAGTATGTCTATAGTTTTGTGTTTTGGGGCTAACAGTAAGGCTAGCCCAACCCCAGCAATTTTTATGATGATGTGAATTAGTTCTATTGCAAAAAGTTTCCACACTCATCTAACTATATCTGATTTTTTCTTCTCTGTACCTCTACTCTTAAGGAAGATTGACTGCCTGCTGTTTACCAGAGAATTAAAAATTCACTGTCACTGCTAGAACTGCTGTTAACACAAGTGTTTAGATTTGCCTAGACCAGAAGTATACATGTTATGGCAAGGTTTTCAGAGGTAAGCACAGAAACCCCAGTCCTTGTCTGCTTTCCAGCAACACCAAGAGAATGTCAGATACATACTTTGATTACTCATTATTTTGAAAATATTACTGTTATTCACAAGTATTCAGCGCAGCTTGAGACACCTTCTGCTCTGTAAATCTGAGTACCACTGTGGAATCATGCTGAAGGCTCCATTCATGCTTGGATAAACTGTTCAAAGAGATGGTGGATTCAGGTAGTTTGCTTCACAATATGAAACAAACCATCTGATATTTATCTGTCCCTTGTTAAAATTCTGTTCAGTCACTTTTCTTTCAACCTCTCATCTCAGCTGCTTGAGTATTCTTGGCAGCAACTGTGACAAAGAAACACTGACAAAATTTCAATAAAATATGACTGCATCATAAAAGAGATGAAAGAATGAACTTGCACCTTGTGAAGCATACATTGGAATGTAAAAGAAACAAGTTTGCCTCTTGTATCACTCAAATTATTTCAAAATACATCCAGAGGTGATCACCTATGGTACAAAAAAAACCCAAAAAAACAAACACACACACACACACGCACAAAAAAAAAAAAACAAAACACAAAAAAACTGCAAACACAACCAAAATACCCACAGACCACCAGACTGAAAGAAGGCTGCAGCTGACAACTTTATTTCAACTGTTTAATTACATTATCTTGTCTGGATATACTTTTTAAAAAATTGAGTAATTTAGAAATTCATAGTCAGAATCGGGTGGTTTTGTTTCTGACTTACTTAAGAGAAACTGACCCATGTTGGACGATTATTGAAAACATAACTTCTGCATCCTGTTTTCTGAAGCCAAATAATTAGAGGCAGACAAATATTTCCTTGGATGTATCAGTTTCAGAATGCAACAAACTTTGCTCCAGTGTAGTGTAAATGGTGCTATGCCAGTTTTTTTTTTTATTTATATGTCATTTTCCCAACACTTTAAGCCAAATATGTGCAAAGGCAAATATTCTTCTGTGGTATTGGGCAGTATTGCAATGTTTGACAGTTCCATGGAGGTTAAGCTAGTGTGGAAGTGGAGCAACAGAATGAATCAGGTCTATAAATAAATAAACAAACAAACAAACACACAGTAGGAAAAACTCACCTGAATACTGGAGTTGAATGAATTAATCTTGTTTAAGCTCTCCAGAGAGCTGTAGGATTAGTCTGGACATTGGTGTGATGGTCATACCTTTGCGCACAGGATATATTTTCCTTTCTCCTTTTGTCTCCTACTGACAGTCTAATACTCACAGAAAGATCAAATGGAAAGTCACTTAGCTTCTGGAAAATACCGTTTTCCAGGTACTTAGGGATCATATTTTTATTTTTGCCTCTAACCTTATATTTTTTTAAATTATGCAGGCTCAAGACTACTTCTGAGTTTAATCCCATGCTCAAATGAGCTATATTCAATTAAAAAAAGAAAAAAAAAAAAAAAAGCAGCACACTGTTCAGATGCAAATCTAGGTAAAAAGTTAAGGCCTGTGAAAAAATATACAAAAATTGCAATTATGTATTATGTCTAAATTAACAATGACCAGACATTTTTAGATTAAACAAAATAGTCTAAAATGTCTGTTAAGTTTGGACTAAACAGTGCAGCTTTCAAGCTAAAACCTGTCTAGTTGGCCATTCTACATCTACAGTGAACAAAAAAAAAAGAGGCGATACATAAACTTGACACTGAATTATGTCTTGAATGTATGTATCTTCTGTATCTTCTTGACTCCTTGATCTGATGCTTTTCTCAGTAGATAGAGATATGTGTTTCTATATTATTATGGTTTGAAAATAATGAAAACAAGAAAGAAGTAGATTTAGCACTGTAATTTCACAAAATTTAGCCATGAAACCAAGAATCTTTCTTTGTAATTTTTCCTATAAAGGATGAACTTTCAGTTGAACTAAAACCTTTAATTACAAGAGTCCTGTGTACATTGTTCATCGGTCCCTTGAATACTAAAATCAATGTTTAATATATATTATGCTCTTCTGCAGAAATTTATTCAAAAGGGAGACAAATGGCTTGCATGAATCAGTCCACACTCACTGTCATATGTGTTAGTGGCTGATGTCTAAGGTACCTTATATTTTTTGTGCACACTTTTTTGCTGAGATGGTCTGCTTTGTTCAGGACTTTGATCAGCATCTGTTAGCCTCCAAGTCCTCAGAGCCATTTTATCTTAAAACACTATCAAAATCCATTATTACATTGTGTTATTTTAGATTATGCCAGGAGGTGACAGGATGTCAACAGAAGGAATAGTATAGTGCCAATTCAGAAGTCAAAAAAAAAAAGGCTGATATAGATCGGAATTTGTGTCAAATTTATTTGATCTGAATCATTCTGGACTAGAAAGCACATTATGGACACAAGAAAGCACACATTTTCTCCCCTTATCACAATCTAATGTAAATGTGAACAGTAGTGTGTTGTTACATCTCACATGGTGAACTGGAGCAGAGACGAGAAGACTCTAACAAGCTTCAGGGAAATTACAAGTCTGCGTAAACCTGTCTTCAACTGGTGGTATAGCCTTGCTATAGACAATTTACTGAAAACATTAGCAAGGAAGTGCTGATACAGTATAATAAAAACTCGCTAATAAGATTAAATCAAATAATGTATTTTGATGGCCTGTACTTTTTCAAAACTGTAAGCTATCTTGCACCATCTAGCAGTGATAGCTGCATCACCAGGAAGTCTCAAAAGAATCAGCTGTATTAAACAAGAATGGTCAAAAAACAGAAAAGCCAGATACTGATCTACAAACCACTTCAGGCATATTAATCAGAGATGAATGCAGGACACGTTTACACATAGTTACACACGTTTTTACACACAGTAAAAATAAACGTGTGGATACTTTGTGTTCTCTACAGGTAATTGAAGATACCTCCAGAGTAAATCAACGTAGCAATGCTTTAAGAAGGAAAATTACTCTTTTCTCATCAGGTCATCTTCATGCACCATAAGTTTTTTCACAGTAGTTACATAAGAGGACCTTGTAATTAGGGGAAATAATGGTCTCCAAGTTTTCTGGTGTTTTGTTCCTCTTCCATTCTTCATAGCCCTAGAAGAAAAAAATAGCAAACAAATACTTCATTGTTTTATATATATGAAAAGCCAAATAAATAAGATTTGATAGTTTTCCCCAATGGGTCAGCAAATTTTTTTTCAGAGGGTAAGTTGCACGGGAAGACTGCTACAGATCAGTGTGTCTTCTTAATCATATTAACATGAAAACATAGTTCATAAAGCAATACATACTCCTTTACAAATAAAATCCACATGAGAAAGCTAACTCCTGAGGTACTTATTCTTTCAACAAAATCTTTATCTGACAGTCTCCTATTGAAATATAAGGAAATGTGCTAGATTAAAGCATTTAGGATTTACTCAACAGTATGAGCTAAACTGAACACACTGCTATCACAAAGACTAATTACATAATATCATATAGTCAATATTTTTTTTTTTATATTCATATAAATGTCCATATCTTTTGTATACTATCATTTAGAAAGATGTTCCTAATACTGTGCATCTAAAAATTATGTTACTGGCATTAAATACCAAGCATGAATAAAACAAAAATCACCCTTATACTGTTTTTTGTCTTAGAATATTATTTCTCCCTATTTTTTAAATTGATGTTTTTCGGAAGAAACGGTTATTTATGGACCATATGAAAAAGGGGAAAAAGAGGAAGAAAAGCAGCCTTAAGAGAGAGAAAAAAACCTCCACTCGGCCAATTCTAGGTCATTTGGATATGTTAAAATAGTTGAAATTTATGTTTAAGAGGTAGACTCCAAGTGTGTTTCTTTTTCACTCAAACTTGTGTGAAGCAGCACACATGTCTTAAAATCTCAGACTAGGCTATTTATTGTCTCAAATAAGTACTCTGAGATTTGTCTTGTCCAGGAAAACTTAACTTTGAGATGGATATTGCTGCCTGTCTCTGTAATGGTGGAAAATATGTAAAGCCTTTTGAGCTGCCTTTACCATGGAAATAGAAATGGATAGTAGATGATTTGAACATACTTTGAATGTTTCTTTGAATGTGCAGGTTCCTGTACACCTGGCATAGGATTGCCACTGCTGTATAGGTTTGGACTTTCTCAACATCCTGTTGCCTTCAGCTCGTGGCACTGCACTGTCTCAGTGAGGTATTTGCACCTCAAGATAAACCAGGAAGCAAGAATGCATCAGGACATTCACAAAGGGCTGATGTTGGTTAAGTCTTTGCCTGGAAACCTCATATCAATATCCTGGCCAACTTCAAGTAAATGGTACCTGGAAGACCTTCTCTGATGTTGCCACTGAAGATATGTATGACTGTCCATGTTAACACATAAAATGTGTTCCCTCACATACACAGAAAACAGAAAGTCTGTAGAGGTGTCTACTGCTAACGTACATTCACAGTGTACTGAGAGAAAAAGTAAGAAATTTAATTACATTTTTACATTATGTGAAAAAGGATATTTTTAGAGGGGTGGGATCCATTAACATTACAATAGTGTTGTGCCCTGATCCAGAAGCTTCAAGATTTACTGGTCATTTCACTCTAATTTAGACTCTTAATAGTTCCCACATAAAACTTTTGCAGAGTCTTGGTTCTTTGATACCTTGATTTTGCATCCAGATAAGAAGCTACATGCTTTTCTCTAAGAGAATTTCTTGTAATTTTGTGAGAAAATTAGTGTTTTGGCAAAAAGTGTTTACAGGAATAACATGCGACCAAAGAACAGATTTCACAAAAGCATTGCACTTAATAGCAGGCTACTAGGAACAAAAAGACTTCCTTGCCTCCCTTCAAACAGCATTCTGAGCTCCACTTCTATACCCTTCCAAGGGTTTTACAAGCCAGCAGGCACTGCTGTGGAGTAGGGAACCTTCGTTGCACTCAGCAAACACCAACTCACAACTTAAGTGAAATAACACAACTTAAGTGAAATACCACTCAATCAGTTTTAAGTTACCCACAAGAGGAAGAAAAGACGAAAGGAAGAGAGATTAAGATTAAGGAGAATAAAGAGAGAAAGAGAGGAGAGAGAAATAGTTATCACCAAGAGGTCACATGTTGGCAGATTCCAGAAGACCAAGCCAAAGAAAAGATGGAGCCTGCATGTGCCTTTTTATATGGTTTGGCTACCTTGGCCACGCCTGCCAAGCAGGACATGTGGTTCACTGACCACTCACTGCCCTCCCAGCCAAAGGGAGGGGTGCCACATCTGATCAGAGTCTCCAGGGCACATGGTGTGGGCGGGCTACCAGGCAGGCCTTCCTTGATTGACAGCCCAGCTACACGGCTTCCAGGCCTTGTGCCCTCCCTGTACTCAGCCCTTCCCACACACACACAGAGACAAGATGGTTGATTCAACCCATCAATTAAAAAACTCATTGAGATACAAATCTAGAGTCTAGCCAGTTGGTTTACACATCTGTTTGGACCCTGATGGTTCCTTATCTTTAGATGAATTCTCCTAAACATCATTGTAGCTGGGATAATATCCATATTGTCAGGTTACAGCATTTCTGAACGTACATTTAGGGCCCATTCTATGCTGTTGGACCTGTTTTGAATAGAGGGGGAGTAACATCTTCTTTGACCTGCTGGACCCACTTCTTTTGATGTGGTCCAAACTATGATTGGCTTTCTGGGCCTCAACCACACACTGTTGGCTCATATCCAGCTTTTCATCCACAAGAACCCCCAAGTCCTTCTCCACAGGACTCATTGAGTGCTTCTCCCAGTCTGTGCTCATGTTTGGGATTGCCCCAACACAGGTGCAGCACCTTGCACTTGGACTTGTTAGACTTCATGAGATTCTTGTGGACCCAATTTTCAGGCTTATCCAGCTCGCTCTGGGTAACATCGCGTCCCTCAGGTGTGTCAACAACGCCACTAATCTTTATGTTGTCTACAGACTTGTTGACAGTGCACTCGATCATTAATAAATATACTAAAGAGCACTGGTCCAATGAAAGAGCCCTGACAAACACCACTTATCACCAACTTCCACCTTGACATAGAATTATTGACCACAACTCTCTGTCTGCATCCAGCCAGCCAATTCCTTATTTATCAAACAGTCTAAATTTCAAATCCTTGTATCCAATTTGAAGATAAAGATGTCATGTGGGACCATGGAAAATGCCTTACAGAAGTCTAGATAGTCAGTCTTCCCCAGTCAACTGTTGCTGTCACTCCAACATAGAAAACCACTAGATTGACCAGGCATGATTTGCCCTTAGAAAAGCCATGCTGGCAGTCTTGAATCACCTTCTTGTCTTGCACATGCCTTAACATTTCTTTCATTAGGATCTGCTCCATTATCTTCCCAGGCACAGAAGTGAGGCTAACTGGTCTGTGACACAAATGAGTTAGAAACAATCTGGATGTAACCTTTCTTGAATGACCATAGCACAATAGCTGTAATGCTTGTTTAAAGGGCTAAAACAGATTATGCCTAAAATCACCTCTACCTTTCCTTAGTTGTTTCAGAGTTCCCCCAATTTCAGTGAATTAGTCTACACTGAATGGTGTTTACTATTTGTGCTAATTAAATTAAATGTATATATATTATTGACTTTTTAAAGCTATTGGTTGAAGTTTCTTAAAAGGCATGAGGCTATATACATTGATACAACTTTATCATAGAACTTTTCATTTCATTCTTCTTCTACCTATCCACTTAAAATAAAACTTAATTTTAGACTAGATGTATGTTACACATATATCTTCATCTATTGTAATGCCATATGACAGAAAATCTTGTTTTATTACTCAAGGATTCTCTGTTGCCCATTATGCTATTACAATTATTTTTCAGTGCAAAGTGTTTACAGTTCAATACTTAGCAACATATGTAGTCATATTAATGAAATAGTTTTAAAATTATAGTTAATTCTAAAAATCAAAATATATTATTGAATGTATGTAATAGGTATATATTTTTTATATATATATATATATATATATATATATAAAATACATATGTACAGAAAAGGTTCCCTGAGGAACTTTTACATGGGGAAAAAAATTTAATGTCGTGGTTTAGGAATGATATTCTCCAATTTATTGCCTTCTCTGAAACACTCCAAACTGTGTACTGGTTGCCTACTCCACCCTTCCCCTCCTGCTCTCCCTACAGCAGGCTGGATAGGATAATGGGAGACACAAAAGGTGAATTGATATCAATTACAGATTGATATAAGAACAGTTTACTGGAAACAGCAATGAAATAAGAAACAGAGTACAGCAACAATATTTGTAAAGGCGGTGTAGAAGAAAGATAATGACACATGAAAAAGCTCACCACATCTGAACCGATGAACAGCTGCCATGCTGCCCCTGACTAAAGAGACTCCCTTCCTGCCATCCCCCACGATGAGATGGGGTGGTATAGAATGACCACCCCTGCTAACTATTTCAAAAATTTCCCCTATCCTGGCTGGAAGCAGAACACCAAGTTATACATAAACTCTTTAAGCCCTTCAGGCTTTCCAGCATAAATGCAATTTCTTAGTAATCACACAGAGTATTTCTTTGAAAGAAAACAAAAAAATAAGCAAGCAAATATTAAAAATAAATCGCAGTATTAGTTATATTTTCTGCATATGACATGCATTTTTGAAAAATGATTTTCACAGACTTTGACACAGAAAGTTTGCTTGATTGTTCCATATATGTAAATGCAATATATAACCAAAGCATTTGTCCGATACCATCTACAAGAAAGAGCAAGAAGAGAATTAGCAAAGCAGAGATTGTTTTTGCTCACCAGCTTGGACAACATAGATTTTACTGGCAATTAGAGAAATAAGCCCTTGGAATGTAGCTTCTCCCCTGTTCTGTCTTATCGCCACATAGCAACAAAGCATGAACAAAGCTGTTCAATTAAAGGAATGTACATTAAAAAATACAATAACTGATTTACATCATCCCAGTGATTTGGGGTTGATGTCTTGTACAGCTTGATTATTCAGTCCTCATTAGGTCCCTTGCCAGTCATCAGGCTTTTCCAGCTGCAGACTCTGGTCATTTACAGAGTTTTATAGACACTGGAGAGGTCTGTCTGAAGGATAAGAAAACACAAATTAGCCTATGCAGATTGGGCTCAGTCAATGCTGGCTTTGTGGTACAATATCCTCATTCAAACCGTTGGATATATCACTTTGGGCATGTTGTGTCAAAGAATTATACAGAAAATTACTAGAAGGGTGGTTTGCCTTTGTGTGCTGTGGTTTTGAAGCTTTTGAGGACTTCTGAACTTCTTTGAAAAGCAACACTATATGTATATGTTGCAGAAGGGAATGGTAGCCAAGATGAGAATTTTAGGTCACACATTTTGCAAAGAAACAAGAAAATGCAAATAGTCTCTTCGTTAGCTGCCAAAGCAGAAAGGGAAAGGCTTCTTTTCAGAGTTTTTCTGTCTCTAAAGAAAATTGTGGTAGGGCAAAGGGTATGTTTCCAATACTCAGATATGTTACTTGATTCCCCAAATTTATGAATTTATTTATATTTGTGTATATATATATATAATATATATAATATATACATATATAAAATAAGGAGGCTAACCTAATGGTGGAAAAATATTAGTATGTTCATGGCTGAACTATTTAAACACATTCAGTGAGAACTTATCTCAAATTTTGGTCTCTTTAATTTGAGATTTCACATTTTTTTCATTATTCAGATATATCATTTGAAAAAGAACTGTTTTTTGATCTCTGAATAACCACAAAAATATGACCCCCACCTTGTGCATGGTGTGTAGAGCAAGAACATTTCACTGGATAGAGCATGTTTTTAATTCAACACATCTAGCTTGAGAATTTCAAACTTTTTCTCAGGAAATTTGCCCAAACATGTGGCATTCATTAACTAAATAATTCATTACAACCTATTCCCTCAGCTTTATTATTAATAAAATTTCTTTGAAATAGTTGGAAATGTTATGGATTTTAAATTAGTTAGAATCTGAAATTTTTAGAAGTGACTGCATTTCTCTTCCTATTTGACAGTGTTGATACTGTTGTAGGGTTTTTTTCTGGTGGAATCAAAGAAATTATTCTTCCCTCTAAAAGAAGTGACAGTCATAGCAAACCCCCAAAACGTTTGCTCTTCTATAGTACTAGCCTGAATGTTCAACATATTTTGCAGACTGGATCTGACAATCAGTTCTGCTTTCTTTGAATCATCCCACTTTTCCTGTCTTTTAATAAATGGGAACATTTGGTGTGAGGGGGGTGTTCATTTGATATGGGCTCATTCATTTTATCCCTAATGTCAGTCAAGACAGTTTGTAGAAAACATTTGCAAACATATAATTACAACTATTTAATTAGCTTTAAACTGCGTTCAAGGAGTGTAATCAAGAAGTAATTTCTGTTACCAGCATATTATTCTGCTTTACAAAAACCTTTACAGAGAAGCATAAAGTAAAATGCTTCTCTTAGGGATGTTTTTTTGATAGGGGCATAATAACAGACACAGTCCAGACCTTGTTTTTTTTGTCCAACTCCTGACTCTGCATATGAACACCATACATCTCCCTCAAAAAGGGCATGGTAAAAGCATTTTTTTAATATGGGGTTTTTCATTCTGGTGGAAAGTCAGAAATCCAAATTTTTCGCTCTGCAAAAGATTACTACTACTCTGATATGTTTTGTGCTAATATATAAACCCAAAATTAATCATAATTACAATAATTTACCCTTTGCTTCTACCCATTTCCTTTATGAGGCTTGATTGTCCAGTGGTTTCAGTACCAAAACCCTTTAGAATTATGTCTGCATGGAGCAAAATCGCTTTTTCTCTAGAGATTTTTTTTATTTTTTTTTACCTGGTTTTCCCCTTTACATGACAAGAAATCCCATAATTTTCCAGAGTTTTCTCCATTGCCCAATGGACTGGCTTCATGTCATCAGAGGTTAGAATGCATTGTCAAATGAGGAGGGAGGGAACATTAAGATATAGAAAATATGAAAGCCCAGGATAAAGTCACAATGCTAAAGAGATTTTTAATATTCCCATAAGTTGCAGCAGGTTTAATATACAATCAGTGGGATCATTCAAGAAAATGAGTAAGACAGACAATCATGCTGCTTTGTATTGAACAGTATCAATATGTTTTGCACCAGACACTCCTATAAAATTCTGTTCTCATTTCACATTTTTTCTGTTCATTTTGACAAACTATAATACAGTACTCAGCTCTACTTTCCCTCAGGTCGATGTACATTTTCTATTGAATAATTCAATGTTAAGTTTGGCTGATACTGAAAAAATGTTAGCCAAGACACTAATGCAATACTTGTAAATTTTAATGGTCTTTTTTGATAGATTTCATAATGTAGATTATGCATTCAAGCATCTTGATTGATAATTTGAGGTCTTCCATACAGATTTTTGTTTACAGCCAGGCTTTTTCCTACAAGTTTCTGGTGCACTGGGAACACCAAGAGGCATCTCTGTTTATATGTTCTGTATTAAAATAAGCACTTTCAATTAAATTTTAATCTATTATTTTTCCTTCTGTATTGCACTTCTATAGTATTTTTATACACTATCCTAAAAATGTGTGAAAAACAGGAGAATGGAGAATAAAGACTACTGAATAAAAACTCTCAAAAAATTCTATATAAAAGCATTGAAGACAAGCCATTTTTTAATTTACCCTTGGTTTTTGTGCTGCTACTGTAAGCTGTTGTTGTAATTAAGTTATTTCCTACAAGTTCTAGAAAAAGATTAAAGTAAGACCAGGTTAAGAATGAGAAAGTCTACCTTATTAATGAGTTTTAGGCAAGTTACATGGAAACAGTGTTTCTGTTGTTATTTGCATAACATATGTTGTAGCTTGCTAAGCAATTACATGGAGCTCAGTCTGAAAATAATTAAGACAATAGTTTAGAGTAAATAAAAGCTCCAAAACAACAATTTGTGTCTCTGTTTAAAAAAAATAAAATCATTAACATGCATAACACTTGAAAGTCCAGAGAGAAGCTGATAGGCAGTGAAGTACTGAAGGAGAGTGAGATGATGTTTCTGCCACTATTCCTTATGTACAACAGAAATATAACATAATAGCAACAGCTGACTAATATAGCTGTTCAAGTCATTATGTGCAAGTTACACCTTGGGAACCAAAAATCCACTTAAAACTCCAGACAAAATCTATTATGTTGCTTTTTAGGACTGCATAGCCCTATTATGTATGAAATCACTAGACATCCTCTCTCTTGGGATGAAAATACTCTGGATTGACAGTACAGAATCACTCAGGTTGGCCTATAACCCTCACCTAAAATATTTTTGCAATCTAGAAATAGACAGACAATTGGCAGAACACTTGGAAGTGCTGCTTTTATTCTAATTCTATTGAATGGGACCAAGGAAGTCCTGAGTAGGTCGTAGGTCCTCTGCTGGACTCCCTTACTGAGAGTACATCCTTCACCAAGAGATTTTTCCTCCTGAAAGGCCAGAAAAAAAGCATTGATGGAAATAAAAGAAACATGAGTTCCATCAGAAATGAGAGAGGTGACATTCGACTCAGCCCCATAGAGGTTGGAGCACTATCCTAAAAAGAGAGAGGACTAAGGTGTTGGCATCCTGCTCCCAGAGCTTTTAAAATTTTATTCCACAATATAAGGATAAATCCACATGTATTCAAAGAAGCAGTGTCTGGGACACCTAAGCACCATAATCAGTACAGCACAAAGCCAGAGCAAGCCCTTGATACTATATACACTTCAAGGATTTTGGCCATCAAAACCTGTGATATTTGATAATTGTTTTCTGTATGTGTTCATACATTAAAAATCTAGGCTGGAGCGAAAGTTCTATCCATTTTTATTTTCTCACTTAATTTGGCCAGTACAAGGACAGGTATACTTAAAATCACATTTTTCAGGCAAAGGGAAGAGATCCTGGCAGTGATTGGCTTCTTCATTGCTCTTGAATGAGGTCAGCAACGAGAAAAGAAGCAGACTTCAATTGCCTCAACCACTTCACCTATTCCTGTTTAGCTCCTCTGCATGGCAGAATGACCACCCGAACCACTGGACACTCTGTATTCTGGATGACATACAAATGCATAGTCCTTCATCTGTATAAGAAAGACCTTTCTAAACTGGGGGGCTGTGATGTGTTATTTATCAAAAATACAGGAAAGCAATCAAGAAAATGTCTCTATTTAGCAAACATAATTTATATTTGTTTTATATAATTTATATATGTTCCTTTTCTAGGTTAAGTATAGATGGCTGTCCACCTTGGTCAAACTCAGTAGAATTTTGTCCCAAATTGATAGTGTGTAACGCTAATTCCTTTCTCATGTCTGCCTACTATCCATTCATGGTGTTAACTGGATTGTGGCAGCCTTACGCTCATGGTGTTCGGTTTTAGTCCTATGAAGCTTTATTATTTACTAAGCTGATATAACAGTATATACTTTGCTAGTGAACATATGTACAATATGTACAGAAGCAAAGAGTGTCCTGAAGGCCAGGGCCTGGGCTCTCCTCTAGTGACTCGGTCTGGAGAGACCCAGGGCCTACAAAAGCACAACTTCTCACGTGCTCCAAGGAGAAAGCTCATAAATACAATGTCTGTCACATTTGTTATATTCTGAATTTCTTTTTGAAGATGTTAGTATTCCATCACCTTTTCCATCACAGCCTCATCTGTAGGTGCTTCATTATATTCATATCTCATGGTGACATCTACCAAATATGCCTGCTTTTCCTTCACAAATACTAGGTCCAGTTTATATAACTCATTATTTTTATCTCTTATATGTAATTCCTGGAACATTATCTAGTCTTTCTTTTTAGCTTTTTTTGATAACATATCACAGAGAAAGTTGAGCCTTTTAATTCTTGCATCTTGCACAACTGTGCAATTCTTGATGATGTGGGAGCATGTTTCATTCACAGCCTGTCAATGTCTGCAGAATTTGATGTACCTTTCTTGTCTATCCCAGCCAGGAATTCTCTTGTGGGATAAACAGCTCTCAGATGTATTGCTCTTATGATCTTACTGTGGGACATACCTCTCTAGTTGCTGGTCTTATCCTCTTCAAAGTTGGTAATACAGGCCCTGGAATACCAGCTTGGACAACTTTACAAAATCTTGTTTTCTCCAGTTACAAGGCCAGCCCTGGATAGCTGATCTCCATTCTGATATTATTTCCTCTCTACCCCTCTTCCTCTCTAACCCTGTTTTGGGTTCCCATATTGATGGCATTTTTTCTTGTCTCCTCCAGCTTTTATTCAGAGCTTTTCAAATGCTTGTTCAATTGTTTCCTTTTTCAGAATTGTTCTGATTGTTTCATCTGAGGTCTTTGTGAGTTTATGCAGTCTTACGTCTTGCACACTTGAAGTCAATCCCATCAGTGTGGTAATACCCAAATCTCCATCCTTTGTACTTGAATATAGGATGGTGTTATATGTGCTTGGTTGTAAATGCCTCGACAGTTGATTGTATTGCTACGTAAAGAGACTGAAGGAACCCTGTTTTCAAAACTGTGGTCTGCCAGGTAGATTAATCTGGTGATGGTAAAAGTTTTCAACATGCCACCTTTCTGTAGTGGTTTTAGCAGTGCCTTATGGATCTCCTACTTTTGCAGGTAGTTCTGGTTTAGATATTCCACTCCAAGTGTCAATCTGCAGACCCAGATATTTCTCAGAACTACTGGGGTCAATGCTATTGAGGAGTGTGCTGTTAACAGTCCATGCTGGACAGTCGTTGATGATGCACCATTCTTTTGTTGTCTTGAGGTAGAAGCCATTGCACTTTTCTCTCTGTGTCTTGGGACCAGTGAACTCACAAAAGGTCTCTAAGATTTTGGTGTTACTTCCCATTCCTTCCCAGAATCCACTTAATAATACCAGTTTGCCAGCAAAGGCCATAGCTGTTATGATTTTTCTACTGTGTTTGTAGCCTTTTCCACACTCCTTCCACTTGCACAGTTGAATACAATCAGTGACATTGAATTGTCCATGTTTCACACCAATTTGTATCTGGATATGACCTGTCTGTTCATTTTTTGTGTCAATATATGTATAGATGTTTTTATACGTGTTCTCAGTCAGGATGTTGAAGTCTACACCTATTTAAGACCCATCAGGATATGCTGGTGGCTCACTGCATCAAAGGCCTTCACAATATCAATAAATACCAGTCCCAGTTGTTTGTGTTCCTTCTTCACCTTGCAAAATAGCAGTTGTAACAGGTTCAAATTTTTTGAGCATCCTGTTGATTTTATAAACTCTCTCTGGCTGGGATTAATTAGGCATGGCTTGGTCAGCCTTGTTGTTATTACTCTGGAAATCATTCCTAAAATCGTTTATCTAATGGTGATAAGTCACCAGTTGTTGATGTCCCTCGGGTGTTCTGGTTTGGCTGATTTTGGTAATAAAATAATCCAGAATCCCTTCACCATGTCCAGTATCATTCCTGATGCCAATCATAGATCAAAAATTTCCATAGTCTAGGAATATTTGGGGTCCATTTTATTGAGGTCCCTCAAAGTAACCCCATCTGGCCCCACAGCAGAGCTCTTACTCATCTCTTTGATGTTTTTGGAAATTTCCTTAGCTGTGATCGTGGTTTGGAAGGCATTGTTGTCATCTTGGCCAGTCGATTGAAATCCACCAACAAGTTTAAAGATTCTGGGTGATTTCCAACTTGATTTTAACACAGAATGTATTTCATCAGGTGTTATTTTACATTTCATAGATTCTGTATCATTCAGAATGATTTCTGCTAATTTCCTCTAGCAGGTAAAATATACAGTTAAAATAGCCTCTGGTATCATAGATAATGCCCCTTTTTGATGTCCCATTTCTTAATCCACTCTGTCTATACACTATACAAAAAGTAACTTTGCACTGTACAAACAAGGATCTGAAAAAATAAATAATTGTCATAGGGTATTTTTCATTATTTATTTCCATGTTATCTTGTATCCATAGCTAAAGAACATCATAAAATTTACCTTAAACAAATTATTCTTTCATGATTTAGTTCTAAGTATGTATATTCAAAGATAATGTCTGATTGCCTCCTCAAATCCTTAAAAATGCATTCTGATATCATACTTCCAATATAACATTTTATGTTAAATTTAACTTCAACCTGGAAATCAATGTTGATATTAAAGGGTGGTTCTAGAAATCAGAACTAGCAAAACAAGAACACCATATACAAATTATAACCTTGAATCTGTGAAAAGCCTAGATAGAGCTAAGGCTGTGAAAGAATTTTCTTTATAACCATTATAAAATTCCTCATATTAAATTATCAAGAACATAATGATAAAAATTTAGCCATTAAATGGTCTTTCACCTCCAATGATACTTGAAGATTTCTGAACAATTCTTAAAGTTATTAATACATGAGGTATTCATGAAAAACAAGGGGTTTAGCTTGTTTGTTTTTTTTTTTACTAACTATATAAATATTCAAAATATGATACAATTGAAACAGAAATTAGTTGTATGAACACTACCCATGTAAGGCCTAATTAAGTAAGTGTCACTGCTTAAGTGTTTTTCAAGACTTCTATGTGAATAAAGTCTAAGTATGTATTTATAGACATTCAAATCCTGAAAACTTCAGTAGACGAAAACTATGGTGCTAAAAGCTTTTTAATAAAGGTTAAAAAATCTTACTAAATTAAATATACTTCAATTAAGCATAAACTTTGATGTTCACCTCAATAATGTGTTAATTACTCAGATAAAGGATTTTGCGAACCCCTAAACCTGTTGCTATGAAAATCTGCACAAATTTGTCATAACTATAAGAATCTACAAGATTTTTTTCAAATAAATCTTAACATAACACATAGCAAACAAGTTTAGGTCACGTAGTGAATGAAAATTACCTCAGATATTTGAAAAATTATAGTCAGGATTCAGGATTTGAGCAAATCATATTCTAATCTTTTCAAGATTTAATTCACATATGGTCCTAAAATTTCTTTCTAGATTAGCCATATGTATTTACTAGATGAAGGTGTAAAACTCTTCAGTTTCTGCAAACTGTAATTTGGCAAATGTTCAGTAATACAGATCATTTGGAAAAGAAAATTGCTTTCAGTAGAAGAAAGTGAGTTAACAATATGTATAGTATGAGGTTCAGTTTTTAAAGCTATAGTCTTATTTTTAAACAGGCAGTAGCTGATGTAATTCTCACACTTAAATAAAAGATTGAAGACTTTGAAATATCATAAACTAAACTAAACAAATGCAAAGTGATATAGACACACAAATCAAAAGAAAAAAAAATCCATATTTTTGTCAGATAAAATCCTCTCTGAATACAGACTTGGTCCCAGACTGCTGTCTGTGTTGTTCTGGGTTATCCAGAATTAGAAGATGTAAATACCATCTGCAGATTTTACTGCCTGGACCTCTTGAAATTCTGCACTTCCATAGCCAAAAAGCATGATCTAAAAATATTAGGAATAATCCAAAATGGTCAGAGGAATGTCTAAGCTTCAAAAAAAAAAAAAAAAAAAAAACAAAAACAAACAGACAAACAAACAAAAAACAAACAAACAAACAAGGAAATATTTCATAAGACCAGTATATTTCAATTCCATAAGGGTCTTAGGAGATATAAACTGTTATGTCTTTTGCTATAATTTTGCAAGGAAATGAAAGAAAATCAGTAGCAATTAATTACATTAGGTAGAATTTTATTCTCAGTTACACCAAAGTAAGACAAGTTCAACTGCACTTATATCAGAAATGCTAGTCAAACCTTCAGGCTTCACTGTGAGCACACTTGCACTAATTTTCTTTACTATCATTAAAGGCAAACACATAATGCCTTGAATGTGGACACTGGCAAACATTTATCATGGGTTGATTTACCTCCCATGTGGAAGGACCAATTTGCAGAATTGTTTGTGTATCAAGAAGAGGTTTGTATTAATAGTGGCTTTGATAATGACATCTTTCAATTTAACGATATTTTTAGGAAAAGAACCTACAGGTTTGTTTTCAAAGTTCTTTGACTTTCTTTTATGAATTTTATTGAATTTTATAGAACTATGTTTTCATTTTTAAAACAGTGATATTCAAGATGGCATGTGCACCCTTCAAAATACACGGGTAGGAATTTGAACAGGCGTTTATGTACAAAATGCTCAAACAATCCTCTGTAAACTCTTTGCATCTATTCACACAATGTGAGAAATGAATCAACTGTCATCAACAGTGTTCAGATGAACCATAAGCTGAAAAATGATTGCATGAAGAATCCACTGGGCCATTGGAAATAACAAAGTTGTTAAAAATAAAAATGTAAATTATGAACAAAACATATTAATCTGATCAAATACATCATAGGCAAATAAATTATCCAATCCTTTCCCAAGAATACAAGTAACATCCAAATTCCTCTCCATAGTCTTGTGCCATTCCAAGTGCAAAAGAATGAAAGAATGCAGCTGAGTGGAAAAACACATTGAATGAGGAAAAACTCTAAGGTGCCTGAATGAAGATATTGGAAAATAAAGTATCTAGGAAACTAACCTGAGAGCCAAATAGACTGATTCTAAGGCTAAGTCATTCAGCAAGACAACCGAAGCAAGGCTCAGAAGCTACAGAGTTGGTTTTTTCTCTCAGTTATTCCTATATACCTGGAAGTGCCTGATCAGGTCTATGGAATGTCAGGAACCACATGTAAATATACCAAATGGCCCATGAGGCTGCTGTGCTCAAGGGACTAACACTTGGTATACAGGAATAATATGACTTTGCGTGCATTTGGTTATTCACACTGTAACGAAAGACATTACCTTTGAAGTACAACAGATACCAAATATTAGGGAATCATTATCAAGGAACTTTAGTAGACCATTTTGAAAAAAAAAAAAAAAAAAAAACAAACCTTTTCTGACAAGAGAATTCAATAAAAAAAAAAAAAAAATGGAACAAAATTTTTCAATAAACTGTTGCCTTATTCAAGACTAAGTTCTTTGCCCCAAGAAAATTTCTACAACATACAAAAGAGGTAAATACTACATTAAAAAATCAATACCTTAATTCATTCCAAGCATTGCTGTAATGTCTTCAATTAAGCAGTAACACATCCACTCTGGAAAGAGTAGCTGATCTTTGTAAGTGAACTAAGTCTTCTCACAAGTATGAGAGTATTTTCATTCATATGAAAACCAATGAGTGACAAAGATTATGAAAGGCTATTTTTTTGTTAAAGCTAATGGGATTGGTAGTAGACATTATTGCCTGGGAGTGCAAGCTCTAAGCACATGAGATGAGATATTACAAGTGTCTGAGGAGTATGACCTCATATGAACATGAACCACTCACCTATATATTTTGTTATTGCTATCCCTGGCAAACAGATTAAGCTAGCATGTACACACCAAAGTTGCACTCATATTTTGCTGGGTAGTCCTCCAAAGGTCGCATGCAGGCATTTGTAAATACACTTTCTTTGCAAGATGGAAGTCCTACTAATGTTGGGCAAAATTATATAATTTTGCTTACATAATCTCTCTGTTGACATGTTTTCTCAGCTTGAATTCTCCTTACTTCTATCAATAAATTTTGAGCAAGGTGATATTGAAGAAGTTCAGTGTGACTGCTCTGCAGATGATGGTCATAACATTAAAATGAAGACTCTCATTCTAGGTCTTCTCAGAGTACTTCCACTGAAACAGAAGCACCAGAAAAATGCATAGTTTTGTTGAAGCCAAGTGATTTTTTGCAAACATATAGGATTTACATAAAGATTTCAAAATACGAGCCCTTGGGCTGAAAGAGAGAAACATTAACATACCTATTTGCTATTACAAAATTTCTTTTCAGCATATTCAGAATTTTTAATACAATGTCATGCTCCAGTATACTCAGAGAAATATTATAAGTGGATCACTAATACTTGTCGTATTCACATTATGAATTTGTTAGTCCCTCTCAGGACTGTAAAAGTCAGGAAGGATGAATTGGTATGTCTACAAGACATCACTCTTTCTCAGAATGCTCACAATTCTTCATATCATATTCAGATCCAAATCCTTTACCCTCAGCATTAAAACGCCATAGCTGCTTCACTGCAACTCCTGCAGAGTGGTAGGGTAGACAAGTTCTCTCAGTACCTCAGCAGGAAGAAACCATTTTGCACAACCAATTTTGACAAAAGGATTTGCAAAGCTGAGATGTCCACCACAAGAAGGAAAGTACTACATTTCCTTGAGAATGGATAATCTGATCAGTTGCCTTTTCAAAAGGAAAAAGAACTGTTTTAGTTGTACAATATGCTGAGTGCTTCTCCACGCTAGGAGCTAACTACCAAATCCCTGTAACACCAGAGATATTAATAGTTTCATGTGTCTTTCTATATTATTGAGTAGGCCTGCTTGCATGTGTAAGAGAACACCAGTTTCCCACCAGGGGCTTCAAACATATTAAGCGTACCATTACAGCCAACCCAATCAGAGAAATTTTCAATTTTTGTTTTGTGAAAATTATACGTCTGGATTTAAAAGTTCACTATTACTGATAAGATCACAAATTAAAAGTAAGTTATAAAAATTTAGTGGTTAAGTTACATTTTTATAGACAGTTTCTGAACCATGAAAAGACCCCCTGCAAAGAGAGAAGTACCCAGACCTCAGACCTCCCACATGACAGCCCTCATCACAAGGCAGCAGAGCCAGGCTTCCTTTTTCTCTTTGCCCTAAATGGATATCAGATTCTCATCTGTGCAGTGACATTATTTTAATCTCTTGGTGTAAGAAAATGCAGAGGATTTTACTGTGAGTCTATTACTGCATCTCAGAATAGATTTGGAAAAGGGGAAGGTTTTCAGGAGCAAAGTTTCTCAGTTCAGTAACCCAGAACAACATAGAGAATTTTAGCTTTTCATTAAAAGTTAAAAAAAAAAAAAAGGTAAACATTTGAAATATAGACTTTTAAATAAAACTTTAAAATATTTCTTCTTTTACTTTTAGCTATGCAATTTCTAATATAGGTAAAACTTTTTCAATGGCATTAATCAGGACTTTAAGAGCTAATTCTCCTAGAGATGTCTGAGAATCCAAATACCTAGCAGATTGTAGGCAGTACTGCAGAGCTTTAGGCTGGAACTCTCTGGTTGTTTCGATTATTTTTGCAAGCATTGGTTGGAAGCCAGTGATTTTCAGTCCCTCTTGCAGCAGGAGGTAAAGATACTATGGAAGATACTGAAAACGCTTTAACGAGATCCACAAAAGTGTGTTTCTTGCTGAAGCTACTTAAGTGAGAAATTATCTACTCTGATGCATAATGTTGTATGTGTGGTGCTGAAATACAAGACTAGGATTTGGCATTTAAATGATTAAGGTGAACATGCATCATACTTTTGAGGACTTACTGAATAATTTGTGACTCTTTAAAGAATTATGTTATGCAAAAGCTGTACAGTATATTATTGCCTCAAACACTCCTTTTGAAATTTTTATACTCCATGCCCCTTTACAGTGTCATCGTCAAAAAAAGTGGAAGAAAGCTATCAATACCTGTTAGAAAATACTCTGCATAAAAACCTGAGGAAAATAAAGTTCACAAGTGCATTGACTGCAACACTCTTGCAGTAACAATGTGGTTTTTAATCAGTGTTGAAGACTTTTAAAAGAGCATTTAGGGAAATAAAATCACTTTCTTTTACTCACTATGACATTTTATGAAGGCATTCCTCATACACTAGCCCTAGACTCTTCTAAGACCTTTTAAAAATTTCGTTAATTATAACTTCACATACATATTCTTCACATACAGTCCTTTTTAATGATATAAAATTATTGCATAATCACAACGGAATGCCTAGGATAATTTTTTCTTTTGTTATTTTTACCTGTTCAAAGACAAGTATCCTATGAATTATTAGATGTGTAGCTTTGATGAGATTAGACAAGATTATATTTTCAGCAGTTTCGGGGGCGGGGAGGGAAGTTTTTCCAGCTCCTCTTTTTCATGTGGAAGGTAATCTGTATTTCACATAGCAGAAGGTAAGAATCCTTTTATAGAAGTGGACGTTACTTGTCTTGTGTCTGTCTCTGACATGTCATCACAAAAGGCTCCATGTGTTTGTCAGTTTTATTGCAAAATTAAAAACTAACTTGGCCACAGGAAAGTTCTTCTCCTAAAGCCCTTATGGATCACAGGCTTGTTTACATCCTAGGGCAGAGGTGCTTTTGCCTTATATTTTTATCCTGTCTGTACCACTTGATGTTCCTGTGTACCAGGAAAAGAAATACTTAAACCCACTGAGGTTACTGACAGGTATCTAACCAGGAGACAGAATAAAATACTCTGATTTCTTTTGCTACTGACTGTAGATTATCAGCCATGTGAGAGCTGCACAGCATGCTGAAAGAAGGAAGATAAATACAGCATTAATTACACCTGGACTATGTGAGGAATTTTCAGTCTTTTGTCAAAAGACCAATGTTGAAAAGGAAGTTAAAAACTACTGTCTTACTTCTAATGAAGAAAAAAAATAATTAAAAAAAAAGAAAGGAGCATAAAAGTTCTATATTTATTTGTGATAATATTACCCACCTTTTGTTGTTCTCTTTCTTTCCCAGTCCAATTGTTGTAGATTATTTGTAAAAGAATTTCTGCAAAGAATGGCTTAAGGAATCAGAAAATAAAAATTCTATTTGAAAAGAAATAAATGTTTATGGATTTTTGGTGGATATGAAACATATTTTTACCAGCTAGAGTGGCACTATGTAGATGTGGCCAGGACACCAGACATCTGTGTTCCCCCTCAGCTGAGACTCTTGGCTCACACCGGCAATTAATGTGTTATCAGTGACTCACTACCAACCCTGTAGAATCCAAACCTAGTGTTCAATGGTAACATATATTTATTGCTACCAAAATAGTCTTCTAAAAAATCGTGTGTATATTCCATGAATATGCAGGTTTACTGTGTTGAATATGAGTTTTCTTGGCAAGCTACTGGTAAAATCCTCAATCATACCAAAGTACCCTATTCTGGAAGGAAACAAGAAGACACTAATCTTGTCTCCATATACTCTGCAGATGAAAACATTTCACATAATAATCATATATTTTTTGATGTTTCACAATGTCAACACACTGTTTGGATAACAACAAAGTCTAATTTCTAATAAAGTGCTGCATGACATTTCTCTCCCTTAAAATAAAAAGATGGTGGGGCCTAAATCAAGGCTTAGAAACAAGTATTTGAATATTCCAGCTCTAACCACACTGCTTATAAAAGGGGTTTTGAATAAACCTCCCTCCTCCCAGGAGCTGCTTTTAACTTTCAAATGGAGCATGACTAAATTCTAGCAAAGCAGATATGATGTTTCCAATTAGCTCAGAGAGCTGAAAATAGTTGTGATGTTATCAGACAGTGGGTGCTGTGAATAGGAGCCACATCCTGACATAGCCTGTATCCTGGTTAAAATTTCAGAAGAAACATAAAAATTACTTAATCATATAATTGTGCATTCTGACTTTCTGTATTTTTATAAATTTTCCAAAGAATTTCTGGTCATAACCAAGCATGTGCTTTTTATTGCCTGGTCATTTTTTGGCAGCCAATTTGTAGGTTATGAATTCTAATCTGTCTTAAAACAGTAACCCTCCATAACATTTCTCACCCAGTGCCTGATCCAGGTTTCTCTGGAAAAAATGCCTTCAAAAAGCTCAGTATGAGTTTTGAGACTTTTTGTTAATTTGCAAGCAATAATACCAGCTTAGGCCACTATCTTTCAAAGCCTAATCTTTGCATTATGCATGATATCTGCTATTGGAGACTAGTGGGACAAGCCTGAGTCTTCCACTTTTCCTAACACTGGAAAACATAAACAGAAAATATTATGCTACTGATGAGTTATTCTCTCTTTAAATTGTGTTTAATAAAATAAAAGTCCACAATGCAAGCTGTAATGTAAGAGTCCTTTATTCACATGCTGTATTATTATTACGGTATTATCATTGGCTCCAGACTATGGGTTTTTTGCAATTATGATTATTTCCTTGTATTCTCTGTTTATTTGTACAGCTAGTAAAAAAAAGGTTCATCCAGGACATACAACATGGATTAAACTGAACAAAGCCTTTTTAAAGTCAATAAACTAGTTGTTTAACAGTTGGAATTTCATAAATAAAAGGGTTCTTAGTGAATGACTAAGCAGCATTAACATATTTTTTGAGTATTTTTTATTTGATTTTAATGTAAACATAGAGGGCAAAATACAGAACACAGCTTTTGAACAAAACACACCCATTTTCCTGGTTTACCTTCCCTGTAGAAAACACTACAATGTTGTCATTTTCATATCTGATTAAATGCTGCCACATTTCTGACTTCTACCACAAGAAATCAGGTGGTGGCATAATTTTTTCAAGACTACACTATATATAATAAGGTTGCATCATGCAAGAAAAAAAGTAAAATATTAATTTCACAGAACCTTTGTTTGACTCGAGTGGTCAAATCAGAACCTGCCATGAGTGTGCATGCCTTTGAATACACAGAACTCCATAAAATATTCCTTCTTCCAAAGAGACATTTCTGCAGAAACAGTACCCATAGCATAAGAAAGAAAATAGCTTTTCAGCAATGCTACTGCTGTTTACAATTAATTTCAGAAGTCATTATCAGTTTTTGGAGGGAAAAAGAAAAAGAAACAACTTATTTTGGGTGAAGAAATTGTATTTAAATTGATAATAAACTCTGTGGGCCCCCAGGGAGTTCAAGATTTCATCATTAGTTTTTAATCTGCGAGTACCTATGTTATTTGCAATCTAATTGAGATTACTTTGCCAGGAAAGTTTTCACAAAGTATTTTAGAAAATGAGAGTATCTTTTCAGGGACTGAATATGATATGGAAATTGGCATGTCATGGGATACGTTTTTACCAGTTTCTTTTTTTCTAACATCAGTTTAGAGAAATACTGATAATTTAATTTTATCCGTTTTGTTTTTTTTTTTTTTTGGTTTATGGAAAAAAACCCCACCCTGTGTTTTCTTCTAAGAAAACATCAATGTCTTCTAAATGTAAAATCAGTTTCAGCCAACAATTTAAAAAGAGACAGCCAGGTTGGATGGAGCTCTGAACAACCTGGTCTAGTGGGTAGCATCCCCCCATGGTATGGGAGGGGTCAAAACTAGATAACCTTTATGACCCCCTCCAACACAAAACATTCTATTATTCTATGAAATTATATTCAAGTTTTCTCTATAAAAAGAGCTGCTACAGTCCTCACTAGTTTAGGAGGTTTGCTTCCTTTGAACTTGATAGAGAGCTTCTCCTACTCCCTGGGACAAACCTGTGGAGAAGACAAGGAAGCCCAGCGTCTTTGAGCTGAGGGACTTCTTGTACCATGGTAGATCTCTGCAGCTGTGAGCTAGTATATCTTTATACTAGCTAGAAGGACAAAAAAACAAACTGTGTGAGCTGTGTAGTAAATAGGCTGTGTTGTGGAATGGAATTTAGCTTTGCACGGAAGGTGATTTTTTTCAAGTGAAACAAAGTTGAGAAGTCTGAAAGGGGAAATATATAAAGATAATTGGGGATCCATCATTCTCTGCACCACCTTCAGTACATCCAGGTCTGAGGTATTTTTTCTGCTCAAGAAGGAAATATGTATTAGAGTGTTTGTGCAATGGTTAACAATGAAACAACCCTGAACCCCATACTTTAACCGCTGGAGCCCCAGGTATAGCCACACACTTATTCTGAAAATGGAGACAATTGCTTCCAGGCGTAAGTTGGATCACAGATGTGAGAGGCACCATGCCTGACCACAAATTATTAAAGAAAAACATTAGCTGGTATTATTCTTGCTTATGAAAGTGTGCCAGTGGAAAAAGTCACAGGATCATGCTCACCAGCTACTACACAGATGCCAAGGGAAAGCATATCAACAAGGGCTGAAGTTTATAAAAAGTACACTATGCCTTTTGGGATAAAGAGGTTTCTGACTGCATTAACTTATATTGCTGTTGTTTTAAGAGTAAATAACATGCAGACATCCAGCTAGCTAATTGGCTGCTGGAGTTTTCATTTGGAATAATTTACAAAACCACAACATAATTTATTATGCAATGATTGGCCTTCCATGAACATAATTTCACGTTATGGCTCTATCTAAACCAAATACTATTTGGGCAGACATTATCCATCTTTTTACTTGTTTGGCACCAAGTTAAAGATGTTAATTGCTGAGCATTGAGCTGGGCCTAATAGTCACACCAGGCTCTGCAGGTTCATGTCACCACAGGGGAAACCTTCAGTAATGAGTTCTGGAAAAGAACATTCCTGCTCCAACAGGTAACTAGGACAGCATCTCAAGCACCTCTCCTCAGGGACTGCTATAAGGCATCTGGTTACCAGGTGTATTGGGTTTGCATGTCAACGTTTTGATGGAAGGACAGTTACAGGTATGGCTTCTGTGAGCAGCTGCCAGAAGTTTCCCCCATCTCCAACAGAGCCAGTGCCAGCTGGCTTCAAGATAGACTTGCCACTAGCCAAGGTCAAACCCTTCAGTGATCATGGTAGTGCCTCTGGAATAATGTGATGTCTAGGCTTAAAGACAAATTTGGGGATGAGAACTCCAGTAAAAATAACCGTCCTCTTTTTTTATTTCCCACCAATGTAAAGAGGCAAAATGTGAGGAGGTATAAGTAAAAAATAAGTTTACTGACAAGGGAAAAAAAGAAAAAAAATCAGCAACCACAAAAATACAAAGGAAGCAGCTTAAATCAACAAGGCAGGAATAATTCTCTAGCTTCCCACTCTGCCCTCCCACTCAACACCCAGGGCAAAAACAGACAAAGTAGCTGGAGCTTCCCTGCTGGACCACATGGTTTGGGAGAACAAAGGAAACAATACGGCAAACTAGTTTTTGGGATCCAGTGCTCTCCCCACAGAAAAGCAGGGCAAAGCCAAACCTGGAAAACTATTTCATCTGAGATGAGTTATACTCCCTGAAAAATGCTGATTGGTGGTGGCAGTAACAACCACAGTCACTGTGGCTCATTGTGGTCCTGGCAGCAAAAGGCAGTGGTGAAGCAGTGCTCCCAGCTTTGCTGCAGTTCTGTGGGCAAAGAAGTGGTTACCAGCAGCAGCTGGGGCTTCTGGAGCAGCTCCAACCCATGGCAAAACCCTCTCTCAAACACTCCATGCCAGCTGGAAGTCTGGCCCCTTGTGATGACATGCTCCATCCCCTGGGTTGTAACCATAACACATAGTTAAGAAGGGGACAGGGGAAAGAGAGTGTTGTGAACTTGCCAGAGAGAGGAGTCAGAATACGTGGGACAAACAGCCTTGAAGACACCAAAGTCAGTGAAGAAGGAGGGGAATGAAGTCTTCAAGGTACCAGAGCAGAGATCTCCTTGCAGCCCATAGTGAAGAGCATTGTGAGGCAGACTGTCCCTCTGCAGCCCATGGAGCAGATATCCACCTGCAGTCCCTCAAGGACCCCACAATGTATGTGGGTACACAAAGGAAGCTGTGACTCTGTGGGAAACCCACACTGCAGCAGACTCCTGAGAGGACCTGTGGCAAGATGGACAGAAAAGCCCACACTGGAGGAGGTTTTCTGGCAGGATCTATGACCCTACAAGGGACCCGTGTCAGAGCAACCTGTTCTATGCGCTTCATAGAAGGGACCCAAACTGGAGCAGTTTGTGAAGAACTGCAGCCCGAAGGACTCATGCTGGAGAAGTTTGTGGAGAACTGTCTCAGAGTAACAGAGGGACTGTTACAGAGGGATCCCCTTTTGCAACTGGGGAAGACTGTGAGGAGTTGTCCCCCAAGGAGAGAGAAACGGTACATTATTTGTGATGAACTGACTGTAACCCCCATTCCCTATCCCCCTGCACTGCTGGGAGGTGAGGAGGTACACAGAATTAGTATTGAAGTTAAGTCTGGGAAGAAAGGGGGGTTAAGGGGAAGATGCTTTAACGTTTGGATTTATTGCTCATTTTCCTATTCTGGTTTGATTGATAATAAATTAAACTTGTTTCTTCAAGCTGAGTCTGTTTTGCCCATGACGCTAACTGGTGAGTGATTCCCCTTTCCTTATCTCAACTCATGAGTCTTTCATTGTATTTTCTGTTCCCTGTCCAGCTGAAGAGTGGAGTGATAGAGTGGCTTTGGTGGATGTCTGGTGTCCAATCACAGTCAACCCACCACACCAGGACTGCTTGCAGCCTGTGGCACAACAGTAAGCAGATGGCGCAATGGCAAAGAAGTTCTCATCATTGCTCCCAAATGACTTTTGCTAAAAGCTAGGGACTAGAAAAGAGTTAAGAAAAGGCCTTTTTTTCCTTCTCCTGATATCCATATTTCCTGCAAATTCTTCTTATTAAAAAAAAAAAACCAAAACAAAACATAACAACAACATCAACAACAACAACAACAAAAATGGAGCAAGCAAATCTACTTTTATTTCCATGGATGTAAGTTCCAAAAGAAATGAGAAAACTACAAGACTGTATTCATATATCCCCTCATGTTGGTTCCAAGGATGTGCAGAGATTTAAGACATGATCCATAGAAGTAACATTTGTAGTGGAATTTTTTGTTACTCAGATGCCAAAATACTGCTTACTCTAGCTGTGGAAATAAATGTCTTAAATCCATTAAGCACCTACACTTATTCCTAAATTCATTGGTACTATGAAATAGCTAAACTTATGCTCCCAGGAATGAACAAAAGAACGCTTGCAGACCTGGGGATCACCTACCTAAGCTCCACCATGAACAAAAGACCCAAACTTTAAGGGGTTTTTTAGAGTGCTACATGAAATGACAGCCCAAAACCTTCATTCGAGTGTGTGGGCACTGTCTAAGCTGTTACATTAAAGAACATTGGTTGAGAAAGTAGGAATCCCATATTAAAGCCTTTTTCAACCCCTCATTTCCCATGTGACACTCTTGCTACCAGCCTATGAAATGATTCATATGGATTCATAACCTGTAACTAGGTAAGGTTAAGCTAAGAGTGCTTAGTGGGAAGAACCTTATTTTCTTCCCCTAGCAGGCATGCTTAAAATAGTCTAGTTAGCCCCTATTCTTAGAGGAAAAAAAATCCGGTCTCACCTTCACTGATGTAAGCATTTACCTCATGGAGTGCCAAGTATTGCAGAGTAGCTTATATTTGCAGTGTTTATAGCCAACTACACTGACACTGCATGGCATTTTATCTCATGTGGCATTCCTCTGACATGAGAAATTCTTAAGAAGATTATTTCACCTATGTTTTTTTCGGTTGGTTGGTTGTTTTTTTTAAATCAAAACTCTTCAGCTATCATGAGGCCTGTGTTCCTCTGGTAAAATGGTGGTTGGTGTTACAGAATGAATGTGGAAGATGTATGTTGTGGGCTCAGAGTAACTTTATGAGACGGTATTTGTTTATCACAGAATCACATAATCAATTAGTGAAGCATATTCTGATAGTGACAGGACAAGGGGGAGGACTAAACTGAGAATAGGTTTAGATTAGATATTAGGAAGAAGTTCTTCACTGTGAGGGTGGTGAGACACTGGAACAGGTTGCTCAGAGAAGTTGTGGATGCCCCATCCCTGAAAATGTTCAAGATCAAGCTGAATGGGGCTCTGAGAAAACTGGTCAAGTGGAAGGTGTCCCTGCCCACAGCAGGCAGGTTGGAACTAGATAATATTTAAACCTCTTCCAACCCATTCTATCATTCTTTGAATGCTGAAAGCCTCCATATGGCAGATGGAGTAAAGTAAAGATGGACTACAATGAAAAGTTTCTGGCTTGGACTGCATCTTAAATCTATCTTGGAAAGGACTAATTGATCGGTGACAAAATTACACCTGGGAAAGAGCAAATACAGCAGTGATGAGGGAAGGATGCTGGTGTGAACCACAGACAAACTCTTAGATGGCTGAATTGCTTCCTTGGAATCCTAATGGAGAAAAACTAGTACACAGCCCTAAGTGTGACACATGACTAAACAAAGGAATATACCTCACCTCCTGTTTTTCTCTTTAGATTATCCTTTTTGCTAGTTTTGGCTGCTTCTGAATCACTCTGTTAGGGGCACAGAAACTATAGTGACTTATGTACATATACATCTCTCTTTTTTTAACCATCCAGGAGGCTAAAAATTACTCATCTTTCCAGACTTTTGTGGATTTAAGTATAAAGATCTCTGTTTACATCTATTATTTGTCTCAAGTGCTACTGAATCAGATGAAGACAGGCAGTAAGAGCTTTGTTTTGTCTCTCTGCCCCATTGTCTGCATTAAATCTTGATGGAGTTTGATGGAGGAGTAATGCTGTAGCAAGAGGGGCACAGGCTGAGATATTCACCCTGCAAAAAGTCCAATGTACAGCCTCTACCTGTCATTTCTACATCTTTTTACAAAGATCTTGATTTACAACCTAAAACTGAAGACATAAATTCTTCAGCTGTGAAACTACCACTAATTCCCTCTACATGCTGCTCTGCTTGAAAGATTCAGAAAGTGCTTTTCTTTCCAAAACATGTGCCCTTTACTAAGCCAGCAGGAGAATATGTCCTAGTAAGGTAAAGAACAGTTCCAGCTTCCACAGACTTCTCTCTATATTTGCTCTTAGTACACCTAGAAGTAACTGGCAATGGAAATGACCTACTGAGTCCATTTCCTTGCAAGGACAGGACAGAGTCCCATGGGAGACAATGTATCAGATATTAAAGTGATTTCACACTTGATCTGAGCCCAGAAGTCAGATCTAATGTTTATTATGCATGGCAGCTCTATGAGTTTGTCTACTTAAACACATTGCAGTAAATAAACAAAACCTGTGCCTTGAGCATACACTCCTTGTCTTGTTTGGGGCAGTGAATGCCACAAACTGAGTCCAGTTGTAGCAGCTTTGATTTTCAGGTAACTTGAGATCCAGGGAATCCAAACAAGGAGTCTCACAGACCTACCATTTCAAAAAGCTCCCAAAGCATCGGTAAAGTCCCAGAGTTAAAATGTCATGTGTGCATTGGAAAAAGCACTCAGCTTATAGTAGGTGGGACATCATTACCCACACACATAGGAACTTAATAGCAGGCAAGGGGCATTCTCTATTAAATCTTGACATAGCATATTCAATAAAAAGCCTATATAGAAATAAATTAACAACAAAACCTAGTGAATTAAAAGCCACAATGGAGGAAAATAATTTAAGGAATGGAATAACGAGAACAATTTTCAACCATGAAATGTTTTTATCTTCTGATAACTTGCAAATGGTAAAGCCATGAATTTATGCATAAGATACAATACACAACAAAGAGATTATTCATATTCAAATCTCATGGTCCTCCATCACACATCCCTCTGTTTATATGTAGATAGTCTTATGAGAAAATGACACCAGGCACAACCAAAATTATGAGACAGCAAGTCAAGCCTGAAGATAATAATTACTTAGTTCACACAGGCACAGTGAAATTCTTCAGCTCACTGTGTTGGTGGACTGCAGTGGCAGATGTATGATGTGAAAGTAGTAAATTAGAAGGATATTCTTTCCTTCTCTCTTTTTTTTCCCCCCCCCTGAAAACTTAGTGAACTAATAACAGTTTGGCAATTGCATGGCTGGTATTTCAGAGGGAAGGGGGAATATAAAGCTGACTGACAGCACCAAGAGCCCGAATCCATTCCCATTTACACTAGTGTAAATCTTGAGCAAGTCCATTAGTTTTAGCTGAATTACTCTGGATATCAATGACATCAGGTGCGAGAAAAGTGGAAAAAGGGATCACATTTTACTATGGGGAGGCAATTGCTTCCACAAGAAATGCACATTATATTAACTACAAGGAATACTCAGTGTCCTAGTTAAGGTAATGTGGTAAAATAAAGCAATGAAAAATTAATCTAATCTCATAAAATAAAAGCATTAAAAAACCTTATTTACAACATTTTCCCCTTGATAAAAGGGATTATTTATCATTTTGTCAAGATGCTTAGCTATTCAAGGACTTCGTTAGACTAGCCTATTGAGATATATTTAGCAGTTTACACAACAAATGCCTTAGTTGTCTCTTCTTCCTGAGAAAAGTTTGACTATTTACAGTTTCATCAACACGCAGATTCTCCTTTTTTCCCCTCAAAACAGTCAACAGAGCAATTAATTATGACATTTCTCTCAAGATGACTACAGGCTGGAAAGTGTGCAAAGTGTCTGTTTAATATAATGATACATTTAAACTTCCTAATTGCTAGAATCATGATATACAATAGTCTTTTCTCATAGAAATTGTGATTAAATAGTCATAGGGTGTCTAAGAATAAAGTACTTCTGGCACTTCTGTAAGAGAAATTTAACATCAAGAAGATTTTGTTCTAATGAGTCTTAAAGCAGCAACATGTTACTGTTAAGAAATGCCAATATATAATTCTGCTTCAGGATTTTTTAATGTGGATGTTTGTATCCCTTCTTCAGATATTTTTTTTTTCATTACAAGTTGCCTTCCAGTCTCCTAAGACACTTATAAAATCATAATAATGTATTTTCATTTTTACTAGAGCTGTAATAATACTTGTAACACTTCCTCACTGTACTGGTCAAGCTCATTGTAAATTACAGGCTAGGATATACTGTAACTTAGCTCCTAAATGTGATTTCACAATTTGCTTTGTGTAAATGAAATGCCACATACTCACTGACTTTTATAATATCCCAGACTCTCACAAGGAATGTAAGACGTCATTGAGAAGAAACAATTCTTTTTGAAAGAATATAAAGTGCAGCTTGTAAAATGGAGTGTTTTTTCCAGGATGTCTTAATCTGCACATGAACTAGATAGGACTAAATGTAGAAGATGAATACAAGCAAGTGAACTCTAAGACCATCTGCTGAGACAGGTTGCAAAAATAAAAAGAAATATTGTAAGATACTAGAGTGTATAAGACATAAAGTATGATCATAGGAACATACAAAACCACAGACAATTCAAAAATTGATACATAAAGGAAATTCATCAACATGAAGTCAAGACAATTATCTTAATTCACAAATCTTTTAACAGAACTTATCTAAGCATATGCTAGCATAAAATCTGGATTTGGAGATATTGGTTGGTCTGAAAAAAAAATTAACTCGAACTGACTATTTTCTTCTTTAAGATTTTGTGTAGGAAATTGGAATCTGATTTTACAAGTCTATATTCAGAATTCAGAATATTTGGAGATATTGGTTGGTCTGAAAAAAAAATTAACTCGAACTGACTATTTTCTTCTTTAAGATTTTGTGTAGGAAATTGGAATCTGATTTTACAAGTCTATATTCAGAAGATGGAAACCTGGGGAAAGACTACTGATGGAGAAAGTTATTGCAAAACAATGCACTCAATTTTGTATATTTTCTAGACTTTAAGTTATTGTTGCATTTTCAGATGTCTATGGAAATTGTAGTAGAAGAAGAGCTATTACAAAATCTCAGCTCACTTTTCAATGAGAATTTGAGAAACCTGAATAATAAAAGACAGATCAAATTAGTACTATCCACTTAAAACCTTAATACAAATGTTACATCCTATTCCATAAAAAGCACTAATTCACTAACATTCTGCCAATTACAGGCTTTTTACTTTTTCCATTTTATTACATGCTTCTTTGACAAATACCTATCACGTAGTTTTGAAATATGACTAATATCTTTTGCTGACTTATATTTACAGTATAATTTAAAGATACCAAGTCTACCATTTAATAATATATCATAATGAAGACAACCTTCCCAAGACAGTTCAAGAAACCCAATTCAATTCTTTAATTCATATTATAATAAAAGCTTAATAAATGTGATCAGGTAATGCAAAAATAATATTTGATTTATTTCTTTTTTCTGTTCACAAATTATCTGCAGACAGAGCACATTATTCTTCAGTTATTGAATTATTTGAATTACAGATTTATTCCTCAAAAATATACAGACAATTTTTTAGATATCTAACAAGTCTGAGGTAGTTTATTTTGAATATTTAATTTAAAAAACGGGTTATTTATATCAACTACACAGCTCATTTTTGTTCTTAAACTAGATAAGCTTGACTATTAAATCTCAGGTGTCTGATGCAAATTATTTTGATTACAATTCAATGAGTTTTCTTCAAAGACAATTATTCACTAGAATATTTTACAGGATATGAAAAAAATAAATGTGTCAAAGTCTGAAATTTCCATAAGATTCTAGCACCTAAGCCCTTAGTTAATACTTGCTTCATAGGAAAGGATATAACTAATTCTTTAGTGCCAAAGTTAACTCTATGTATCTTGGTAACATTCTGTACCAGTACACCTGGCAGCGCTCGGATACGCAGCTAAAAAGATGTGTGTTACAGCAGTCAGCCTCTGCCAGGAACTGTAAGTACTGGATAAAAGACTGTTCAAGACGATGTGCACAAAACACAATCTCAAGTCAGAATCCAGGTGACATTATCTGATTATGTTGTTTAAATTAATAAGAAAGAAGAAAAAGAAGAAAGCGTAATTTCTTCTCTCCCTTTACATTCTCTCTCTCAATCAATGCAGGAAAGTTTAACAGGCTTTTTTTCCCCTGGAAATAAACTATCCATTTTGAAAGAAAAAAATCTCAGACTGCATTGCACATTCTTATCTGCAGTGAGGGTCTCCTCTGCACTCCTGCTCTCTCTGGAATCCCAATGATGTCAACACCAGATCTGCATGCAGAGCAAATACGGAGTAAGCATCTGGGACCCATCCTGTGGGTAATTAAAAGAAATCCTAGTTCCTTACAGGACAGCAAATTCAAATTCAAAAGACTTATCAATTTCAGTCATTTAACTGTTCACAGCCACTACAGTGGAGAACAATTTATTAACAAGGGTTAATACAGGAAAATATCAAAGCTAACTTAAGCAATATTGCTTTAATACTTAGAATTTAGGCAAGCTCTACAACAGTAATTTTTAAAAGCTTAACAAACAATATATCACAGAACTCCAGTTCTAATTTCTGTCTGCCTTTACTG
The DNA here is from genome assembly GCA_035047865.1 of Dendrocincla tyrannina. Classification (NCBI taxonomy): domain Eukaryota; kingdom Metazoa; phylum Chordata; class Aves; order Passeriformes; family Dendrocolaptidae; genus Dendrocincla; species Dendrocincla tyrannina. Next base: position 87,394,223 of record JAWWMP010000081.1, on the reverse strand, counting down.
GCATCACAGGAAGATTTAAAAAGGCCAAAGGAAACAATTCTGTAGTCATCCTTTGAGACCACGTTATAGAACCCATGAAGTTCCCCCAAGTTACGCAGAATTTAATTTCTTTTTGGTGCTGAGTTATTTTTGTTTTGTTACTGTACATCCAAGATTCATTCAAAATTAACTTACAAGGTCCTTATAAGTAGCATTGTTAAGATTTTGTGAAATGGTATGACAAAGGTAATGGAAGTCTACTGTAGCTTCATGGTGATGAATGCTCTGGAAGGCATTTTCATGTCAGAGTTTTCAGGGCCGTGTCATTGTCTTAATATCTCTTTCTGTTATTTTCATTTTCATTTGAATTTGAGTCAGTATGATTTCTTTTCAGAGGTTTCTATAAGCAGTCTCTAGTAACAGAAAGAGCACACAGACAAATCATTTTTCTGCAACATAAATTAATGTAGCTGAACATTTCACATGTAAGTGTTGCTTCCTTGAAAAGCAAAAGAGTGTTAACCTGAAGGTTTTCTGACACACCACAGCTGACTATCGTGCTTGTTGTGTTCTAGTAGTCTGTACCAAGTGTGATGTTAGCAAGGTGTTGGGGCTCTGTTGGAGTCCTCTAGTCTGATATTCATTAGCTATACTCAAACCTCAACCTTTTGCATTCTTGTCTAATTGTGGGTCCAGGTCTTTGTCCCTCTAGCACATTATATATATAGTGTGTGGTACTTTAACACTGAAGACTTCCTATTTCGTTTGTTTCTAGAATAAGTTGAGATCTTAACCTTCTACCATGCTTCTGTATTTTTCAACAGACTGCAGTCAAGTCACCATCTAATTTATTTATCTAATTTATAAATATTTATTTATCTAATTAATTTATTTTTAGTTGTTCTGGAATATGAGTCATCAAGTCATATAAAACTATTAGGAAATTAACTATATGTATTGGAAATACAGATAATAGAAATATACATACACCTACCTAGATAAATGAGTGGTTTACCTACATGTTCTCTGCCTTGTTTTCTTTTTCCTTCTGAATTTCAGAATTCAGGAAAGTGTTTTCTGAGGAGTCCTACAGCGCTTCTCTTTGTGTGGAGTCCCATCAGGCCATATCTCCTGCATTTGAAGTAGTTAGCAAGAAATCTCTTTTTTTCTAGCCTGTGCTGACATGTTCAACAGAGCAGTGAGACAACTCCTAATAGAAAAATGCAGTCCTTTAGTCAAAATATAGTTACAGTTACATTGATTTTGCACTTCAACTCCATGCAACTAACAGAAACAAAACAAAACAGAAAGAAACATGTACTACATGTCTCTTTATGTCAATCTATTTGCTCTGTGGAACCAGAAGAGTGACTTATCAGAGAGGTTAGTATTCCCACAGTGATGTTGGCAGAACAGAACACCACTCTTAAATGAATATGTGTTATTAGATGATATGGGACAAAATTATGCTAAAATAACCAAGCTGAATCCAGTCAGTGTCTTTCAACTTTCTGCAAGTATTGATGAAAATACTGTCATTTACTATCACTAACAATGATAAAATCCTGTCATATCAAGGCCATATTGTGCTAAAACATACATATCTGTGTGTAATTAAAAACTCTCAATTCTTGTCCAAAATTTATTATAGAATAAATAAATAATACAAACAAAATTTGTATAGTCAAAAATTATTTTCAGTGGTTCACATATTTGATGCAGTACAGAGAAGTTGTATCTCAAATAATGCCAATTCACTACCTGTACCCATACGCAGCGGGAAATATTGACTCTTGAATTCTGCAACACTTTTGAAACATGAGATTTAATTTTTCTCACAATGCAAATCATACATAATCTTTTATACTCTATAGTCTTTTTATAAATGCAAAATTTTAGTACCATCAGTGAGGCATTCATGAGTGTTCCATGGATGTAGGGAACTGAGTATAAGGGTGGAGATTATCCATGCATATCTCAGAGAAGTGTTTTGTCTTTTTACAAAAAGTTTAATAAATTTATGTCCGTTACATGTTTTTGAACAGCATTTTGAGAGATACTATTTACATTTAAGAGCATGTACTGAAAGGACAAGAATTAATGGTTTCAGACTGAAAGAGGGTAGGTTTAGACAATATTAGGAAAAAGTTCTTAGCTGTGGTGGTGGTGAGGCACTGGAACAAGATGTCCACGGAAGTTGTGGATGCCCCATCCCTGGGAGTCCTCAAGCCCAGGCAACCTGGTCTAGTGAAAGGTGTCCCTGCCCATGACAGGGGGGTTGCAGCTAGATGATCTTTAAGGTCCCTTCCAACCCCAACAATTCTGTGATTCTATGATTAATTTTAAATGTCCACAGCATTTCAGAATCCTCTGTAAAACAAAGTGTTTTCCCCTGAGGACTTTATAACATCATGCATTGCCTCCAGTCCACAAGGTATGCAGTACATAAGGTTTGAAGACATAATCACTGCCAGCATCAGCATAAGAAAGCTTTGACAAAAATATTAAAAGCCTTTGAAGGGAAAAGGGAATAAGAAAAGTCTGAGGAATTGAATGGAAGACAATGGGCAGTGAATCTGGGAAGGCAAAACTTCCATCACCTAAAGGATAATTTTCCAATGGAAATCTCTCGTGGAAAAAAAAAAATATTTATTTCTTGATAAAACTGTGTTGACTCTGATGGCAGAGTAACAGCTTGGATGCAAATCTACAACATGACAAAACTTTTTGTGGTAATAACATCTGAAAATGGTGGTATTAACTGTACCATTGTGGCTAAACAGAAAGCTGGAGAAGTTACATGAGTGGAAACCAGAACAGGAAAAAGTGTTACAAGTGCAGGCTTAGAGGAGGTAGAAGTAAACTACAATTTTAGAAGCAGGAATGGCAAACAACACAATTTCAGTAATACAATTCAAGGAGAAGCACAGTTTTAACTATAGTTTCTTCGTGCAACAAAAGAAGCTTCTACATTAATGGAAGGACTTTTAAAGTTGATGAGAACACATTGAGTTCTGTTTATATCAATGAGAGTATCTTCATATTGTGGACTTTTGAGAATCAGGACACTTTTAATTTGTGCTGCTGACACTCAGAGTAACCATTGACATCTCTTCTGGAAAATCTTGAACATAAATTTCACCTTGGAATCTGATTAAGAGAAAAAGTCAAAATCTTACAGACAGAAAGAATGGGAGTGATGCAACACTATTGAGTACAATTCTTATATATGTTAGGCCTGGATTTCATTTTTCTTAATATGTGCATCTATTTTATTTTTTCTCAAAATCCAATTGAATATTTGAAATCTTTTGTATAGGGAAAATAAAATCTTTATTTATAAATCTTATTGTATAGGGAAAAAGATTTTTACAACCCAATAAAGTGGTCAGAGATAATAAAAATATTGTCTGATTTCCAAGCCTACCAATCTTCCAAGGTTTGAACAAGTGATAACTTTCAAAAATTCAGCAATATCAATAACATAATAACTAGCTAAGCAATTTGTATTAATTAAAATAAACAGTATTATAACTTTATTGTTGTCCTCTGTCTGAAATATTGTAAACTAGATAATCTAAATTCAGATCATAATATAAAACAGGCATAGGTACTTATGCTTCGTTATGGAAAACCTCACCAAATAGGCCATGAATAGAAAGAAAATATTGCCTATTAATTCTGAAGGATTATCTCCTGGTTAAATTTGGTTTGGTTTAGTCTCTCACTATACTCACTCTGAGTGTTAAGAACTGTTACTCTCTGCATGAGTTATAGTTCACTTAATTTTTCTTCACTTTATTTTACCTTACAGAAAGAAGTTTATTATAGCATATGGTTTTGCAAAGTTTGGATTTTTGATTTAAGTGGCTGGAAAAATACCTGGTTGCTTTAACAAAAGAGCAGCTTGATCACAGCTTCATACAGCAGTGAGATTGCCTTGGTGTCATGCTAGTGTTTTACCCATGTCTCTATGAAGAAGTAATAAAAGAAATATAGATGATAACATTGTAGGCATCCAACCCTTTTTTGCTTATAGAAGGCTAGTTTTACTTGACCTTCCGCTCGGGCAGGGAACCATTCAGTTTCTGTGTATTTTTCATTCCTCACACCAGTTCTGAGAGCAAAGAAGAGGTTTAACTCTACACTATAAATATGTAACATGAAAGCTATGCAAGCTGTCAGAAAATATTCCAGTATTTAATGACAGTTTTCAGAATGTAAGTTTTGGAGATCTCAGATACCATGCATACCTTGACCAGTGAAATATATACATACTTCCACCATATCTATTTGAATATTTCAGTATTTTAAAGTATTCCTTTCCACCCAAGGCTAACCAGAGCCTGAAAGCTCACAGTAAGTGCTACTCACAAATCTTATTTTGAAGTCATGAAGGAATAAATTCAGAAAAAAAACAACCTGTGTGGGATGTCTTTCCTGAATATCAACCTTATTCTATTGAGGAGATGATGCTGTCAAAACTAAAAACTGCTCTACTTTTCAAAATAGTTTGGAAAAACAGCTCACAAAAAAAATACTTATTAAATAAAACACTCCTACATGGCATAAAATTAAACCAGGTGAAGAAAGTCTTTTCTTAGGCATACAAGATCATAAGGAAATTCACATCTTATTGGCTTCTCAGATCAGATCAAGTTATTTATACAATAAGGACTCAGAAAGATTAATTGTGCCTACACTCACTCTGCCACATAAAAAACAAGGGATTTGTGTTAACTTTAAGACTGAGTGTTGATAGAAGTTTTCTGCATCTTTTAACATCAATTTAATCAAAAATAAGAGAATATTTTAAGTCAATTTCTCAGGAGTGACAGAGATTAGTAGAAACATACACTGTGAAGTTGGTGCTGAGCAGTAATCTCTTGAATCAGACCTCCAGAGCTTTGTTATCCATTTAGTTACCATATATTAAAAATGGTTGGTTAGACATTGGAAAAAGATGCCCAGAGAAGCTGTGGATACCACATCTGTGGAAGTGCTAAAGGCTTGAAACCTGGTCTAGTGGAAGGTGCCGTTGCCTACAGCAGGGAGTTGGAAATTGATGGTCTTTAAGGTCCCCTTCAACCCAAAACATTCTATGACTCTATGATACTATTAAATTTTTTAAAGTGCACTTTGCTATTAAATAGCATGTCTTCTGTGACATTTTTTTTTTTCAGGGAGAAATGTACACACTTCTTTACTCTGTCTACTGTTAATATGAAATGATTAAATTGATGTATGTTTTAAATTCTCACCTCTCTCAGCCTAAGTAGTATGGGATGGGGGGAAAAAAAAAAAAAGAGAAAAGGAATAGAAGATAGTAATTTCAGTTTGGTCATTTTAAGGAGGGAAAGAATCATTACACAACCCCTACAGCAACTTACAAATTAGGGTAGCTTCCATGCCCTCAGTGCCACCTTTACATTGAGGAAAGTTTCAGGGACACTTCCATGGTTTGGTATGTTGCTCCACTCCATTTCTGCCTACTCTGAAAATCAAGACACCAGAACCTTTCCTTTGAGTTAGGGTAAGGAAAGGACATGAGGCAAACTAGTCTGGACTCTGTCTGTTTTTCTGCTCCAGAGACATGGTGATATTTATGAAAAATAACCCTTGCATTCCTCTGAGACGTGAGGAAGGACTTGTATACACTTTTAACAAGGAAAGAGACCTGACCAAGTGCAGTCAATTAATTTCAGTATATTTTAGCTATAACAGAAATTTGAAGAACTGTTCAGTTTCTACAACTAAGATGGCAGAGATACTCATTTCATCAAGGACTATTTATTGTCCTCAAGAGTGAACTAATTAAGAAAATTGTTGTAAATCATCATGTTAAATAATTTTGCATTTAGATGGTACCCACCATTATCTTTAATTTATGACTATCTATTGTAATAATAGAGTACCAACCAGAAATTCTACTATATTCATAATCTAACCTTCCAGATATGAAAGAATTTATGTCTAAAAATAATTTATAACTGGACTACATTTACTAGGAACTGAATACATAACACACAACCTAAAACAGATAGAGAAATGAAGCTATAGTCCTCTTAGCTTGTAATTTAGCTGCAGAATTAGATCTAACATGGCAGTTGCAATATTCCACAATTGCTAAGAGATATCATAGATCTCCAAAGCTAAAATATATGAGCACAGTACTTTTTTTCTTAAGGACACAAATGACTGATATAAATACCTGACTTTAATGCATATCATTTTTACATTTCTAGGGTATGAGCTAAAATCATAGGGATATCACAATAAAAGCACTAGATCAGTAAACTTAGGGTTAATGCAATGCTATTTCCCTGAGAAATAACACATTTGCCATTCTACAATGTCACTATCTAATATTTAAATATTAGGTATAAATGTATTAAGTATTATATTTTATTACATATTATATTTTATCAAATACTTCAAAATGTTCGATATTTTTACAAAACAAAGTAATCAGAATATTAAAAATATTTTCAATTATATAATTAATATAATTATATAAATTTCAATTAGATGAAAGTAAAGAAGGAGATCAGATTGATAGAAAGCAATAAATCCTATAATGCTCTTGTGGGTCTTGGTTAGGATTTTATCTGTACCAGCACCTCTATCAAGGGCTGAAATATTTTCTCTCTTGTGTGGAAGGATTCAATTTTTTTTTTTTTTTTTTTAAATAAAGACAGCAGGGACTATTTTTCCCTTTAATAATACCACAGGCAGAGGTACTTATGGAGGACTGGAAAGAGACAGACAGAAGAAATGCTGCAGATTTGCTCACTGATGGTGTACAAATTACAAGCAGAAACCAAATACAAAGCAATGGAATTTTTGAGTAAATCAGTGGATTTTGTGGAAGCAGTCTGATAGCTTTCTATAATTATAGTCTAACTGGCAAGTAATTTGAAATAATGTCTTAAAAACTATTTCCAAAGACCAAAAAGGAAAACGTCTTTGGAAAATACTGTGTTGAATGTAGAAAATAACTCAGTAGGAGGTATGAATTTAGAAACAGTCTGTTTTCAGAAGCTGTAAATAATCATTTTAATAATGTATCATATCATATTGTTTATTTCACAGTTTTTCTTTGAAACTTCCTAACAGAATAAATTGCTATTGCATAAAAAGAATATAAGGTTTAAACTTAACCCATCATCTGATATTAAACTACCACAGTATTCCATCCAAAAGCATATCTGAATTTTGGACCCCAGAAATTAATCTTTTCATAAAGCTATTGTTATTTCATTACAGGAGAATCCTTGCATTTTTTATTCATGCATGAAGCACAAGTGATTTTTTTAACATCTCATGAGGTTCATGACACATTGTGGGTACTGAAGACGGTGACAGACTGCAGGAGAAATAGTACTTAAAATCTGCGTCCTTTCTTCCTATCTTTCCTTGCTTGCAGTCAGGAACATACAGAAGAACTTATTATTCTGAACAGTTCTTCTGAACAGTCTTTATAAGCAACTTCTTAAAATTACAGAAGGGTAGTGGTAAACAGAGAGGAAAATTTCCCAGGAAACTGTAGCCATTGCAAAAGGGATTGGAATGTCTTCTGGAATAAGCAAATAAGAAACAATTAGAATACTAGTTAAGGATGAAACACCAAGAAATCCCATGTTATATTGTTTGCAGTTTGACAAAAGCAAATATGAATAATTAATTTGTTACATGTTATATATATATTTGTTATATGTTTGGTTTGAATGTTAATTTGTTTCCAATAGCATACTGTCTAAAAAGGATTATAAACTATTAAATGAGAAACAGATTTTATTTATGGGTATATAGAGCCTTCAGTTGAAGACTAAGATATGACTGTCATTGCTAAAGATAACAAAAAAATATTTAGAAAACTATTTAACACTGCTATAGGAGGGACAAGGAACACTGGATTCTAAATATCATTGTATCTAATGCTGTGCTGAAAATTAGCTTAGGAGAAGAGTTTGAGAAGCCACTGCCATGGACAAGATGATATCAAAAGGCTGTGTACCCCATATGCCACACACTACCCCTCCTCATGGCTCAGAGAATCAGGGAACCACAGAGCTGGTCACTGACCTCCCCTCTGTCCCCCTTATGTGTGTACCATGCGGCCACTCCATAGCCCAGCGAGCGGATGGCACACAGACTTACAGAGTTGAGAGCAGCTCTAGACTCAGTTCGTCACTATTTTCTTAGAGTTCCCTATTGCTACCTAGCTCTCATGCTTTTCATCCATATAAACATCTGGTTTAGTCATCTACATAATCTTGAGAACAGCTGCTCTCACAGGCCTACATTAGCCACTGCAACGTCTTCAAGGACACACTTCAATCACAGTTGCCTGCTTTAACAATTGTGAGCAATTTTTGCCAGCCTCTGCTCACCTTAATGCATCAGAAGATATTGGGTACCAAACAATTAAAGAGGTCAGTGTTGTCATCACCATTATACAGATAGAAAAACTAAGGCACAGGCATGCAGTGTAACTCTCCAGGGACACTCAAGCGACCAAAACTTAAACGGTAATATATATCTTAAAATGCAAAGCACTGCTTTGGTATTTTGACTATCCAAAACTGTAGTTTATACATGAAGAGGTCTGATAAAATATTTTAACTTTGGAGTGATAATTAGGTTTTAATCTTTCATTTATTAAAATAAGAGGCATGCTATAAAAAAGTAAGGAAAAAAATCCTCTGAATTCCTAAACTTGTGAATTTTAATTTCATATATATTTATTCACTGCTGTTTAAGAATTAATAATAATTAAACAATTATCTCTTCATTTTTTCCTGGTTTTCAGTACAGTTTCATTTTATAATCATCTGAGATAATACTAGTGAAAGATAAAAACTTCCATATAATCATTAGTTAATAGCAGAGCATGCTGAAAATCATTACAGTGAAATGGAGGTATATGGAAAATTCATTTCTTTAACCACTGATTGCCTGACTGTCACTTTCATGTCCATATATTGCTACAAACCGTGATCCCAAATTATGTCAAAGGCACTCCACCTCTTCATTTTGAAGTTAAAATATGAGAAATGCTAATAGCAGCACAATGTCATAGACCTGATTTTTCTCAAAGAAAATGAAATTTTTTGCCTCCTTTCTCATCAGTTTTATCTCAGCTAATATGTCACAGGAAGAAATCTACATTTGAATTCCAGGTATCTTCCTAAGCCGAGTAAAAGCTTAGTTGTGATCAAATTTAAGAGAATGGAGAACCCGGGCAACTGGTGGACCTTCTGAGAACAGCAGACTCAAAAATACCTGTTGCTGGCTTTTGAGATTTGAGGAGATTAAGGTGTGCATTATTGACAATGCGTTATCAGTGCCAAATCAAAACCATTAGCAATTGTGTTTGAAAATAGAGCCTTAAAACAGAATTAGAAGGGAAGATTGCATGCATGATGTTGAGAGATTGTGAAAGTTATCTTCAGTCAACTGGAAAGTCAAATCTCTTACTTATTTTAACATAATTCACCACTAAAGCCAGTCTATGGAAAGAACTGAGGTATAAATAAATTGGGTTTGGGACAGACATGAGGTATAATTCCAGTAAACTGATGTTTTACAATTGGCTTGCTGCTTCTAATCTCTGAAAAGCCCAGCCCTTTGTGCCATACCTGCTTCCTCCTTTGTTCTTCAAGCAATATATTTGTTTGTTTGGTTGGGTTTTTTTTTAACTTTAATTACATTTCCTTTGAACCTGTGATATGATCTTCTCTAGAGAATATGCTGGAAATTTTTGGTATTTGAGGGAAAATTACTGATGTTGAAACAAGCCTTGAAAAAGCTGGCTCCCTTTCGGTGTCACCAAGTGACTAGGTATTGGTACTCTACTAAACAACTTCTTTCTGTATGCCTCATATGTTCTTGTTTTTGAGTATAAAAAGCCAGTCACGCCTTTCTTTACTGATATTGTCTTATCCTAAATCAGGCCACATTAGCTAACTAGATGGGTGTAAAATGCTTTACGTAAAGTGGATTTTATTCAGCATATCTTTGTTTCTTGCTTCTGCAGTCCCTGAGGACCCAATAACTACAAAGCAACCCTGAATAACAGGAATGTAGGAACAGATGTTATTTGGGCACACTCACATACTAAAGACTTCTAAGAATCCCTGATGTCCAATTATTTAAACACTTATTCTTAAGTTTCTGTTCAGTGCATGACGAATTTAGTCTATTTTAGCTGAATGCAAAAAGAAAGTAGTTAGTGTGAAAGTGATGTCAATCAAAAGGGACACATAAATGGACTGGGTAACACTATCTCACAAAGCATACCTAACATAACCAAATAGGTAATTCAAATGAGATCAGTTTAGCCTGTAATAATTACATAAGTGCCATGTGTAAAGAAGGTAATTATTATCTCATTATTTTCAAATTATTTTGGATTATTTGGATGCTAGAGTATTACCATATATACTGTATTATTATAATAAAAATCCATAGTCATGTGGTCATTTTAAACCATAATATTGGAATAAAAATAAAACCACAGTGGCCCAGAATACAAAGATAGACTATATTGGTTTGGAAGATCTTCAGTTTTACCAGCATTAGGTCATGTGAAGGACTTCGGCAGGCTTGGTTTGCAGTGTGCCAGAAGCGGCACATCCTCCTTCAGTGATTCCCAACATCCAGAATTGTTACAGGTAATAAAACTACCTTCTTTTCTCATCCCAGCTACTTCCAAACCCTAACTTGTTCACCTGCTCATGGATGAGAAGATTATTCCAAGTGAGAGGAACACCACACATTTAGCTTTATATTACATACAAAACGAGGGGTTACTTTGTTCCACAATTTTCTTTGAAATGCCACCTTCCCCTACATGATTCCCAAAGACGAAAGAAAAGGAAAAAAAGAAATCTCTTAATGTAGTGGAAATATTTGAAATTCTTATTCTAACACTAGGGGAAACCAACTGTACTGTGTATTTTTTGAGGGAGAAAACACAGAATGATCTCTATAAATGGACCAAAATTAAGCAGAACTCAGTGATTGCTGAATAGGGACACTGGTTGTATTTTAAGAAGGCTTAGGTAAGTTTAAGTCACTGTAAACTTGAAGAACTGCTTCCTTAGCTAATGAAAAACAAGTTTTAATTAAATGTGGTGTTATGAATTAATGTCCATTTTCCCTTCTGCTACTCAGTGTTGCTTCAAATTTAAAAATAGAGAAGTAATGGAAAGGGTTGTTAAATTCATTATTTTGGGGCCAATAAATTTCATCTCTGTTTTTTAAATTTCCTGTGATGTTTGGTTATGACTGCCAAATTGTACCAATAGGTCATGCCATGACTATAACATATCAAAAAGCAAGATAGAATACTTATCTGTGCCTTCTTCATTAGCATCCTCATTCTTTAATCAGGATCATTAGAGCCATTCTAATGTTAAAATTCATCTTCTGTCTTAGCTTCTTAATAGGGGTACACTTCTAAGAAGAATTTATACACACAAAATCCTAATGCTATGGGGATTTTCCTTTGTAATATACATGAATCTAATACAAAGCAATGTGGATTATTTTCTATACATTTATATCTGCCAGGCATGTGAAGTCCAAATAAGGACAAAGAGAAGGGTGATAAAATCAAATATGAATAAGTGATCTTTCATAAATGGAAAACAAAGAAGTTTTCAAATACTGAGCATGTACATTCAAATCACCTTGAAGGAAGTCTAATATATTCAACAAACACTGTTGAGACAGGGGAGACACTAAAAAGGTAACGTTTTTATCTGAATAAACTGGCCAAGAGTGTCTTACTGTTCACTAGTTTGCACATAATGGCATCCATTTCCAGGTAGTTTGGTTTCCCTTGTGTATTAACTGGCATTGAGATTATTTTTTTTTATATAAGGTTTGGATTTCTTAGGATATTTGCCTCCAAAATACATCATAAACAATATTTTAATTGTTTATCTGACACTGTTGCCCATTATCAGATTGGGCAACACTACAGCAATGCAGAGTGCTAAAGCCTGATTTCAGAATAGCAGTAGAGAATGTATGTGCTGAGAAATCTTTTGTAGCAATGAAAACCAAAGTAATAAGCTGTTCAGTATTGCACTCCTGAGATTTATTTATTGCAAATCTCTACAGCAAGTGACTCAGTTAATCAGGCTGGACTTTGGAAAGCAAGTCATCTAGAGTGAACCAGACTGCGTATGTCCAAGAACCAGCAAAACCCTGAAGCACCTTAAGCAAGTAGTCAACTCCTTCCTATGGGCTAAGATGTTTATTCAGTTACACAGCACAGCCCGGCTCAAGAGATTGCAAATGTTTCAGTCAGACATGAGAAACAGGATTCAGGGAACTGCTTTGTCATCCACAGGCAGACAGAACTATTTGTGCTTTCTTTATGAAGGTCATGATAGACCCTCGACAGATTATCTTGATGGAGTTTTGTGAAGAAAGGACTCCAGACACAAGACACAGAGTCCATTTTCCAGACAAAGCATGTCTAGAATTGGGGTCTACCTCTTCCTTCACTCTGATAGGCTTGAGTGATCACCTCAGGAAGGTGCTGTAATCATCACCCTATAGAGTGTCACAGGGGTGTGAAAGTGCTTCTTGTGAAGCTGAATCTTTATACAGCAAAATTAAGGCACGGAATCAGACTGTTTTCAGATGAATTCTTCCACCTTTACAAAACAAATATCTCTATGTTAAGTTCTGTAGCTCTCGTTTACTTACGATACTATAAAACACAATGAAAGATTTGTGTTACTGCTGCATCAGATACCATTCAAATTAGGTTTCCCTTTTGACAATAATGAAGATTTAAAGTATACAAGTGCTAACTGTAAAAATAGGAAACAAAACTGTATAGAAGATTATGACTCTGGCTTTAACTAAGTATGTTTTTGCACTGTGTTCTTTTCATGAGGCTAGTCTATGACTACATAAGGTTATATGAATGCGAATGATGTCAGAAGTATCAAAATATTAACTTTTATTGAGTATTATTCTGTATAGGAAGTGCCAGAATACAAATACAAACTGTACACATACAGCACTATCAGGAATTAGTGTATACAATCACTACAACTTAAGTACACTAATCATGATTCCAAACATGCAAAACAAGAAGGTAAATGATATGAGGATCTTCTACGTACAGCTTCTAGGGAAACACATCAATTTAAAGTACTGCATTTAAATTACAAATATGCTTATTTCTAGTCCTCATGTTCTTAAAGAAAACCTTGAATATAAGAATTAAACTTTACTGCATTTACAGACAGACTTAAGGCATACCTCAGCAAGAGACAAGATCAGCAAGTGAACTCTGAAACTGGTGGATGTTAGGAGACTAAACTGTTTCTGCAGAGAAAGGGAAGAGACAAGAAAGATGCTGTCACTGTTTCATAAAAGGCCATGCCCAAGCCACCCCATTAACAGAACTGTGCTCACTTCACTTCAGCTGTGAGCCTCTGCACAGGTGGCAGCACTGCTGCTGATCCCGAACTGTAAAGATAGGGAGCTGATTCAGGATACCCATGGTATGGTATGGAGATTGTGGCATACAAATAAGCACATCTAGTCTTAACACTACTATTGGCCTTTCCTGGGTGTACAGCAGGACAAGGGTCATAAAACACCATCTGAACAGCACCTTCCACTCCAGACTGCTTTAACCCAGCCAAGGGCAAGGAGTTCAAGTTAAGATTGGAAATAGCAATAATGAAAAGCATGGAATGTTCTAGGAGCAGGAGGTGTGTTTTCTGAAAAGCTGAAAAACTAGTCCATTGAGCATTTTATATCAAAATCCATTGGCTATATACAAAGCACTGCTCTGTACCATGTGATCCCTTTTTTTTTTTCGTTGTCCTTACTACAGAGGCTGCAAGCACGTTCATGGAAGCAACTCCATACAGCTCACTTGTAATATACTGCACCCAAAAATGGCATAGTCTTCTAGGACAAACGAGCTATTTGTCTCACTGAAACAAATGTTTACTGTTCAGACAAGCAGGAAGGGAGAAGAGGAAAGTGTGCAACAATGAATGCTGCTATTTTAACATTCAAGTTAAGGTACAAATGCAGTAGGACCTTCAGAGCATACATTCCATGACAGTTAGTAGATAAGTACTTTCTCAACTTGTTGTCTGTCAGTTCTGTAATGTGTTTCCTTACTCAGGCTTTAGTTAATCTGGAGGCTCCTGTTTTTTTTCCAAGTCCTTTTTTCTTACAAACATATGGGCAACTAGGTGATGACATTGATGGTAGAGGGTGAGAAGAGAAGAAGAACAGTCAGATGTCAGGAAATTCTTCATCTAGGTCAATAAAATCTCTGGTTTATGGTCTTGCATTGATATTGAGCAATAGTTCAGAATAGTGTAGTATCCATGTACTTTTTTTTTTCATAAGATGAAGGATTTTGATGGGCTTTTTAGGAGATTCTGCCCATCACAGCCCTCTGACAGCTGTGATGAGAGTGAACAAAGCCAATTTAAAGTGCTTTTGACAATCCTTCCCATGTCATGAAGCTGGGCTTGTGGTCAAACGTAGTAGATTATCTTCAAAACAACTGAGAAAATTGGTATTTTTTTTTAATTTTACCAATTTTTACCAGTTTAATTCTTGGAGCATGTACTTTTGCAACTACTGGATAAAAAGAAGCCTAGAACATTTATGTCAACTGATGCTACTAATGTTTTCTTGTCATTCTTTTCTCAGAAAATTGCCCAGGAAAAGGGAAACAAAATTGAATTGTTAATGTTACAGCTAGAGTTCAGCAAATTATATTTAAGATCTTTCTAGATTATTGCATGTTTCACAGTGTTTGAGCCACCAGCCTCACTGAGACTATCCTCCATAACGATGGAGAAGCTTACTATTTGCTTGTTGCTTTCCTTGCAACACATAATGCAAGAGAACAGACCTCTAGAAAATCCCAAAGTGAATCAAATGTGATCTGCCTGGAGCAAAGGCTTTTTATATTTCCATATTAATGAAGACAAGTCCAAACCAATGAAATAACAAATTGTCTGAGTTTCTGTTACTTTCAAATTGTTTTATAATTTTATATTCAGATTCTAGCTTTAAATAAGTTCCATATTCTGAACCTTTGAATAAGATTTCACTTAAAACATTATGAAATAAAGATAGGAAATCAAGTTATAATTAAAAAAGAATGCATAAACAGTGATGTGATTTGATAGAAGGCTTGCTTTCACAAAATATGATTCCTGGTGTGACCTCTGCCTCTTACTACTTTGAGGAAGTCTGCCACAACTATAGTACATCTGCAATGGATATTATTTTTTTTTTCATTTTTGTCTTCTCCTTTTCTGCTTTGTAAAAGAAACAGAGACCACCAAGTTGAAACAGAGAAAGAAAGAGAGGAAAGAGAGAGACAAGAGGAAGAAAGAGAGAGAAAGAGTGAGAGAGAAAGAGAAAGAGAGAAAGAGAAAGAGAAAGAGAAAGAGAAAGAGAAAGAGAAAGAGAAAGAGATCG